>CM072673.1:600000-772281 GCA_036884735.1 Huso huso | reverse complement strand
TTTGTCATTTAAGTATGCAATTAAAGAAAGAACACCTGAAATATTGTTACATTACCAAACAAAAAATAAACCATTTACTGCCAGCAAATTGTTACTGGGGTGTATTATGACCATCATCAAAGAAGCTTTCTATAACACAGGACTATTATAGTACAACAATAGGACTGTATGTGTTCTGGTAATGTCCTATGATATACAAACACAAAATACTGCATGCAGGCAGTCCCAGAAGAGCCACGGAGACATTCTTTAGCAAATACAAGGATCCTAACATTACAATACTGTCAATGTTTGCATTTTTAGACAACAGCACTTTACATTATCCTAATGTCTGTAATGAATCACTCAGTAAACCTGCAATTAAGTCAGGTATGGCCATATTAATGGATCAGCACTTTCAAGAAAATGTAACGTGGAAATTAAAGTTGAGAGGGCGACTAGGTAACAAACTGTTGCTTTGTTTCCAGTCAAGTTAGCTTCTATAACATTGTTACAAAAGTAAACCAAAATGGATAAGGCACAGCTCCTTACATATACCATCTGTCAGACATAGACACTTGAAGACACTGCTTCCTCATCTCTGACTGTGCTGACCAGCAGAAATAAAGCAGCATGTATATTGGTGCAGAGTACAATGCAGTCATGTTAGGTAGACATGTACAACAAATTGAAATTCCCTGGAACAAATGAATTACCCAAAAGGTCCTGACTCATAAGGCAACTGAGAAAGGATAAATATGTTGGTTTGATGTGAATGGCATCATAGTGTGTTTAAATGGCAGTCTAGCCTCTGTCTGGAACACACACCCAGCATAATGCTGAAGTTTGTGTTTGATTAAATAATAAACTTCCGTGCCTGAGTTAGACAGACAGGGAGAGAGAGAGAGGGACACTAGCTAACAGGGATATTGTACAGATATCTGATTGTGTTTTAACCGCAGCCAATACTGCACAGTTATAAAGCTCTGACAACTGGAGGCACAGAGTGTAGCCGGGTTGACCTGGAGTGGCTACCCCAGCCCAGGATCAGCAACCGGGGGGGGGGGGTTAGAACAGCAGGGCAAACCACACAAGAAATACTCAGGAAAAAAACTGAATAGTATAGAGAAAGCAAGGGAGGGTGATTAAAAGAGCCAGTATTTAGCAAAGCAAATACAATTGTTTTAGTTATTGAATATAAATGAATGTATTCATTTTCTAGCTAAGAAACTGACAGGATTATAACAGCCGTCTGTTCCATAAATGTACAGTACAGTGTTGTCAAATCTCAGAAAACTCAATGGGGTCATTTAAGGGCACTCAAGTTCATCTACATTATTTCCTAGTAGTTTTGTGAATTTACTGCCATGTTTTCCGTTCCCTTAGTATTTCAGATTGCACCTTTGGAGGAAACAGCTTTTTGAGAAACAGGTTCCGGGAGTCTGTTTTGTCTAAGAGGTTAACGGGGGAGCATAAATGAGTCAGAGAGCTGATAAGGTGCTAGGAATTCTGGTTTGAGGGTCGGTTACTCCACACAGGATTCAGAAAGAGACAAAACTCAGACGAAACTCCAAAACCAAACCAGCACAACAAACCCAGCAAAACACTGAGGACTATAACGGTAAACAAGAAAGTTACACAAGCTGAAAACAACCGAAAAACACAGCTGGGTGTTTTGAACTGTTTGTCTATGCATGCCTGCCTCTAGGAATCATCTCATACAGGTGCATAGGAAGCATTATGTACATTCCACATTGCAGCGTGCACAAGATTGGGGGCCTTGATTTGTATTGCCTACCTCCCAAACAAAACAGCTTTTTGGTTTCCTTCATGTTTTATTTGCTCACAAGCAATAAAAGCTCAGCTGCACTCATTCAATGTATTTTACAAGCAAGCACTGTTTATTATTATAAGTATGATTATTCTGCAATGGGCTTGGTATTGGTTTTGATGAGTCACATTTGCAATGATTTCAAAAGATACACCACTGAGTAAATCTAGTGCTCCTGTTTACTTTATAACACAATAGCTTGCCAATATGTTTTAACTATTAATATTAACAGAGGATGTCCTTTTTTGTTTTGCTATGGTGATGAAAAGAAAAGCTTTGTTTTTTTATTGCCAAGGGGAGGATTCCCCAATTTGTGCATCTGAAAGCCCATTGAACCCTTGCACATTCATCTCCAACAACACTGCAGTCTCACAAACAGGACTCATTATGCATGCTCTCTTCTGTGCAGTCTCACAGGACTCTATGCATGTTCTCTTGCAGTCTCACAGAGGACTCAGATGCATGCTTCTCTTTGCAGTCTCACAGAGGACTCAGATGCATGCTCTTCTGTGCAGTCTCACAGAGGACTCTCATGCTCTCTTTGCAGTCTCACAGAGGACTGCAGATGCATGCTCTCTTCTGTGCAGTCTCACAGAGGACTCCTATGCATGCTCTTCTGTGCAGTCTCACAGAGGACTCGTATGCATGCTCTCTTCTGTGCAGTCTCACAGAGGACTCCTATGCATGCTCTTCTGTGCAGTCTCACAGAGGACTCGTATGCATGCTCTCTTCTGTGCAGTCTCAGAGGACTCGTATGTAGTCTCACAGAGGACTCGTATGCATGCTCTCTTTGCAGTCTCACAGAGGACTCGTATGCATGCTCTCTTCTGTGCAGTCTCACAGAGGACTTGTATGCATGCTCTCTTCTGTGCAGTCTCACAGAGGACTTGTATGCATGCTCTGTTCTGTGCAGTCTCAGAGGACTCGGATGTAGTCTCACAGAGGACTCGTATGCATGCTCTCTTTGCAGTCTCACAGAGGACTCGTATGCATGCTCTCTTTGCAGTCTCACAGAGGACTCGTATGCATGCTCTCTTCTGTGCAGTCTCACAGAGGACTCGTATGCATGCTCCCATCTGCTAATCTCTGTAAAACATTTCCTCGCAGGGCTGTTAAATGTAAATAACCACTGGGTTTGGGAGGTGTTACTACCCACCTTTGAGAAAATGTGTTCTTACGTTTTACTGGATCAAATATTGAATTATATACAATAATTTGAGAGGGTCAGGCCTACTAGAGAGAGAGAGAAAACAAAAGTTGCAATACGTAACCCTCAGGGTTGCCCTTGGATCCTTTGAGATTGCCAGCCATTAAATATTTAACAGCCCCTTAGCTGTCTACGCTCCTGTGCTGTCAGTGTGTTTCGCATCCTCAGACTCTGCATGCGGTGCTTTTGTTTCAGAGTCACAAGTGAAGTTCCCTCATGATCGCACGCCGGCCGGGCCGGGACTGTGTTGCTGCCAACCTCTCACTGCAGCAGTGTGTGTGTTTATTAATGTCAAGAACACTGGAATGAGAACCGAATCTTGCTGGATTCTCATGCTGATGCTCTTGTAACTCTTCTGTGTCCCCCCGTGTGTGTTTGTGTTTATTAGTGTCAAGCACACTGGAATCAGAACCGAACCTTGCTGGATTCTCATGCTGATGCTCTTGTAACTCTTCTGTCATCCCCCGTCATCCCCCCGCCCCACCCTCCCGGGATCCCAGAGAGGTACAAACATTCTGTAAGTAATTCATAACAGGAGCTTGGAGTCCTATTACAACGCAGAGGGGGTTCCAGTATGTCTGAATGGAGGAAGGTAAAACTTGAAATCAACACCATTATAATTACTTGGTCATATATTATTAACCATGAGAGGATGAAAGCACACAACCGTATGGCTACTTGCAGGTGAGTGCTGTGAACCAATGCTATCTACCTGCTGGCACTGTTTGTAATTTAAATGGAATAGGAGTACATGGGTGAATATGAGCTTCCTCTCCTACAAATAATACTATAAAATATGTATAGAAACACATTCTATATACTATGGCTAAAGCCATCTGTCCTGAGCCTCAGCCAGCGTATCCAGTCTCTATGCATGGGGCACCAGTTTTTACAGTGTTCAATCTCTATGCATGGGGCACCAGTTTACACCCTTTTACTTGAAATCCTTGTTAAATGTGTCAAGGGGTCAGCCAAGTGGCATTCATAGTAAAAAAAACAAAACAAAAAAAAAACATAGACAATGAAAATAAAAATAAAAATTATATTACTGATCTGAAAACCTGAATTGTATTGAATTTATGCAATTTAGTTTAAGCATTTAGTTTATGTTTATTGTAAAGCAGGACTGCTATGAAAAGCTACTCCCAGCTCAGGTAACCTCTGGGGATCCAGGGTACAGGTAAATCTGAGTCATTTATTATTATAATTTTTATATTGATGTATGTTTTTATTTATGTATTAGCAATTTATTTAATAAATTATATTTGTATCATTGGCCTATTGGATGCAGTGTGGTGAAGGTCACTGGTTCAAACCCTACCTCTGCCACTGACTGACTCACTGTGTAACCCTGAGCAAGTCACTTAACCTTCATCCTGTGGATGAGATGTTAAATCAATGTCCTATTGGAAGTGACTCTGCATATAATGCACAGTTCACAGCCTGCCTCTGTAAAGTGATTTGTGATGGTGGTCCACTGTGAAAGGCGCTATATTAAGATATTATTATTATTGTACCTTTGGAATGTCTGACTCATCATATGGTTGTAAAAAAAATAGTGGTCTTAATTGCGACATTTGTTTATGTTGCAAAACAAAACCATAATATGAAAAATCCTGGGTAGCAAAAACCCTAAAAATGATTACGAACAATGGAATCTGGCAAAGTCTGTACCCTCCCCCCACCGCTCCTGTCCCCACAACTACTGTACCTATCTGTCTCACCTGTCCTGCTATGACTGTCTCTCACATCCCTGTTATTTTTGTCCTCTCACCCTGTCCTCTGTCCTCTCTCCGCTGCTGCACCCCTAACCCCTCTAACCTCATCCCTCTGCCTCTCCCCCCCTCCCACACTCTCTCTGGTGCCCTCTGGAACTGTCACTCTTCTGCTAACAAAGCTGATTTCTCTGCCTTTGCCTCCCACCTCTCTCTCAATTTCCTTGCTCTCACTGAAACCTAGCTCTCTCCTGATAACACTGTAACTCCTGCTGCCCTGTCCTTTCTCTACGTCCTGTCCCATACTCTGGGTCTCACTGGACACGGAGGTTGGACTGGTCTTCTCCTCTCTCCCTCCTTACTCTTTTCTGTCCTCTCTGACCTCTCCTCTCTCTCTGTTAACACCTTTGAATTTCAGCTTGAAATTCAAAGGTGTTAACCCTGGACCCCTCCCTCTCCTACTCCCAGCACATCTCCACTCTAGCACACACCTGCCAATTCTTCCTAAGCAACATACAAAGAATCCGACCCTTCCTCACCAACTACTCCACGCAACTCCTTGTCCAGGCCCTGGTACTCTCCCGCCTAGACTACTGCAACTCACTTCTGGCCGGCCTCCCTGCGTCCACCACCCATCCACTCCAGCTCATCCAGAACTCCTGCTGCTCTTGGTGTTCTCTCTGCCTCGCTCTCCCTACTCCGCCGCTCCACTGGCTCCCCTGATCACCGCCGCATCCAGTTCAAGACTCTTGTACTCGCCTACCGATGCCTTGACCAGACTGCACCCAGCTACCTCCAGACCTCATCTCTCCCCCACCCCCACCCGACCTCTCCGCCTCCACCTGCAGTAGAAGACTGGCTGTACCTCCTCTAAGCTCCCCTGCCTCCAGAGCCACTCCTTCTCCACCCTCGCCCCAAGAGTGGTGGAACGACCTTCCCACGGATGTCAGGGTCTGCCCAGTCTCTGACCACCTTCCGGCGCCTCCTCAAGACACACGCCTTTGAGACAATACCTGTAAAACTCATCTCTTCCCTTCTGGACAATATAGCACTCTGCCTTTAATGCACTTTAACTTGCACTTATCTGCTCCCTATTTTACTGTATTTAATCCTGCACTTAACCCAATCTGTAGTATTTTGTATTTCACTTGCACTTGTATGTAACCCTGATGTAACTATCAACACTATCATCTGCACTTGAACTGCCCTGATATCAAACCGTACTGTGTTTTGTATTTGCTCTTATTAGGACTGAAGTCATTGTATTTTGTATCTTGCGCTTAATTGTACCGTAATTCTTGATATGTATTTTTGTATACAACTGTAAGTCACCCTGGGTAAGGACGTCTGCTAAGAAATAAACAACAATAATAATAATAATAATAATAATAATAATAATAATAATAATAATAATAATAATCAACAACAACAACAACAACAACAACAACAAACAGCAACACAGGAGGCCTTGTGTCCAGCGGTTAAAGAAAAGGGCTTGTAAACAGGAGGTCCCCGGTTCAAATCAATGAAAAGTTCAGAGTTCAAATGTTGATGTCTAAACAGGAATAGCTCCACCTAATTCTATTATTGTAAATGAGAATATGGGGATCAATGATTGTCAATGAAAAGAGTGTGGCATAGCATCTTAACAGCTGCTGCAGAGATTGACAGCCTGTGTGAGCCCAGCTGGCAGTGTCAATTCGTGGGTCTCTAGCTTCAATGCTAATCATCTTTATTAGGGCCACTAATACCAATTTGTAAGCAGACTGCAGGGATCAGACAGCCCAGCTGTCAAGCACTGCGGGCAGATTATTATGGGATTGCATTTCATCGCAGAAGATTTGGAATTATAATTCAATTGAAAGGTTAACCTCATTTTTTACTTTACAAACAGGTACCATCAATATGTACATTATATATATATATATACAGTGCCTTGAAAAAGTCTTCACACCCTTGAACATTTTTTACATTCTGCTGCCTAAAGAATACAATTCAAAATGCATTAAAGTAGGAGTTTGTTTCACTGATCTACACAACATCATCTACACTTTCAACGTGAAAGAACAATTATAGAAATATTCAAAAAAAGTAATTAAAAAAAAAAACAAAAAATTCTTGATTGCATAAGTCTTCACACCCCTTGAGTCAATACTTGGTGCAAGCCCCTTTGCAGCAATAACAGCCATGAGTCGTTTTGGATAAGTGTCTACCAACTTAGCACAGCGGGATGATGCAGTTTTTGCCCATTCTTCTTGGCAGAATAGCTCAAGCTCTTTCAAGTTGGCTGGGGATCATCTGTGGACTGCAGTCTTCAAGTCTTGTCACAGATTTTCTATAGGATTCAGGTCTGGGCTTTGACTAGGCCACTCGAGGACATTCACTTTCTTCTTGCTGAGCCACTCCATTGTTGCTTTTGCTTTGTGCTTAGGATCATTGTCCTGCTGAAAGGTGAATCATCCCCCCAGTCCCAGGTCTCTGGCAGACTGGAACAGGTTTTCCTCCAGGATCTGCCTGTACTTTGCACCATCCATCTTTCCCTCGATCTTCACAAGCCTCCCTGTCCCCGCTGCTGCAAAGCATCCCCAAAACACAATGCTGCCACCACCATGCTTTACTGTAGGGATGGTGTTAGCAGGGTGATGTGCCGTGTTTGGTTTATGCCACACATATCACTTAGCATTGAGACCAAAAAGTTCCACTTTGGTCTCATCAGACCACAAAACCTTCTCCCACATGCGTGCAGTGTCCCCTAAGTGTTTCTTTGCAAAAGATATGCGGCACATCATATGGCTTTTTTTCAACAGTGGCTTCCTTTTGGCCACCCTCCCATACAGGCCATGTTTGTGGAGTACTCTTGAAATTGTTGAACAGTCAACATTTTCCCCAATCTCAGCCAGAGACCTCTGTAGTTCTTTTTAAAGTAATCTTAGGCCTCACAGTGATCTCCCTCAGCAGTTTCCTTAAGCCACGGCTACTGACTTTGGAGGGACGGCCTGATCGAGGCAGTGTCTTGGTGGTGGCAAACTGTTTCCACTTTACAATGATGGACCTGACAGTGCCCCAAGGGATGTAAAAGACATTGAAAGTTTCTTATAGCCTTCCCCAATCTGTACCTTTTCAATAACTTTATCCCGGAGTTCTTTTGGCAGCTCCTTGTTCGACATGTTTTGCCATTTGCTTCAAATTCACTTCATACAACAAAAACAGCTTGATTCTTCATCCAGGAGTATTCGAATCAGTTGAACTACTGTAATTGGACACAGGTGGGCTCTATTTAACTTATGTGCCTTGTTAAGGCAATTTGTCGTACCTGAGCTAATTTGGGTTTGCTATGACAAAGGGTGTGAAGACTTATGCAATTTTTGGTTTTTTATTTTTAATTACTTTTTGAATATTTCTATAATTGTTCTTTCACGTTGAAAGTGTAGATGATATTGTGTAGATCAGTGAAACAAACTCCTACTTTAATGCATTATGAATTGTATTTTTAGGCAGCAGAATGAAAAATGTTCAAGGGTGTGAAGACTTTTCAAGGCACTGTATATACATACAGTAGATGCTGCTTATTAGCAACCTCTCGGTTCCCAGCAAAAGTTGTTATTAACCGAACGTTGTTATTAAGCGAAAAGCCACATTTTCAAGTTCATGTATATGAAAAAACGATGTATGCTATAGTTGTAGAAACAGCACACTGAAATACACGTCTTGGTTCATTACAGTGTTAATAAATAAACAAGAAAACACCAAATATCAGAACAAACAACTGTTTACTAATACTACACGGATGTGTAAAACAAAAAAAGGATACACAGTACTGTACTGTACACATAGTACTACAACAATGTACTATCAATATCCTTAAAAACAGTAAACAAACTTGGTATTTAGGACTTACATTTAATACCGAAGCACAATTTTCAAAGAAGTAGTTGTCCAATGTTATTTGTTTTTTTACGATTCGCCACCTCCAGCTGTAAATCACTCTCAATTTTGCGTGCAACTTCGTAGCCAATTTCAAAACGCGTGCTACAACAGATTTTGAGATGCCACACTTTTCTGCTACCTGTACTTGTTTAGCACCGGGTTCACGTAGTGCCTCCAGAATCCGAACTTCACCGGCTATAGAAAGGTCTACACGTTCTGGAGCCATAATGACAGACGACAATCAGACTCAATAAATGCACAGCTGCGTTATGAAAACTGATACACAAATAGACGCTGCGATGCGTGCGCGCGATGTATACCTGTGCCTGCCGTAGCCATAGAAATTGTAAAAAAAAAGTTAAGCGGCCACCAAGAGAATACACAGAGATAATTCATGAGACAAGAGAATACACAGAGACAATTCATGAGACAAGAGAATACACAGAGACAATTCATGAGACAAGAGAATGCACAGAGACAATTCATGAGACAAGAGAATGAGCAGAGACAATTCATGAGCCAAGAGAATGCACAGAGACAATTCATGAGACAAGAGAATACACAGAGACAATTCATGAGCCAAGAGAATACACAGAGACAATTCATGAGACAAGAGAATGCACAGAGACAATTCATGAGACAAGAGAATGCACAGAGACAATTCATGAGACAAGAGAATGCACAGAGACAATTCATGAGACAAGAGAATGCACAGATACAATTCATGAGAAAAGAGAATACACAGAGACAATTCATGAGACAAGAGAATGCACAGAGACAATTCATGAGCCAAGAGAATGAACAGAGACAATTCATGAGACAAGAGAATGAACAGAGACAATTCATGAGACAAGAGAATGAGCAGAGACAATTCATGAGCCAAGAGAATGAACAGAGACAATTCATGAGACAAGAGAATGAACAGAGACAATTCATGAGACAAGAGAATGCACAGAGACAATTCATGAGACAAGAGAATGCACAGAGACAATTCATGAGCCAAGAGAATGCACAGATACAATTCATGAGAAAAGAGAATACACAGAGACAATTCATGAGACAAGAGAATGCACAGAGACAATTCATGAGCCAAGAGAATGAACAGAGACAATTCATGAGACAAGAGAATGAACAGAGACAATTCATGAGACAAGAGAATGAGCAGAGACGATTCATGAGACAAGAGAATGAACAGAGACAATTCATGAGACAAGAGAATACACAGAGACAATTCATGAGACAAGAGAATACACAGAGACAATTCATGAGACAAGAGAATACACAGAGACAATTCATGAGACAAGAGAATACACAGAGACAATTCATGAGACAAGAGAATACACAGAGACAATTCATGAGACAAGAGAATACACAGAGACAATTCATGAGACAAGAGAATACACAGAGACAATTCATGAGACAAGAGAATACAGAGACAATTCATGAGACAAGAGAATACACAGAGACAATTCATGAGACAAGAGAATGCACAGAGACAATTCATGAGAAAAGAGAATACACAGAGACAATTCATGAGACAAGAGAATGCACAGAGACAATTCATGAGCCAAGAGAATGAACAGAGACAATTCATGAGCCAAGAGAATACACAGAGACAATTCATGAGACAAGAGAATACACAGAGACAATTCATGAGACAAGAGAATACACAGAGACAATTCATGAGACAAGAGAATACACAGAGACAATTCATGAGACAAGAGAATACACAGAGACAATTCATGAGACAAGAGAATGAACAGAGACAATTCATGAGACAAGAGAATGAGCAGAGACGATTCATGAGACAAGAGAATGAACAGAGACAATTCATGAGACAAGAGAATGCACAGAGACAATTCATGAGCCAAGAGAATGAACAGAGACAATTCATGAGCCAAGAGAATACACAGAGACAATTCATGAGACAAGAGAATACACAGAGACAATTCATGAGACAAGAGAATACACAGAGACAATTCATGAGACAAGAGAATACACAGAGACAATTCATGAGACAAGAGAATACACAGAGACAATTCATGAGACAAGAGAATGAACAGAGACAATTCATGAGACAAGAGAATGAGCAGAGACGATTCATGAGACAAGAGAATGAACAGAGACAATTCATGAGACAAGAGAATGCACAGAGACAATTCATGAGACAAGAGAATACACAGAGACAATTCATGAGACAAGAGAATACACAGAGACAATTCATGAGACAAGAGAATGCACAGAGACAATTCATGAGACAAGAGAATACACAGAGACAATTCATGAGACAAGAGAATACAGAGACAATTCATGAGACAAGAGAATACACAGAGACAATTCATGAGACAAGAGAATGCACAGAGACAATTCATGAGACAAGAGAATACACAGAGACAATTCATGAGACAAGAGAATGCACAGAGACAATTCATGAGACAAGAGAATACACAGAGACAATTCATGAGACAAGAGAATACAGAGACAATTCATGAGACAAGAGAATATACAGAGACAATTCATGAGATAAGAGAATGCACAGAGACAATTCATGAGACAAGAGAATGCACAGATACAATTCATGAGAAAAGAGAATACACAGAGACAATTCATGAGACAAGAGAATGCACAGAGACAATTCATGAGACAAGAGAATGCACAGATACAATTCATGAGAAAAGAGAATGAGCAGAGACAATTCATGAGACAAGAGAATACACAGAGACAATTCATGAGACAAGAGAATACACAGAGACAATTCATGAGACAAGAGAATGCACAGAGACAATTCATGAGACAAGAGAATGCACAGAGACGATTCATGAGACAAGAGAATGCACAGAGACAATTCATGAGACAAGAGAATGAACAGAGACAATTCATGAGACAAGAGAATGAACAGAGACAATTCATGAGACAAGAGAATACACAGAGACGATTCATGAGACAAGAGAATGAACAGAGACAATTCATGAGCCAAGAGAATGAACAGAGACAATTCATGAGACAAGAGAATGAACAGAGACAATTCATTAGACAAGAGAATGCACAGAGACAATTCATGAGAAAAGAGAATACACAGAGACAATTCATGAGACAAGAGAATGCACAGAGACAATTCATGAGACAAGAGAATACACAGAGACAATTCATGAGACAAGAGAATGCACAGAGACAATTCATGAGACAAGAGAATGCACAGAGACGATTCATGAGACAAGAGAATGCACAGAGACAATTCATGAGACAAGAGAATGAACAGAGACAATTCATGAGACAAGAGAATGAACAGAGACAATTCATGAGACAAGAGAATACACAGAGACGATTCATGAGACAAGAGAATGAACAGAGACAATTCATGAGCCAAGAGAATGAACAGAGACAATTCATGAGACAAGAGAATGAGCAGAGACAATTCATGAGACAAGAGAATGAGCAGAGACAATTCATGAGACAAGAGAATACAGAGACAATTCATGAGACAAGAGAATACACAGAGACAATTCATGAGACAAGAGAATACACAGAGACGATTCATGAGACAAGAGAATGAACAGAGGCAATTCATGAGACAAGAGAATACACAGAGACGATTCATGAGACAAGAGAATGCACAGAGACAATTCATGAGCCAAGAGAATGAACAGAGACAATTCATGAGACAAGAGAATGCGCAGAGACGATTCATGAGACAAGAGAATGAACAGAGACAATTCATGAGACAAGAGAATGCACAGAGACAATTCATGAGACAAGAGAATACACAGAGACGATTCATGAGACAAGAGAATGCACAGAGACAATTCATGAGACAAGAGAATACACAGAGACAATTCATGAGACAAGAGAATACACAGAGACAATTCATGAGACAAGAGAATGAGCAGAGACGATTCATGAGACAAGAGAATGAACAGAGACAATTCATGAGCCAAGAGAATGAACAGAGACAATTCATGAGACAAGAGAATACAGAGACAATTCATGAGACAAGAGAATGAACAGAGACGATTTGTCTACAAATGAATTGGTTTACCTCCACCTGCTGTCAATATTTGCCACCGGTCTGAATATGTGTGCCAGTAAACTGTGATTTTCATTTAGCTGAAGGAGTCAGTCGTTTGTGGTTTCTGCAGTGTGTGTTTGTAAAGGAGGAATAAAGAGGTCCTTTACATCTGATTGCAGACCCCACTTAATTCACAGTTAACTGCTGTTCAAACAACCTCTCCAAATGTTAACTGGGCTTCCAAGGTTCTTCTCTGAATGGGCGCATTTACCACCTGCGAGAGCTCAAGTGGGCTCCCAGCTCTCCAGCCTCCTGAAGCTAGAATTGGCATTACACAGGTCCAAGTGTCCCTGCCCTACTGGACTAATTGATCCACAAACAATTACTTTCAAGTCATTTACCATCTGTTCACCGGTACACCAGAACAGAAGTTTCAACTTGTGGTCAGCTTTGAGCCACTCAGTCAGTATTCTGGTACTATTTTTACCCCCAAAATATAGTCTGGGACACTTTTATTGTTTTTTTTTGTTTTTGTTCTTTAGTTATGGTATTTTATTTAATGTTATATATGATCTGAGCTTGCTTTCTAAAAGGAGCAAGTGACATTCTATTTAAAACGCTGGCTTCTCCCTCATTCATTCAGCCTGCCAATAAATTTCCCCCTCCGCCTTTGCGTGCTACAAATATAACAAAGACTTACAGTCCAAATGTCTAATTGTATTACTAAGTTGTTGTTGTTGTTGTTGTTTTTTAGTGCTGCCTGATTAAGGTTATAGGTGCTTAATATTTAAACCCATTCATTCATTGTACAGACAGAAGGACTGACAGTTACAAGGAAAGTATCAGATAATGCCTAAAATCCACTGCGAACAATTGCTGTCTTAAAAGTGACCTTAAGTTCAGTCTTCTGTATCTTAAACACTGGGAGCAGCTGCCTTTTCTAAGTCCAAGCCAAAGAGAGGCAAGACTTGTAAAACTGAAGGGACTGTTCACAGCCCAGCAGCTTTGAGTTCCTCTCAACTGCTTTATAAACAACATTTACATTTAAAGAGGCTGTGCACATTCTTGCACTCCAATTGTGTTTTTGGATAAGAAAAAAAGAACCTACCAGTCAAAACAGAAAGGGAATGTATACCAACACAAACACAAAAGCAGCCAGCGGGGGTACAGGATACTGTGTGTAGTTTATATGTGTGCACTGTGTGGGGATTCTGATACTAAACTGACAGAAATGCAGGCAGACAAAGAAAGAAATACATTTAATGTGTATGCAGACAAGTCCTTCAGTAACAACATCAGGGAAAAAATAATGGTAGACTCACCAATCTGAAGCTTTCCTTTCACCCTTATCCTTGAAACCAAAAATAAATAAATACATAAAAGAAAATAAATCCTTGAAAAGCCACTACAAACCAGTTTGCACAGTGTGAGAAAGGTACCTGTTATTGCATTGAAATGCAGTAACTACTGTTCATATGATCTTTAATCTGTGGCCTTTTTAAAATGTTTTGTTTATTTTTTTTTAAATTTTGTTGTGCAACTACTTTATATCTGCCCAGAAGCCCAAATGCAGTCAGTCTGTGGAGACCAGTGGCATGGTCTGACACGGCACACTGGCTAAGGATCTGGACCCTCCAGACACCTGTGCATGAGACACCAGGTGGGGGACTGTCAGGCGGTTCATCCGAGTTCATCTGCAAACCTCAGCACTCCCTCTGTCTGGAATGCCATGACCTGACACACCCTTACCCTGGATACCTGATTTAAAAGCGAATTGTACGCCAACATTGACAACAAGCTCAGGAACACAATGCATGAACTGTAAAGATGTATATAAAGAGGGCATAGTCCCTAAACATCAGCAGTGCACATTCATTTATCACCACTGCTTCCCAACAAGAGCGTTTCATCTTCAAGCACATAAAAAGGGTTTACCAATGTCTGAAACTGACACACGTTTCACGGCTTGCGTTGTCACAGTTTTACATTTGTGTCAGTGTGTGATTTACATAATATAAGTTTAACATGCAAGGCCATATTATTGCCTATGAGTGAAGCAAACAGACAGGTGTTTATTTTCATATCCACCGGAAGATGAAAGATGTCAAATTCAAATTCAATTTCAAGGTCAAGGTAAAGGGGCTGATGGGATCATGCTGTTAGTTTGGGATTAGGAATACATTTAAGAAAGCCTTAAAATAATCCCTGTGTTTCTACAGAAATAAAAAGCACCCTGTATTTACAGCACCGTCACCGTCTGTGTGAATAAAAGCACCCTGTATTTACAGCACCTTCACCGTCTGTGTGAATAAAAGCACCCTGTATTTACAGCACCGTCACCCTCTGTGTGAATAAAAGCACCCTGTATTTACAGCACCTTCACCCTCTGTGTGAATAAAAGCACCCTGTATTTACAGCACCTTCAGCCTCTGTGTGCAGTAGTTTTGACCTGAACTGAAACTTGATCCGCTTGATTTTCTTAGGTCCTGATAGACCTAGAGATCCAACCGATTTCCTATGAACCTCAGAACCAATCATTGAAACACAGCAGTGACCTGCATCACTATGATTCACACTCAGATAAAACATCTGTCTTTGCAGTACAATTGGATAGATTTACCACAATGCCCCTTATTAAATTGCTTTGAAAATAGTTAAATATTCCAGTTTAAGGGACATACAATATGAAACAATAATAGCAGACTTGCCAATCCGAAGCTTTCCTTCAAACAAACAAACAAAAAAAACCCTTGAAATTAGTTCCAACCTATTACTGTTACAAAATAGAACAATAATATCGTGAAACGAGGTTGACAGAAATCAGGTTGACGTTATCCCGATCTGTCCCTGTTTAGATCGTTAAACAGAACCCAGCATGTCTAACTAGTTGGCATGCTTTCCTACTTGAATCGCTTTACACTCAAACCCAAATAGCCACATTATTCACGTTTACTAACGGTTTAAAATTTAAAATGGCCCCAAGAGCCAACTTTATTAAATGAAGGGGGACAGAGAGGAGTTGCAGTGCACGCTTTTCCTCAGTCACCCTACAACCCAATTCAGCTTTATGCATCAGCAGACTGTCTGACGGGACATTAGTATCCCTCTCCACATCCATCAAGCTTGAATCAGCACTGTGTACAGTGTGCTGGTCGCTCGCCATTTCAGTTTTGATAACTACTCTTGGCAATGGCTTACACAGGGGCTGGGTCATTAATCAACCATTAAAGCTTTACCGATACAGAGTGCCTTCATATTCAGCCAGGGCCACCCCGAGCCCAGCTTACAGGTAGCCCTCTGAGACTGACTTTACAGAACACCTCTGCAAATGACAGTGTCTATATGAACCCCCATTCGATACACATGACAGTGTCTATATGAACCCCCCATTCAAACAAACAACAAAAACTTGAACCCCCATTCGAACACATGACAGTGTCTATATGAACCCCCATTCGATACACATGACAGTGTTTACAGGAACCCCATCAGATACACATGACAGTGTCTATATGAACCCCATTTAGATACACATGACAGTGTCTATATGAACCCCATTCGAACAGTTGACAGTGTTTATATGAACCCCATTCGATACACATGACAGTGTCTATATGAACCCCCATTCGATACACATGACAGTGTCTATATGAACCCCCATTCGATACACATGACAGTGTCTATATGAACCCCATTTTGACACATGACAGTGTCTATATGAACCCCATTCGATACACATGTCACCCTATATGAACCCCCATTCAGCTTTATGACAGTGTCTATATGAACCCCCATTCGATACACATGACAGTGTCTATATGAACCCCCATTCGATTGAATGACAGTGTCTATATGAACCCCCATTCGATACACATGACAGTGTTTATATGAACCCCATTCGATACATGACAGTGTCTATATGAACCCCCATTCATACAATGACAGTGTCTATATGAACCCCATTCGACCACATGACAGTGTTTATAGAACCCCATTCGATACACATGACAGTGTCTATATGAACCCCATTCGATACACATGACAGTGTCTATATGAACCCCATTCGATACAATGACAGTGTTTATATGAACCCCCATTCGATACACATGACAGTGTCTATATGAACCCCCATTCGATACACATGACAGTGTCTATATGAACCCCCATTCGATACACATGACAGTGTCTATATGAACCCCCATTCGATACACATGACAGTGTCTATATGAACCCCCATTCGATACACATGACAGTGTCTATATGAACCCCATTCGACACACATGACAGTGTCTATATGAACCCCCATTCGATACACATGACAGTGTCTATATGAACCCCCATTCGATACACATGACAGTGTCTATATGAACCCCCATTCGATACACATGACAGTGTTTATATGAACCCCCATTTGATACACATGACAGTGTCTATATGAATCCCCCATTCGATACACATGACAGTGTCTATATGAACCCCATTCGATACACATGACAGTGTCTATATGAACCCCATTCGATACACATGACAGTGTTTATATGAACCCCATTCGATACACATGACAGTGTTTATATGAACCCCCATTCGATACACATGCCCCCATTCGATACACATGTCAGTGTTTATATGAACCCCCATTCGATACACATGACAGTGTCTATATGAACCCCATTCGATACACATGACAGTGTCTATATGAACCCCATTCGATACACATGACAGTGTTTATAGGAACCCCATTCGATACATGACAGTGTTTATATGAACCCCCATTCGATACACATGACAGTGTCTATATGAACCCCCATTCGATACACATGACAGTGTCTATATGAACCCCCATTCGATACACATGACAGTGTCTATATGAACCCCATTCGATACATGACATGACAGTGTCTATATGAACCCCCATTCGACACATGACAGTGTCTATATGAACCCCCATTCGATACACACATGACAGTGTCTATATGAACCCCCATTCGATACACATGTCAGTGTTTATATGAACCCCCATTCGATACACATGACAGTGTCTATATGAACCCCCATTCGATACACATGACAGTGTCTATATGAACCCCCATTCGATACACATGACAGTGTTTATAGGAACCCCCATTCGATACACATGACAGTGTTTATATGAACCCCCATTCGATACACATGACAGTGTCTATATGAACCCCCATTCGATACACATGACAGTGTCTATATGAACCCCCATTCGATACACATGACAGTGTCTATATGAACCCCCATTCGATACACATGACAGTGTCTATATGAACCCCCATTCGATACACATGACAGTGTCTATATGAACCCCATTTGATACACATGACAGTGTCTATATGAACCCCATTCGATACACATGACAGTGTCTATATGAACCCCATTCGATACACATGACAGTGTCTATATGAACCCCCATTCGATACACATGACAGTGTCTATATGAACCCCCATTCGATACACATGACAGTGTCTATATGAACCCCCATTCGATACAACATCTCTTCAACATAATCAACATCAGCCTTTAACAGAACTGAAGGGTTGAGGTTAGACTCAGCAGGAAACTGTTTTTTTTAATTGAAAACCAGGACCTTAAAAATAAAAGAAAGGCTGAAACATTTGTCATGTAATAGGAGGCTGTGTGGTCCAGTGGTTAAAGAAAAGGGCTTGTAACCAGGAGGTCCCCAGTTCAAATCCCACCTCAACCACTGACTCATTGTGTGACCCTGAGCAAGTCATTTAACCTCCTTGTGCTCCATCTTTCGGGTGAGATGTTGTTGTAAGTGACTCTGCAGCTGATGCATAGTTCACACCCCGTAGTCTCTGTAAGTTGCCTTGGATAAAGGCATCTGCTAAATAAACTAATAATAGCTGTAACTATGTAAGTAGTGTCGTCGCTGGCACAGTATGAAGCCACTGTAGTTATCACTTTAGGATTAGAACATTATTTAGAAATAAATGTTTGTTTACAAAGCTCAATAATTTACTGGGATTATTTCAGCAGGTAAAACATTGCTTGGCCTGGCACAAAGGGGTCAGGCTACTGCTTGTTAAATACAATCCATTTCAAACTTACTAACATACAGCAGTTGAGGCCATACTGACCTTATGTGGGTCAATCTTTCCTCAGCGCTAATCTTTCCTGCGTATTTGAAAACAGAATGATCATTATCTTGAACAGAAAGGGTATTTATGCACTTTAATCCTGTGATTTAATGCAGCAGATTTACTACATTTTACAGAGCAAAGGTTATACCATTTTAATTCCTAAAATAAAAATAAACAATTAATTTGACAAAGTCAGTAAAAACTAAAAGGACAAGAATACAGGTGCGATTTTGCACAGCAGAGTAACCTGGCTTCTTGTAGCCCATGTAATATATCAGCTAATTAGTGCTGCTCTCTCTGTTTGTTTGTTTGTTGGGTGGGTGTTTGGTTGTTAATAGGGGATAATCTGGTATTATGAAACTGAAACAACCTCTATATTATAAGATGGAGTATATAGGAATGTTAACAGTTTGTAAGAATGTTCAGACTTCACAAATACAGCCTCTTTCAGTTTTAGCTGTGAAGGGGTGTTTTTGGGGCACATTTGATTTGCAAAACAAATAAACAATGTAAACAGTAATGATGCTCTGCCTCCCCAGTGCGTCCCCCATCCCTAATTTCCCTAATGAACACCATATGGTTCGCTCATCTGAGAAATGACTGCTAACAAATGTGTTAAGAACAGGCATTTCATTAGAGCGGAGTGTTGTGTTCATTTTTTTTTTTTTGGGGGGGAAGCTCATATAGAAAGGAGGCAGAAGGTCTCTTGTTAATCACAATTAGGCAAAGGGACTCTAGGTGCAGAGGAACAGCCGCTCCATAGCGCTAATCCCTGCAAGGATCCTAATTGTATCTGGTTTAACAGTTATTGAGGCGCTTTTACTGCAGACGGTTACTGTGATTAAGGACATTGATTAAAAAAATCTGCTCATTAGCTTAATAAAGGCTGGATAAGCCCACTGGCTCAGCCTCTAATAACCTAGTTATTAGGTCTGTGCAGGATGCTGTGGTATCAATGGGGAGATCCAAGTGGAAGGACTTTAATTTCACCAACACCAAATTTGCTCTATTTAACTATCTTCTAAAAAAAACCTAAAAAAAAGAAACTGCTAATGAAATCTGGTTTGCTGTGCAGGGTGTCCTGACTGCATTATACAGACCTTGCATTTTTTTCCAGAAAAAAAGTTACGCAAAGGCAACCTGATAGTCCAAAAGTTGTTTACTAATTGGCAAGCACAGTTTTGAATAGGTTAGTGCTAAGGGAGCTCAATAGGCTTGGAAAAGGACTCAGCAGAGGAGCTAACGGACACACAGCACTCAGTTCTAATACAGTCGGTAGTCTGTTAGTACAATCACAACTTTACCCCAAGAAAAAGATAAATACATTATTTAAAAAATAAACATGGCAATGAAAGCAGAAAACAATAGACATTCACACAGAACTCACATAGCAGGACAGGAAAACAAGAAAATAAATTAAACATAAGGAAAATGTAAAGTACAATATTTTAGAAACAACGCCATAAAAGTACAGCAAACGTGTCATCACTTCCGCTTAGTGTACCAGTGATAAAGGGTTAGAGAATCCATGTAAACGTGTCATCACCTCCTCTTAGTGTACCAGTGATAAAGGGTTAGAGAATCCATGTAAATGTGTCATCACCTCCTCTTAGTGTACCAGTGATAAAGGGTTAGAGAATCCATGTAAACGTGTCATCACTTCCACTTAGTGTACCAGTGATAAAGGGTTAGAGAATCCATGTAAACGTGTCATCACCTCCTCTTAGTGTAAACGTGTACTCACCTCCTCTTAGTGTACCAGTGATATAGGGTTAGATAATCCATGTAAACGTGTCATCACCTCCTCTTAGTGTACCAGTGATAAAGGGTTAGAGAATCCATGTAAACGTGTCATCACCTCCTCTTAGTGTACCAGTGATAAAGGGTTAGAGAATCCATGTAAACGTGTCATCACCTCCTCTTAGTGTACCAGTGATAAAGGGTTAGAGAATCCATGTAAACGTGTCATCACCTCCGCTTAGTGTACCAGTGATAAAGGGTTAGAGAATCCATGTAAACGTGTCATCACCTCCTCTTAGTGTACCAGTGATAAAGGGTTAGAGAATCCATAAACGTGTCATCACCTCCTCTTAGTGTACCAGTGATAAAGGGTTAGAGAATCCATGTAAACGTGTCATCACCTCCGCTTAGTGTACCAGTGATAAAGGGTTAGAGAATCCATGTAAACGTGTCATCACCTCCTCTTAGTGTACCAGCGATAAAGGGTTAGAGAATCCATGTAAACGTGTCATCACCTCCTTTAGTGTACCAGTGATAAAGGGTTAGAGAATCCATGTAAACGTGTCATCACCTCCTTTAGTGTACCAGTGATAAAGGGTTAGAGAATCCATGTAAACGTGTCATCACCTCCTCTTAGTGTACCAGTGATAAAGGGTTAGAGAATCCTTGTAAACGTGTCATCACCTCCTCTTAGTGTACCAGTGATAAAGGGTTAGAGAATCCATGTAAATGTGTCATCACCTCCTTAGTGTACCAGTGATAAAGGGTTAGAGAATCCATGTAAACGTGTACTCACCTCCTCTTAGTGTACCAGTGATAAAGGGTTAGAGAATCCATGTAAACGTGTCATCACCTCCTCTTAGTGTACCAGTGATAAAGGGTTAGAGAATCCATGTAAACGTGTCATCACCTCCTCTTAGTGTACCAGTGATAAAGGGTTAGAGAATCCATGTAAACGTGTCATCACCTCCTCTTAGTGTACCAGCGATAAAGGGTTAGAGAATCCATGTAAATGTGTCATCACCTCCTCTTAGTGTACCAGTGATAAAGGGTTAGAGAATCCATGTAAACGTGTACTCACCTCCTCTTAGTGTACCAGTGATAAAGGGTTAGAGAATCCATGTAAACGTGTCATCACCTCCTCTTAGTGTACCAGTGATAAAGGGTTAGAGAATCCATGTAAACGTGTCATCACCTCCTCTTAGTGTACCAGTGATAAAGGGTTAGAGAATCCATGTAAACGTGTCATCACCTCCTCTTAGTGTACCAGTGATAAAGGGTTAGAATCCATAATCTATAAATTAACACTGAGCTGCAGACAAGTCTGTATCATTTTATTCCATCTTCCAAGTCTTACTGGAAATTGTAACTTACTCAACAGTGAATGTTTCTGTAATCAAATTGGGGCTCTTGTTAAATAAATACACACAAAGAGATAATCACTATCTTCCATTAAATGGAAAATGTTGCAATATCAAATCCAAAATTAACTAAATATATAGAAGATAGATCCAAATTAACGACTTTGGAATCTCAGCTAGACGAACTATATAAAGATAAAGCCACTGGGGCTTTTCTTCGTTCCAAAACAAAGTGGATAGAAAAGGCTGAAAATAATTCTTATTTTTTTTAATTTAGAAAAGCAAAGGCAAAGTAAAAAATAAATAACTACTCTCCTCATTGATAATCAAAAGATAGATGACCAAAGTCAAATCGCTAGTGAAATTTATAATTTTTACAAAAATGTATATTATTCCACATTTTCTCAAAGTGACTTGATTCATTGTTTTAATGCCATTGATTTTCTTAAACCTCAAATTGATGAAGACTGTAAAAATATAACTGAATTGGGGAACTAGATATTGCCATTAAACAGTTACCTAATGGACAGTCATCTATCTTACAATTATTAAAGCCATACCCAATGCTTTAGTACTCATCATTAGAGGTTCACGTCAATATTAAGAAGTTAGTCCAGCTTACCCAACCTTATTGATTAATGGTTTACACTTTCTAAATAAATGCAACAAATGGCTTTGTGATGCTCTAAATATGGTTATATTTAATGATTTCAAATCAAAGTACAAGTATGACATCACAGATCAGTTAAGAAAATCAAGAGTCTTCTATTTAACCTGTCCAATTCCTCCACAAGCTAAAGAAACTCACTTTAAAATCATTAGCTCTATATATCCATCCAGTGAATTTCTTCAGAAAAGATTTTGTTTTGAAAATAACTCTGGTGTTGAATATTTAATCTTTAGAACACTTATTCTATTCCTGCCTTCGTTTTGGAATGGAATTCATACTTGGTTGTCTATAAAAATTTCAGAACTACCAAATTTGATGTCTGATGACATTATATGGTATTTCAATGCAACCTGTAATAGTGACATTTTATTTATTATAAATCTTATTATTTTGTTAGCAAAATGTTGTATTCAACAATGTAAATGGGGAGGCTTGAAACCTTCAGTCACAGCCTTTACTCATGTGAATAAATGCATTTTTTTTGGGAAGAATTAGTAACACACTGTGTAAAAAGAAAAAAAGATCTGAGGCTACCCTGCAGCATTTTCCGGTCCATATTCCTAGATTAATATAATGTTTTTATATCTGTATTTGTCATTTTACTTTCAAATATGTACAATGAAGGTTTTCCTTACTTTGATTTCTACTGCCAGTGTTCACAGCGATTACAGATCATTGCTCAGTCGAGGATGTGTGGCTTTAGGAAATGATTTATGCTTCAATGAGCGGTAACATTTTCAGAAGATTAAGTTGTAATCAGTGTTTATTCAGGCAACGCTATTGCATTCAGCGTACAGTAGGTTAATTCATGTTTTTGGCGTGCATGGAAAGATCACCCAGTCTAGACTTCAGTAGATTCTGTGAAATTTAGTTAAGCCTGTGGTCAGCTGCAAACTGGAATACCCTGTCTTACAATACATTACAGTACAGCTACTTTAAGAAGCATTGCAAGTCGCATCTATACCCTGTCTTACAATACATTACAGTACAGCTACTTTAAGAAGCATTTGCGTCGATCTATACCCTGTCTTACAATACATTACAGTACAGCTACTTTTAAGTACAGAAGCATTGCGAGTCATCTATCCCTACCCTGTCTTTTAATACATTACAGTACAGCTACTTTAAGAAGCATTTTAAGAAGTTATGATTCACATCTATACCCTGTCTTACAATACATTACAGTACAGCTACTTTAGCTTGCGACTTTTACAATACATTACAGTACAGCATTTAAGAAGCATTATACATCTATACCCTGTCTTACAATACATTACAGTACAGCTACTTTAAGAAGCATTATAGTCACATCTATACCCTGTCTTACAATACATTACAGTACAGCTACTTTAAGAAGCACTCTATACCCTGTCTTACAATACATTACAGTCACATCTATACCCTGTCTTACAATACATTACAGTACAGCTACTTTAAGAAGCATTTAAGAAGCACATCTATACCCTGTCTTACAATACATTACAGTACAGCTACTTTAAGAAGCATTATGAAGTCGATCTATACCCTGTCTTACTTTACAATACAGCTACAAGTTACAGCTACTTTTAAATACATTACATTGCTTTAAGAAGCATTAAAGGTTCATCTATACCCTGTCTTACAATACATTACAGTACAGCTACTTTAAGAAGCATTAAGAAGCATTATCTTCACATCTATACCCTTTAAGAAGCATTGCGAATTCATCTTACAATACATTACAGTACAGCTACTTTAAGAAGCATTTACAGTACAGCTACTTTAAGAAGCATTGCGATCTATACCCTGTCTTACAATACATTACAGTACAGCTACTTTAAGAAGCATTGCGAGTCACATCTATACCCTGTCTTACAATACATTAAGACAGCTATTTAAGAAGCATTGCGAGTCACATCTATACCCTGTCTTACAATACATTACAGTACAGCTACTTTAAGAAGCATTGCGATTCACATCTATACCCTGTCTTACAATACATTACAGTACAGCTACTTTAAGAAGCATTGCGAGTCGCATCTATACCCTGTCTTACAATACATTACAGTACAGCTACTTTAAGAAGCATTGCGAAGATTCACATCTATACCATTACTGTCTTACAATATACCCTGTCTTATTACAGTACAGCTACTTTAAGAAGCATTGCAGTCAAATCTATACCGCATCTATTACCCTGTCTTTAAATACATTACAGTACAGTCTACTTTAAGAAGCATTTTAAGAAGCAGTCACATCTATACCCTGTCTTACAATACATTACAGTACAGCTACTTTATTAGAAGCCCTGTCTTACAATACATTACAGTACAGCTACTTTAAGAAGCATTGCGAGTCACATCTATACCCTGTCTTACAATACATTACAGTACAGCTACTTTAAGAAGCATTATGAAGTCGATCTATACCCTGTCTTACAATACATTACAGTACATTTACAGTACATCTATACCCTGTCTTTAATTACAGTACAAGCATTATGATTCAAATCTATACCCTGTCTTACAATACATTACAGTACAGCTACTTTAAGAAGCATTGCGAGTCGCATCTATACCCTGTCTTACAATACATTACAGTACAGCTACTTTAAGAAGCATTGCGATTCACATCTATACCCTGTCTTACAATACATTACAGTACAGCTACTTTAAGAAGCATTAAGTAGTCACATCTATACCCTGTCTTCAATACATCTATACCCTGTCTTACAATACATTGTCTTACAGTACAGCAGCTACTTTAAGAAGCATTGCGATTCAGTCTATACCCCAATACATTACAGTACAGCTACTTTAAGAAGCATTGCTATTATCTATACCCTGTCTTACAATACATGTCTTACAATAATACATTACAGTACAGCTACTTTAAGAAGCATCTATACCCTGTCTTCTATTAAGAAGCATTACCGTCTTACAATACATTACAGTACAGCTACTTTAAGAAGCACTGCGAGTCACATCTATTCACATTTTATTACTTAACTGTAAAAAAAATGAACAACCTATTTATTTATTAACTTGCAGGTCCCAAGTCTCCTATTACACAGGAAATGTAGGTGCAACAATTAGATGTCATTAATTAAAAGCATATATTTTAAATGAGTGTACCAGGATATTAGTTTATATTGTAAATGCAACAAGGACATTTTTTTACTAGGTCCTTTCTGAATCAAAAAACACTGAATCAAAGGTTTTGAGGTTAAAAAAAAAAAAAAAAAAAAGCTACCGTGTACGGACGTTTCTGTTTGTGCTAATTAACACTGATGAATACATTATCCAATCTTGACCTGTGGTCCTTTTAGTCAGTTGTTTACAAAAACCAATACTCAACATCACCTCTCTAAAAGGGTCAAGTAATCACTTCTGAAATAGGTTGTGTTTTGATTTGACATTTTTTAACATGTTATTACTCAGATGTTTGGCCTAAAAACTTCATCCTGCTGTAAAAATGAATACCTAAACAAATGACATTTTCAACCGTTGGGAATTTAAAAAATGGACACGGTAAAGGATCTTAAAACCGCCTCCCCTTCAGGAATTTAAACATTTCAGATGATTACATTCATTTAGATTTATTATAATTATTTTCACTTGGAGACATGTGCCAAGTGTGGATTATTTTCACATTATAAATAAATATTATTCTAACAAATATGCATTTCGGGAGAAAACAAGTTGTACTGCCGGGGCCTCCCCTATACTGGTGAGTCAGAAATCATCATTATACTCAGATATGTCAGATATCAATCTTCATGTTTGGCAGCAGGTGTCAAGGTCAAGGCCATGGACATTGGAATGCAAGACAGCAGCATCCAGCAGGCTGCCACAGTGCACTGTTCTGTAGGAGAAACCTCCTTGAAAGATCCCATGGAGATCTTTCAGAAAACTCTGGCCTGGCCAAATTCCCACCCCTGAGCAACCAATTCTCCACTCCCAGTGTCACCACACCGAGCCTACACTGGTCCTACCTGCTCAAATAAAGAATGTGAACGCTTCCTGAGTCAAGACAGATGGAGACGGAAGTCTTGCTGAATTGAAGAATTGTTTGAATGCAAATCAAACCCTTCAGAACAACCCAACTTAATAAAGCTGAATGTTTGTGTGTACTAGATGAGGTTGACTGCTTGTGTAAATACTATCACAAGGGTGTCCAAGTCAGGAAGAGAGCTCGTCACTAATGCGAGCCAATTCAGCTCACTCAGTCAAAGTGCTGTCTAGAACTGCGAGGGCCTTGAGAACAGTGATGAAAGACCAGTATGGAAGTCTATTAAACTATCAGCTCTCTAGCCAATGCAAGCCCCAAGATATAAATCCACCTTCTGAGTGCATTTACACTTTTGTTGAGGACCCTGGTTCTATTAATGGTACTATTTAGATTGACCTCCTTCTACGTCATTAAAATATGCCTGCTTATACTGCGAAATCATGCCATCCTGCTTCGTTTTAAAAACAGGGAACATCAATGGCAGATTCCCAATTCCTTCTAGTGCCATCTTTGTACCCTGCATGCTTGCCCTGCTACACAGACATAGCCACTGATTTAATTGGCTGTAAGTGGACGCCTGGAAACTCCTTGTTTTCACGATTTACACCCAATCAGAAGGATCAGATTCCAACGCACTTCCACAGAGGTCTATAAAAACCAGCGCAGGCTTACAGAAACTAGATCTATCTATGAAACCAGGCAAAAATATAGCAAGGAGTTTTTTCTCCACACATAGCCTAAACTGAATTACTGAAGTACATTCTGTACTGATGCTGCAACTACTAAATTCCAAATGCTTCCACTGTTTTTTTTGTAAGCTTTCTAAACCAATGCAATTTTGATTTATAATCTTAATGGTTTCAGTCTTCGACAACAGAAGTGGAAGTCAAATAAAGCTCTTCGAGCAGTGCTAGTCAGTGAACATCTATCCCCCAGACAGAGTTTGAAGAACTCGAAGGTCATCCACAGTTTAACAGGTCCGGCACACTGCTATCTTGTAGATACGGCACAAAGCAGCAATGAAAGGAATTCATGCAGCTGGCCTGTTGGGTTGACTGTGTTAAACAAAACCTTTGCAGTGAGCAACCGCTGCAGATCTGCTGTGCCAGAAAACACTTCGGGGTGGCCCAGGAAACACGCCCTTTCTCACATAAACACCATTTGCAGTTCTTTGATACAAGGGTTCACAACAAAGTGGCTAAAATTATTCTCATTTTTCGGGGGTTCATTCCATTTAGGCCAGAGGTGGCATTACTAAGCTTAAATCAAGTGCGGCTGACTTTTGTAAAGTTAAAAACAATAAGCATTCTGCTTTGTTAACAGAATTTCTCTCATTCTTGGAATTAATTAAAAGCCATTTTCTTTAAGTGGGGAAGTTGTTACTTCGTGAGAAGCACTGCCTTTCCCAAAGGAGACTATAAACAATCGCCCATTTTGGGTAATCCCAAACTACAAGCAGAGTGGAGATAACAGGAGCTCATGATGTGCTCCTGAAGTGTATTGCTCCGTGCGGCTCCGCTTCAGGAGCTCATGATGTGCTCCTGAAGTGCATTGCTCCATGCGGCTCCACTTCAGGAGCTCATGATGTGCTGCTGAAGTGTATTACTCCGTGCGGCTCCGCTTCAGGAGCTCATGATGTGCTGCTGAAGTGTATTACTCCGTGCGGCTCCGCTTCAGGAGCTCATGATGATGCTGCTGAAGTGTATTACCCGTGGCGGCCCGCTTCAGGAGCTCATGATGTGCTGCTGAAGTGTATTGCTCCATCGGCTCCACTTCAGGAGCTCATGATGTGCTGCTGAAGTGTATTGCTCCGTGCGGCTCCGCTTCAGGAGCCGCGATGATGCTGCTGAAGTGTATTGTTCCGTGCGGCTCCGCTTCAGGAGCTCATGATGTGCTGCTGAAGTGTATTGTTCGTGCGGCTCCGCTTCAGGAGCTCATGATGTGCTGCTGAAGTGTATTGCTCCGTGCGGCTCCGCTCAGGAGCTCATGATGTGCTGCTGAAGTGTATTGCTCCGTGCGGCTCCACTTCAGGAGCTCATGATGTGCTGCTGAAGTGCATTGCTCATCGGCTCCACTTCAGGAGCTCATGATGTGCTGCTGAAGTGTATTGTCCGTGCGGCTCCGCTTCAGGAGCTCATGATGTGCTGCTGAAGTGTATTGCTCGTGCGGCTCCCGCGTCAGGAGCTCATGATGCTGCTGAAGTGTATTGCTCCATGCGGCTCCACTTCAGGAGCTCATGATGTGCTGCTGAAGTGCATTGCTCCGTGCGGCTCCACTTCAGGAGCTCATGATGTGCTGCTGAAGTGTATTGCTCCGTGCGGCTCCACTTCAGGAGCTCATGATGTGCTGCTGAAGTGCATTCCTCCGTGCGGCTCCGCTTCAGGAGCTCATGATGTGCTGCTGAAGTGTATTACTCCGTGAGGCTCCACTTCAGGAGCTCATGATGTGCTGCTGAAGTGTATTGCTCTGTGCGGCTCCACTTGTAATACACGTGTTCCATTGGGCAGTGCATGGAATCCATCAAAGCTGTTGCTCCGGTGCTAAAAAGAAGGCAGTGTTCCATAGCGGTCTGATGAACGATTTGGGTGTGCATCCAAGGTACATTATGTTTGTTATACTAACCAACGGCAAGCAAGCCAAAGATTCCCGTGGTGATGGGTCTATTCTTATACACAGACGTTTGATCATTACCAAGTCTCATGTCTTCCAGCAGTTTTTTATTGATAACTTAGCCTGTAAAAAGCACTTTGATTAATCTGCACCACAAGTCTATCATCCATGATAGCATATCATACTTAACCAAGCACACATCTGCATGTTGTAACTAATGAAAATAAAAAACATGAGCAAAACATGCTCCTGCTGCCTGAGCATCTCTTAGCACTCGAGTCCAGGGCTAGAAATAGAGCGCTTGATTGAATCACAGAATTAGTGACACCAATGAAGTGAATAAGAACTGAAGATAAATCACTTCAGGGGTGCTTGTGTTTAATGCCTGCAGTGCCTCTGAGCAGCAGAATGTCCTGTACAACCCAGGAGGCCAATGGAAACTCAGATCTCAGGCTCAATTTACTCATATGCAGCCACTACAGTAATAAAAAGAGAAGCAGACTCACAAGGTGGAGGTAGAAGGAAAATAAAAACAATATATATATAGATATATATAGATATATATAGATATATATATATACAACTTTACATGGATTTTAACTGCTAAACAGGACACTGGTCACTTTTAATTACACCTCATGTCATGTCATGCTGCCATTGTGAATGTGAAGCCCCAGTGGTACAGTGCGCAGGTTACTGTAGTTGTAAAGGTCAAGCAGCGTTTAAAAGCAGAGATTTCACACTGACCTTTGCCCATGGGAGTGTGGCATTACGAGCAGGCCTCAGAGAGTTATGCAGAGTTACGGAGGTCAGCAGTCTCCCGTTTCCCTTTGTGTCCGGGGAGTCACGAGTTACGACTGGGTTTCAGCACGCCTCCGTACACTTGGATGTGGGCTTGAAGTCACTTGATGTCAGCAGAAAGAGAGGAAAGTAGCATATTGTATCAGTAATACAGGGTGAGGGACAGACTTCCAGGCTGGTATGTGACCTCTGGTGCAGAGCCTTGCAGGTGTCATGCAGCTCTTTTCCAGTTCACCCCTCAGCTAATAAAAGGTATTTTCTAGATTTCGCTCACTGCTCTGTTTATTTATTAGTGTCTTTTCTGAGCCCTTCACTAGGTTACATATCAGAAACTTTATATAAAACAGTCCACCTTCCACTGAGGAGGAGGGGGGGGGGGCGTCACATAAAGGATCCATTGTGTCGAGACGTTTTAAGAAAGGGTTTTGACTTTCTGTGCAACACCGCAACACAACGCAGAGTCCTGAGAGGGAACAGAAGCATGTCTGATTCATATTGTCATTGTGAGGCTGCATGTAATGTATGTCCTGAGGATACCCTCTTGAGGAAAATTACATTCAGTTCTGAAAAGGTTATAGATTTTAAACAAACAATGAATTATGTGAACAGTAATGATTTGTATAACCGCTAAAAGGTCCATGTATAAGCAGAGACCATTTTGGCAACAGTACCTAGCTTTAGGTTGTTTTGAAGTCATGACAACAATGTCAAACAATATATTAATGTCAAAAATAATATATATTTATTACAGTTTGCAAATGCAGATCATTACTGTTATTAGTGCATGTGCGATGTGTGGGAATGGAAAGCATTCTTTTTAGGATTCTGGAGAAGAACATCACAGAAAGTTTGAAACAAGCCTTGTTGATGTTCATGCTCCCTGATATTGCGGTCAGGCCTCTCTCCCCATGTCTGTGTTTCCATGGTAATCTCAGGGGGGTTCACAGAGTCACTGCAAATTATGCTTACAAATATTTCAAGTTGCAAATCCCTTTAAAATGGAAACCTGCTTTTTTAAATGCCTTCCTGCTGGTCTAGAGGACAGGCAACTGCCCCACTTCTTTCCCTCAGTGTTTACCCAACCGCTTGAAAGACAAAGCTCAGCTCTTTACTCCTCCTCTCTTAACAGGGGTCAAATTAAGTGTATTTTGTCCAACAGAAAATGCAAAAAAAAATGAATAGGAGCAATGGAGCAATCTACAGCCCAAACACTCTACATACATCATGTGGCATCCCTAAGAAAAAATAGTGTTGAATAGAACAGAGCCTCCTTTAGATGCCCAAGGACATTTTCTCATGTATATTTTTATATCGAGCGCAAACCATAACCGGTTTTATATTCACACGTGTTACATCATAACAAGATGCATTCAATGAGCTCCCATGACATGGGTTCAACAGTTTGCTGGCATTTATGTTCAAAGACATATTACACCTCCGATATTGTCATTCCAGAGCTGTGTAGTCATCATGGTATAGCCCTGAGTGCACTTAAGGAATTGTACATGCAAATAGGGTGCTCATATTATAACTTGCTCAAATACCATTGCTGTACTTATTTATTTCTATGCTGCAAGCTGGCAGAGCATCATATCAGAGGTTAACCATTTCAAGTGATCAGTTACGCAAATACAAATACAGAATGTGCTCCATGGATATACTGCAGATCTTACCTTTTCTTGAGAGAGAGGGACAGTAATACCAACTTACTAACAAATGAGTTACCAGGCCTTTCCTTAGATCCTCTCTGTGCAGTCTGTCCGAATGATGCAAATGTGTAATCCCACCCAGCACAAATATAAAATCCAGGTTTAACACATGCTTATTTTGCAGAAGAGAGTTTACCAGGTTGTGTGGGGGGTTTCTGTTTGATTTGACATCAGCAGCAAGGCAGGGGGATGCTAATCAATGTGTTCAGGGCTTGAGATCTGGAATGTGTACTCCAGCACAGTTAGTCATTAGACAGAGGGCTGCAGTGGTTGTCTTTTGGCATTGCTAACTACCAGCCAAGATATTAAAAACGAAGAAGCACATCTGGAAATCCAAAGGAATTCTCTGTGTTGCTCTAATGTATACTGAGTAATGTAAACTACAGAACACATGCTGATGAAGTGGCTTTGCCTCTGACATGACAGCCAGCGTGTGTTACTAACCTCCATGTGATTTACTGATACACACTCCGTTTCACAATTATATACAGCACTGCTGCTCTATATTCAAAATATGCTGGATTTTACTGATTGATAACAGAAGCTTGCATTCAATTATTTTACTGTCATTGGCAAGTTTTAAAATGTAACCTGATCCTTCCTGTGTGTAAATACTGAATTAAAAATGCACACAATTAGAATCATTGTAGTTTATTATTTATTTATGCTTTAAGACGTTGAAACTCAGGGTTACCTTACTATATATCTAGAGAGTAAAATATCCCATGCACTTGGTGTTCTTAGTTGTTTTCTGCTAGTTCTGTTTGTTTCTGGACACACAGTACTGCAGAGTTCGTTCTGGGGAGAAGGTTAATAAAACGTGAGGTTTTCCAGCTGCCAATGCTTTGCTTTCTTGTTTGTTTGTTTGTGTGTGACTGGCAGGGTTTTCTGTCCCTCAGACGCAGTAGGAGCTGCAGCGCACTCTCGTTCTGCAGGGGTCCTGTCACCACACTGGGGAGCTCTGCTGTTCATCAGAGCTGCTCAAGTCAGATGTCAGTGAAGATGTCAAACTTTCTTTAGTTTCTAATTACAGACAAAGTGACAGTGTAAGGATTTATCATACAGAAGGCCCCATAACTTATAATTTGAGCTATTTTACACCCATGTATTCAACATAAATGTGCATTGCACTTCACACGCAGAAATCTCCAACTATCCATGCAATGGAAATAGACGAGGCCGCCACCAAGAAAAAACAGACAAACAACAAAAAAACACATGCACCCAAAATAGCAATTTTGCAAGTAGTGCAGTATTTTCAGGAGTGTGTTGGTCACTGTATGAATTGCTATGTATGTCATGTACACATGTTGTTTACAGCAAAGTAATGCATCTTACAATAAATACAATGAACACAATTTTGCACAAGAGGAGAATAGGTTGTCCAGAAAAAGCTGTTGCAAGGTCATGTCATCCCAAAAAAAAATAATAATTTAAAGCCCTTTCTCTAAAAATCTACAAGAAAAGTTAAATGTTGAACCCTTTAAACTGTAGAGAACAGGAGGAAAGAGAGAGGGAGAGAACTGAGGAGGAAAGAGAGAGGGAGAGAACTGAGGAGGAAAGAGAGAGGGAGAGAACTGAGGAGGAAAGAGAGAGGGAGAGAACTGAGGATGAAAGAGAGAGGGAAATAACTGAGGAGGGAAGAGAGAGGGAGAGAACTGAGGAGGAAAGAGAGAGGGAGAGAACTGAGGAGGAAAGAGAGAGGGAGAGAACTGAGGATGAAAGAGAGAGGGAGAGAATTGAGGAGGAAAGAGAGAGGGAGAGAACTGAGGAGGAAAGAGAGAGGGAGAGAATTGAGACAAAGGGTGTGCAGCCCAACTAATGGAGGAGGGGGCGATTAGAAGAATAAGAGATGAAGGGCAAAGGTTAGTAACTTCCATGCTGAGGAGCACTTCACAACCATTCAAAGACTGAAGCGTGTAATCGGGAGGGTGGGGAGGCCAGGCCAGTAATGTACACACCTGTCACAAAGAAGCATACCAGGGCAAAGGTCACACAGCAATTTGTTTTGTCATCAGGGTTTTGCTTTGGGGTAAAAACAACAGCATGAAGTGTAGAGGAGCCAAGCGAAAGTGGCAGTTCAATAATTAAACTACTGTACGCTGTACCTGCAACCAAACTGTTTATTAAATAATAACTGATGATGCATGTAACGTGCACTTTATTATGATTATTATTTTTTTAGCAGATGCCTTTATCCAAGGCGACTTACAGAGACTAGGGTGTGTGAACTACGCATCAGCTGCAGAGTCACTTACAACTACGTCTCACCCGAGAGACGGAGCACAAGGAGGTTAAGTGACTTGCTCAGGGTCACACAATGAGTCAGTGGCTGAGGTGGGATTTGAACCGGGGACCTCCTGGTTACAAGCCCGTTTCTTTAACCACTGGACCACACTTCTTATTAACTGTTAACAACTAACGTAGTAACATGGGAATATGTGCTGTTCATGTTTTGTCAATGGTTAGTTCTATATTAACATAAAGAAGTTAGTATGCCCTGCTTTCACTCTCAGCTTGGCTTCAACCGAAACAGCCTGCTGTCTCTACAGACCCTGCCATTTGTTCATCCAAACTGTACTGTGTCGTGTTACCACAGAATGTGGAATGAAGGTGAATAGCCTCCAAACTAAAAAGCTATTGAATTTGGCCGCAGTGTGGCTGCAAAAAAATAAAAAGTGACACCTAGTAATAACCCATCGACCCCCTCTTATATTTAAAGACACAAATGGAAACTTTTTTTTCGTGAAAAAGCTAGTCTCCTTGTAGCAGCAAACAGTGTGAGTGTGTTTTAGGATTTACTATACATTTTACTAGATACGAGAAATGTAATTCTGCTGAGAATATTTCCTGCACATATTTGAGTAGCTCTTCACTGCTACCTGGTGTCCAGACTGATGTTGACATTTGAGCTGTCTTGTCAGACAGAATCATTGCGATACTAAGAATAACTTTCTGGATCTATTCCTTACTTCGTAGAAAACTGGACACTAAAACATTTTGTGAATTAGCCTCCTGTAATCCAGTGTTTGTTTTTTTTTCTTGGCACAAATGAAAGCAGAACGCAGATAAGCTGGGATCCCTGAATAACCTCTAAAGAGATGATTTCCAACCAGCACTGGTTTGTCATTAGTGGGGAATGCCAATGAACCACTTCCACCACTCCCTAATGTGGGCATATTAAAACATCAGGAGGTTTGCCAGCGAGCTGGAGGATGTGGGATGCAGTAAATAATGTGTTTCAGACTGGCCGGTGCACAGCATGTCTCGGAGCTACCTGTGCCACAGGACCATCTGGCCTCTTCAGTGGAAATCTCACATCACACACAGTGAAGGTTAGCATGCTCTGTACCAGAGGAGCGCGCTCTGATTCACTTCCTCTTGTGGCCGTTGCCTCCCTTTGAAGTGGTCTCTGCTTGTACAAAATATGAAATTCCCATGGCCAGCATAGTGCTTGTACAGAGCCACCTGCGCAGTGGTCAGGAAGCAGTTTTAAGTCTTTTTAAGGCTTTGCGATACCATCTGTACAAAGCAACGCTTTCCAAATGTAGAGATAAACAGTCTAGACACTGAGTTTCCGAATCCTTTTGGCATGCATGCATGCATATATATATATATATATATATATATATATATATATATATATATATATATATATACTGTGTGTATATATGCTCAGGGATGTCATACCCGATACTAAGTTTGTAATGTTTTTATTTTGACAATGTGTCACATTTCACCCTGAAAACTTATTATGATTCTTTTGTTCACATTTTCTGTGATTTTGTTTGATATCTCTGTTTAAAATATTTGATTAAATCCATTAGACCCGAGTGTTGCGTTTCTTTTGTGTATCAGTATATATATATATATATATATATATATATATATATATATATATATATATATATATACAAAAACAAGCCTTTACAAACACACAAAAATCTAACCAAAAAAATATAAGACATCGACTGAACTGACTGAATGGTACAGTTTAGTAAATCCAATACGCAACAGTGTCTAATATTACTATTAAGTCAGCTGATACTATGGGTTGAATTCTCAGCTATTTACACATTTCTTTTTTTTTAGAAAGGAGAAATGCACCCACCCCAATAAAGTTACCAAACCAGAAATAAACAACTAAGACTTAATTCAGGGGCTTGAATGAAGTGTTACGTTGTTTCTTATTTGTTTCAGATGTTTAACTGCTGTCCCCCCCCCCACCCCCCTTTCAGAAAAATGCTGATGACAATTTGGAGTAAATAGTTTTGAGAATCCATCCCTGTGTGTCAGAACTGTGCAGAAATGTCCACTTCGGGCCCCGGGGCCACAGACCTAGTAAATTCTCTGCAAACAGGAAACAGACAGGCAGGAGGGGATATCGTATCTCTGTTTATCTAATCAGGCGGCAAACGCTGTACTCCGCTTACTGACACTGTGTTTGTTGCTGTTATCTGCTGTGTCGTGCAGTGCCACACGTAGCAGAGTTTACACTGATGTGGAGCTGAACACACCAGGACATGAGGGAGCTGCATGTACTATACCTAGAAAACTGGGGGCTTCTTCAGGATGGAGAATCAAACAGGTTTGTATACTGTATGCTTGAAATAGCTATTCAGGAAGTAACACTTGATTTAAATAGAAAATAAAGACTAAACTACAATAGGCTTGGCTGGACCCCCAAAGCCTACTTTGACCCAGGGACTCATGAAGCCAGGTATTTTTCCAGGGATACAGGACAGCCCTTCCCACTCATGTTTCATAATGAGACTCTACTGGTACAGGTTAACATGTAAACAGATGGTAACCTACCCATTCCACTTAACATACACTCCAGCAGATGCCAAATAAAGCACAGCACTTCAGTTGCAGAGACACACAGTCTCACAGCAGTGTCTGGCCCCAACTTCAATCTACAATCCTAAGGGTTTCAAGGCTACACCAGCAGGTCAAACCATTAATAGACTGTTGCATCTCCATTAGTTTCAATTTGAAGGGCTCTGTGCCAGTACAGCTGTGTCAGTTTAGCTTGGTCAAGGATGGCAGTGTGTTGATCAAAGTAGCCTTCAGAGCCACTGAGGTTAAAGCTGGGCACTTCTCACTAATAAGATTCATAAACATCCAACTGGAGTCTTACAATTCTCCCCCACTGTTTTAAGTAATACCCAAAGCAGAGCACAACAATGAAGCCAGCTTCAGGAATGTGTTTGTTTAATCCTCCGTCATGAGCAAAGAACATCGGAAATCACATTGTGTTGTAGAACATGGCGCTGGGCTTTGGAAATGGTGCAGGAACAGCCCCTAGTGTCTTTTTAACCCCTTCAGGTACACAAGGAATTGAGCGGATGTTCAAACGGTTTCTTCTGAAAATACATTTGAGAGTGACTCAAGTAACATAAGGAGGAAACTGACCATTTGGATGACCAGAGCCAACCTGTCAGTACATTTTAAACCCTGTTTTGTGCCCATTGCAAAAATAAGAAACTTTCAATTATTTTTTTTTGTTTTTGTGGGACACATAGGTCCCTTGTAGATTAAAGGGTTAACCCCCCCACCTCCGCTTCAGGTGGGAGGTTTAACCCTTAAAGAGATAAACTCAGCCCTGTCCACATCAGTTCAACAGAGCCGAGAGAATCGAGTTGAAACGTGGCTGTTGTTAACACTGTCTGCATTGTGCACTAACCATGTGGACAGGGCGATGCTGTTCACAAAATCCCATTCCTGTAATTGAACGTTCTGGGTTTGGCCAGGCTTTTCGGATGCAAGCTGAAGTTGTGGACTCAGGTATTTTCACCCTGCACTGCGTCTGGGCTGTTTCAACAAGCAGACAGAGTCCCAGCACTGTTAAGATGCAGAAGCAGAAACACTCGGGGCGCCTGTCTGGCGTTCACTGGGTTAGTGAAGGAGTGTCTGGTTTAAGTGTCAGTGGGTTAGTCCATTGGGTTTAACACATGGTTACATTGCTGCAGTGTATCTGAGGGGTCACTGAAACAAGCCCCTGGTCCCACAGGAGTCTGCAGTGCCTCAAAGTAAGGGTTTGAGACTCGAGACACTGAGCAGCCGGTAATCGTCACAGATCGTTAAAGCTTATTTTTATTTTGTGACGATCCATAATCCCATTACTGAACACTTAAAACAGAACCAAAAAAAAAAAAAAAAATGAAATGATCCCAGTCTCCACTATATCTGAAACTACTGATCTGCACTAGACACTTCATAAAAACAATACAGAAATTAACAAGAAACATATATGAAGGGAGAATGTAAAACTGGTGCAATTTAGAATTATTGTTGTTATTATTATTATTATTATTATTATTATTATTATTATTTGGAGAATAACTATATGAATGTAAAACAAAAAAGTTAGAAATCCCATTTGAAATAATAATAATAATAATAATAATAATAATAATAATAATAATAATAATAATAATAATAACATATTGGAGCAGTTCTTACCAGAAACCCAACTGCAAACAAGGACGTTCCCCAATGCTATCTATTCATTATTAATGTAACATTTCCTCAATCACGTTAAACCAATTACACATGCTCCAAAATGTTCTAATGTCTACAACACAGAGAGAACTTAACTTACGGTGCCCCCTGCTGGAGAGCAGAAGACATAAGAGAAAATAGGTGCTGTAAAACGTTGACAAACATTTCATTTTGAAAAACACCACTTGAAACATCTGCCTTTGAAAAAAATGATATTCCTGTTAGATTCCTGCCTGTCAGGAAGCTACTGTACATACAGCTGGATGATCTTTACACTGCCGTGGAGAAACGGAAACGCCACACTTTTTTGTTGCTTTATTTACCTGCCCTCACTTTAAGTAAGTGAAGACTGTGATGGATTGCTGATTGGTTTGAATGTGCCAGTAGGTATGGATTGCTGATTGGTTTGAATATGCTCTATTATATTTAACAGAGCGTGTGTCTGATCAGTATGGAACTGCTCTATTATATTTAACAGGCGTGTGATCAGTATGAACTCAGTATTTAACAGAGCGTGTGTCTCAGTATTATTATTTTAACAGAGCGTGTGTCTGATCAGTATGGAACTGCTCTATTATATTTAACAGAGCGTGTGTCTGATCAGTATGGAACTGCTCTATTATATTTAACAGAGCGTTGTCTGATCAGTATGGAACTGCTCTATTATATTTAACAGAGCGTGTGTCTGATCAGTATGGAACTGCTCTATTATATTTAACAGGCGTGTGTCTGATCAGTATGGAACTGCTCTATTATATTTAACAGAGCGTGTGTCTGATCAGTCTGAACTTATATTTAACAGAGCGCGTGTCTGATCAGTATGGAACTGCTCTATTATATTTAACAGAGCGTGTGTCTGATCAGTATGGAACTGCTCTATTATATTTAACAGGCGTGTGTCTGATCAGTATGGAACTGCTCTATTATATTTAACAGAGCGTGTGTCTGATCAGTATGGAACTGCTCTATTATATTTAACAGTGCGTGTGTCTGATCAGTATGGAACTGCTCTATTATATTTATTTAATCATGGAACGTGTTTAACAGCCTGATCAGTATGGAACTGCTCTATTATATTTAACAGGCGTGTGTCTGATCAGTATGGAACTGCTCTATTATATTTAACAGATTTAATCAGTATGGAACTGTCTATTATATTTAACAGAGCGGTATCAGGGAACTGCTCTATTATATTTAACAGAGCGTGTGTCTGATCAGTATGGAACTGCTCTATTATATTTATATTTAACATTATATTTAACGTGTGTCTGATCAGTATGGAACTGCTCTATTATATTTAACAGAGCGTGTGTCTGATCAGTATGGAACTGCTCTATTATATTTAACAGAGCGTGTGTCTGATCAGTATGGAACTGCTCTATTATATTTAACAGAGTGTGTGTCTGATCAGTATGGAACTGCTCTATTATATTTAACAGAGCGTGTGTCTGATCAGTATGGAACTGCTCTATTATATTTAACAGGCGTGTGTCTCTGATCAGTATGGATCTGCTCTATTATATTTAACAGAGCGTGTGTCTGATCAGTATGGAACTGCTCTATTATATTTAACAGGCGTGTGTCTGATCAGTATGGAACGCTCTATTATATTTAACAGAGCGTGTGTCTGATCAGTATGGAACTGCTCTATTATATTTAACAGAGCGTGTCTGATCAGTATGGAACTGCTCTATTATATTTAACAGAGCGTGTGTCTGATCAGTATGGAACTGCTCTATTATATTTAACAGAGCGTGTGTCTGATCAGTATGGAACTGCTCTATTATATTTATTTAACAGTATGGAACGTGTTATATTTAACAGAGCGTGTGTCTGATCAGTATGGAACTGCTCTATTATATTTAACAGAGCGTGTGTCTGATCAGTATGGAACTGCTCTATTATATTTAACAGAGCGTGTGTCTGATCAGTATGGAACTGCTCTATTATATTTAACAGAGCGTGTGATCAGTATGGAACTGCTCTATTATATTTAACAGGCGTGTGTCTGCTCTATTATTATATTTAACAGAGCGTGTGTCTGATCAGTATGGAACTGCTCTATTTATATTTAACAGAGCGTGTGTCTGATCAGTATGGAACTGCTCTATTATATTTAACAGGCGTGTCACAGTATGGAACTGCTCTATTATATTTAACAGTCTGATCAGTATGGAACTGCTCTATTATATTTAACAGAGCGTGTGTCTGATCATTATGGAACTGGAACTCTCTATTATATTTAACAGAGCGTGTGTCTGATCAGTATGGAACTGCTCTATTATATTTAACAGAGCGTGTGTCTGATCAGTATGGAACTGCTCTATTATATTTAACAGAGCGTGTGTCTGATCAGTATGGAACTGCTCTATTATATTTAACAGAGCGTGTGTCTGATCAGTATGGAACTGCTCTATTATATTTAACAGAGCGTGTGTCTGATCAGTATGGAACTGCTCTATTATATTTAACAGGCGTGTGTCTGATCAGTATGGAACTGCTCTATTATATTTAACAGAGCGTGTGTCTGATCAGTATGGAACTGCTCTATTATTTAACAGAGCGTTTAACAGGCTATTATATTTAACAGAGCGTCTGATCATGGAACTGCTCTATTATATTTAACAGAACGTGTGTCTGGAACTGCTCTATTATATTTAACAGAGCGTGTGTCTGATCAGTGGAACTGCTCTATTATATTTAACAGTATGGAACTGCTCTATTATATTTAACAGAGCGTGTGTCTGATCAGTATGGAACTGCTCTATTATATTTAACAGAGCGTGTGTCTGATCAGTATGGAACTGCTCTATTATATTTAACAGAGCGTGTGTCTGATCAGTATGGAACTGCTCTATTATATTTAACAGAGCGTGTGTCTGATCAGTATGGAACTGCTCTATTATATTTAACAGGCGTGTGTCTGATCAGTATGGAACTGCTCTATTATATTTAACAGAGCGTGTGTCTGATCAGTATGGAACTGCTCTATTATATTTAACAGAGCGTGTTTAATTATATTTAACAGAGCGTGTGTCTGATCAGTATGGAACTGTGTCTATTATATTTATTTAACAGAGAGTGTGATCAGTATGGAACTGCTGATCAGTCTATGGCACTGCTCTATTATATTTAACAGAGCGCATCAGTGGAACTGCTCTGATCAGAATGGAACTGCTCTATTATATTTAACAGAGCGTGTGATCAGTATGGAACTCATTATTTAACAGAGCAGTGTCTGATCAGGCACTTCTGATCAGTATGAACTGCTCTATTATTTAACAGAGCGTGTGTCTGATCAGTATGGAACTGCTCTATTATATTTAACAGAGCGTGTGTCTGATCAGTATGGAACTGCTCTATTATATTTAACAGAGCAGTATGGAACTGCTGTGTGTCTGATCAGTATGGAACTGCTCTATTATATTTAACAGAGCGTGTGTCTGATCAGTGGAACTCTGATCAGATCAGTGGAACTGAACTGCTCTGATCAGTATGGAACTATTTATTATATTTAACAGCGTGTGTCTGATCAGTATGGAACTGCTCTATTATATTTAACAGAGCGCAGTATGGAACTGTGTTTAACAGATCAGTATGGAACTGCTCTATTATATTTAACAGAGCATGTGTCTGATCAGAATGGAACTGCTCTATTATATTTAACAGAGCGTGTGTCTGATCAGTATGGCACTCTATTATATTTAACAGAGCGTGTGTCTGATCAGTATGGCACTGCTCATTATATTTAACAGAGCGCGTGTCTGATCAGTATGGAACTGCTCTATTATATTTAACAGAGCGTGTGTCTGATCAGTATGGAACTGCTCTATTATATTTAACAGAGCGTGTGTCTGATCAGTATGGAACTGCTCTATTATATTTAACAGAGCGTGTGTCTGATCAGTATGGAACTGCTCTATTATATTTAACAGAGCGTGTGTCTGATCAGTATGGAACTGCTCTATTATATTTAACAGAGCGTGTGTCTGATCAGTATGGAACTGCTCTATTATATTTAACAGAGCGTGTGTCTGATCAGTGACTGTAAGGCAGTGGTTCTCAACCACGGTGTCTGCTGGTTTTCATTCCAACTGAGCTCTCAATTACTTAACTAGACCCTTCATTGAACTAACAATTTGCTTAATTAGACCTTTTTAATTGTTCTGAAGTTTGATATTCATTTGATTGATAACTGTTCTGGACTATAGCTGCTTTATTTATCAACGGTCATGGAGTTAAGTGATGAGTTAAAGTGGGCAGTTTGTGTACAGGACCCCTGATGTTGTGCTTACCTTTAAAGCTATAGAGCCCATGTACCACATTAGAGTAGTTTTGCTGTGTATCGAACCAAAAATCTCAGGATAATTCTGGTTTTCACCACTAGGTGGTAGAATTGAACTGATATAAACTGATCTGGAGTGTGCCAATTAGATCCAAAACAAGTTTGTAATGTCAGACCAGCTTTGACCGGATGGTACAAGTTCAGAACATGCAGTCTTTTTTTATTTATATACCGCATGTGAAAAATAATAAACACAAAGATTTCCAGACTTTACTCAAAGGCGAATGAGCTGTTTCTTCAGGAAGCTCAATGTCTTTTTTGACACTGATATAAATACATGAATTCAGTATCCAGCAATCCACATAAGAAAGTGTGATGTTGTATTACATAAACTCTCCTGAAACAATTACTGCTGTGTGCTTTTACAGATCCTTCTCAGCTTCCTGGTTTATTTAATTCCATTCCTAATGCACCTGTGCTCACCTGCATTTCCATATGTCAGTCCCTGCACCAGCATACCATGGAAATCCAGCTCAATTACAGATTGCTTGAATAGTAATTTAACCGAGCAACAAGGTAAAAAGATCAGGTTTCATCCAGTCTTACTGCTGGATTCATAATTAAAACATTGCATTTGACGCCCACTTTCACAGCACCAGTGCAAACTTGTTTTGCAAGTGCCTTTATCAGAGTCACATTCCTATTGGTCTTAGTAGTTTTGCTTTGTGTGTGAATTACTTCATTTGATGAGACACGGAGCACAAAGAGACAGACACGGCATTGTTTGAGACTAGATTTGCATACTAAAACCAGAAGCCCAATAACCTAGAACGATAACCTGCCAAGAAAAGCTTTGCTTGCTAATGTTACTATTATATGGCACGTCTCCACTGCCACGGTTTCCAATAAACCCCCATGCAATGTTAAAGCTTATGGAAGTTTCCTGCAGTATAATCTGTCATTTACCTTGCTTTACAATTCTTTTCCCACACTGTGCTGCTGTACATTACACTGACCTCAGTGAATCTGCAGTAAATCTGTTTTGAAATCACTGGCATGGAGTCTGCAATACATACAAATAATTACAATAAATAAAACAACCGGTCCCCGATGCAGCCAGACACATTTGCGGATGCTGTATACACCTGGAGCAGATGCTGTGCGTGCAAGTTAACTGGGAGGCTATAGTGAAACTCAGATCGTATTTTTCTGAATACAACTGATTCTTCAGGGAAAGCTTAAAAAAATAACACCCTGTGTAACAGGTGCAAAATGATTATGCACTGTTTCTTTAAATTAATAATAATTTCTCATGTTTAGTTCTATTGTATTGTTGTTGTTAAATTGCTAATACTGTATGTCATGGTGAATTCCAAAATGAATAATTATTTTGTTAAATTTATAAAAACATTTAATGATGTAAAGGTGAAGGTCAGCTGTGTGGCAAGTCATTCCGGGCTTGCTATTTTCAGGTGAGGCTGCATATCTGAGCTGCTCCGTATTTTAATTTTTTTGTTTAGTGACTATAAATGTATTGTATTTGGAAAGATGTAATAGATTCTTAACCGCTGCAGTACTAATTGATTGAGAATGATAAAGCGTGTTTACATGTCAGGTTAAATACAACAGATGGTATATGAATGCGTTTGTAGTAGGGTTGCAAAGGGGTGGAAACTTTCCGGGAATTTTGGAAACTTTCAGGAATTTTGAATGGGTCAGATATTTTGGGAATTTGGGGAATTTTGGAAATTTTCAATTTTAGGTTATTATAAACTTTAATAAAGATACAGAATATCCACACACTGAACAAGCTCCAAAATAAATGGTTTTACTTTTCAAAACAGGTCATGCCAACAGGTCAGAAACACTGATCTGACCTGTTGGCATGGTGTTTTGAAAAATAAAACGATTTATTTTAGAGCCTATTTAGTGTGCGGATAGTCTATATCTTTATTTTTGTTTGGACTACTTCGCACCCTGCACCTTTTTCGATTCATGGATGTGCATATACAGAACTGATTCCTTATTATACATTTTTAAAATATATTTTCATCAGTTAACAACAAAAGTTTACCAATTTAAGGTCACAGAGAACAGCACACCTGCCAGGCAGCAGATGCCAACATTTCAAAAGGCTGATTGAATGACGATAGACAGGTCTAATCACAGCTAAACACATATTGCTGATTGGTAAATAAAAATAATCAAGTAGAATACCATGATGTGTACAATCAAAATACATGTGGTATAGTACAATCATAAAAACATTGCATCAGAATCTGACCGCACGGTACCTGTGCTACAGTTTTGAAGATAAGTGCGCTTGTCAAGTGGATCACAAACTCTGCCTGTCAGGAAGCTACTGTACATACAGCTGGATGATCTTTACACTGCCGTGGAGAAACGGAAACGTCACACTTTCTGTTGCTTTATTTACCTGCCCTCACTTTAAGTGAAGACTGTGAGCTGTTAATGCATTATTTGATCATAACAGTTATTTTAAAGAATGACATATAGTAATAACAAAATAAATGTATTTTTCTAGATTTGATTTGCGTGTGAAAGTTTATTTAAACCTATGAATGTGTGTCGTTAATTCTGTTTTAAAATCATGAACACAACAATCAAGCAATAATTTGTTTTAGATTTCAAACGGTTTACTTCTAGTGTCTCTTTAGCTGTATTTATTAAATTATTCTATAGTCGCATGTTTTGTTAATTGATATGGAAAACGTCTAGGCTTTAAGTGCTTATATTTTTCCATTTTTAAAAGATACGCGTTCATCCTGTGTTACACCACCGTGAAATCTAACATTTAAATAGCGGATGTCAGAAATGTGAGACTTCTAAATTACTATGCCCGTGAAATGTACACACGTTTATATTATAGACAAATAGAATTTGGTAGGGCCCTAGACGACTGATCTGTTGTAAGTAATGGTCACTTTGTGTTTGTTTTGTTTTATTTTTTATTGTTGCCAATCACTGTTGAAACCAACACCTCACATTTTACTGACCAGTACCTCCAGTACACGAGTACTTTGTCTGTTTATGACAGACATCAAGTAGGGTTTTGTTTCCAAATCATTGATATATTGTTAAGATGAAGATGCAAAGTTGAGTTGACTGTTCTAAAATTAGGATAATCATTTGTAACCAATGTTTAAAAGTGTTTAGAGTATGTTTTTACTTCTGAAACAATTGAGTTACCCTGAGCACCTTGATCCAAGATCACTTATCTGTTCAATATTACAAAACGAAAATTCCCAAAGTTCCCGAATATTTCAGAAAAATTCCTAATATTCCCATATAATTCCCAAAACTATAAAACAAATAATAAAAATAAAAAAACATGAATCCACAATGCAAGTCGTCATAAATTCCTGATGTTATCATTAGCTTCCTTCCAAGTTTTCCCCCTCAGAGGAACCTCCTTAGTATTAAAATGGCTCTTTTAGGACCTACTGGAACAACAAGGTGAACACCCCTTTACAAAGCTTATTAAACCCTCCCAGGTAAGTGTGTACGACACACACTGTGCCTGTAAACCTCTCATCCTTCAAAGCATTTGGCTACACAAAAGCAATGGACACTTTGGATCTGTCTGAAGCCTTGTGTGCAGGATGCTTCATAGAACACAGTGAAGACTGCAGGTCAATTCCAAGCCATGCCAAAAGGGTGGGATCATTTCATTTAGTGTATATAGCATGCACCTTTTTACTGCTTATCTCATGCATGTTATGCAAAGCCGTTTTAGGCATGTTGTGTGCTTGGGCAGCATCTTAAATAATTGATTACATGCTGTAAATGACGTGTTAAAGAATTAAATATAAATCGTATGCAACCGATTACGAACACCTTTTAGCATTTATGTAATTTACACTTTGATGTTTGTTTTGGTAACCCTTGTGGTTTTTTTTGTGCTTAAGAATATTTTCTAACAATAAACAAATGTGTTTATAATCTGTTGCATATGCACGTAATTCTTAAAACATTTGGTTTTGCAGCATAGGACCGAGGAAAGTTAGCTTTATGTACTAAAAAAATACAGCACAGGTTTGCAAAACTGAAGTTTTAAAATACTTTCTTTGCATTTTATTTATCTAGAAATCTGAAAAATTTCATAGTGGTGTTTGATAGATTTTTTTTTCTGCAAGATAACTGCAAATTGTTAACAAGCCTGCAGATCTGCATACAGGTCTTGTAAAGATCCACAGACTGCTCATGTACTGTAGGGAAGATATGGAACGTTAACTAGCATTGGATTATATATTTGAATGATGGAGCCACTATTCTTAAAGTGGCTTTGAGAAGTACCAAATAATAATAATAATAATAATAATAATAATAATAATAATAATAATAATAATAACAACGTAATTACTGTGTGCAATTATTTAATGCCGGGGTCTCCAATCCTGGTCCTGGTTTTGGTTCCAACTCTACCCTAAATTACTTAATTGAACCAATTAAGTGCTCATTAGAAGCTTAATTTGACCAATTAATTAATTTAGGGTAGAGTTGGAACAAAACCCTGGAGGGACACCGGTCCTCCAGGAACAGGATTGGAGACCAAAACTTCTGCTTAAATGACAGCAGCGCCATAATTAAAATGGATTCCTAGGATCACTGCTGAAAGAATGAATGAATTGAACACATTCAGCCAATCTTTTCCCAAAGATCCGAAGAAAAAAAAATTGCATTAGGAAAATAATGGTTTCAAACGTCTCCAATGCATATAGACCAGTGGGGGCCATTCCACTCCTCGTCTTTGTTCCCACCCTGTTATAAATTATAACAGATCTGAAGTAGTTCATTATATAATTGTATCTGTTAGACCTGTGAATAGCCCTCCGCGACCCTGATTGGACCCCCTGATATAGCATAGAGCAAACCCGCTGAAATTTTACGTCATGTTCTTAATTAATGTTCCAGCAGATGGCAGTGTTGCCCACTGCTCTAAGATACTGTAATACTAAAGAATTTCTACTACATCTGCTATAGAGATAACTCTTTGTACAGTACACGGGAAGCAAAAGTATACCATACAGCGAATGATTGTACATTTCCTTTAATAAAATGGATTGCTATACTAACCATGTGCCTTAGTCATGTCCATCGTGAAAAGGGGGTAAAACTATTTTTTAGTAAAATATGACAATTGTAAAAGTGTCATATTTTAATAACATCTGCAATACGTGTCTTTTTCTTTTAAAAAGTGCTTTACTGACAGAATACTGACACATTCCAGGACAGAGGAATTGTATAGTTCTGTGTACAACAGATTCTGCAAAAACACACATAATTATATATTTACAAATTGTAGTTGAATCTTTAATCTAGCAGCACCGATTGTATACGATTATTCATTAGTGTTACATTGATTGTTTTATTTCAATACCGGCAGTGAAAACAGAAAATAAATACAAAAATGCATTAATTAAGTAATCAATCAATCAATCCATTAAGCAATGAATTAATCAATTAATTAATTAATCAACCAATTAATTAATTAATTAATTATTAATTAATTAATTAATTAATTAATAATAATAATAATAATAATAATAATAATAATAATAATAATAAATCGGGCACATTTACGTTATCAGTTTAACAAAATCCATCATCTGATGTTATTTTTTTAATAGTGTAACTTGAAAAGTTCGCTTCAAAACGGTTAAGATCATTGAAAAACTATAGTTTATCCAAAAGCTATCAAAATAAAATAAAAATAAAAGCAGGAACATGAAGCCCTACCCTGGACTGCATTGCGCTTGAAAGCCGTTATTTTAAACACACTCTCACCCGCTTAGTAAAATCGGGTCAGTACTGCTCGTGATAAATAGCGAGTACATATACATCTCTTAAAAAAAAAAAAAAAAAAAAAACATGCGTTTTATTTATCAATATGAGTAATTCAATTGTCAATGTTATGTACCGGTATCCGATTTGTTTCGATACCTTTTCACTAAAACAATATAAAATAAAAAAAGCCAACATGGAATACAGACAGACTCCCCGAACACGCAACAGAATAACATGCAGGGAAAATATTGACATTTACTGTTTAAGTGCTTGAAATCGACTAATTTCGATTAATTTCCAAATAAGAAAACTGCTTCACAAAAATGTGAATGGAAGCGGACTAAATAATTAGTAGCCGAGTCACACACAGCAATAATTGCGATGCATATTTAAAGTAACGTGATAATAAGCCTATTGTATTATTATTATTACTATGGTGTGTATCACACATTTCTCGTCTTACCATTATGTTGTTATTAAAGTGAAATGAAAGGAAGACATGCGAGTTTCATGTGCGCTCTGTACAGAGCCTTGAGACTTTCTCTGGAACCTGGCTTTGCGTGGGCTCTTTCAGCGCCGCTCTGCTAAACAATCCGTGCACTGAGTTCATATAGCACCATTAGTGTTTAACAGAGACATGTTTCACATCTCAAGACACTAATTGGGCTCCAAATGTGAAGCATTTGAAACTCCAAATTATGGTTAAGTCGGCAGAAAAAAAAAACTTTTCTAAAAGTGTGTCCATTTATGAGGCTTATAAAAAAAATTACAGTTTTTAAAAAAGTGTGCAAATTGCACATTAGTGTAAACAGCATTGTAACTTTTAACACCGCTATGTGATGAACGCGTTTAGTGAATCCACCGCAGCAGTTTCTTATTAGTTTGGGAACATTTTCATGTTTGTTTTCTGTTCACGACAGTAGTGCAAATTATTCAGTAAATTGCAGTTAAACAAGTGTGTGTTTGTGCTTTACTGTATCTTAAAGCTGACTATATGTTCCTTAGCTGCTGGAAAAGAACAATACATGAATACAAGCTACAGCTAACATCCCTCCCAAGCTGCGTCTTCACTGCTGGATTCCAGCAAGCCCATCCCATCTGCTATAGCAAATGGCTTGAACTCTGGAGACGGGGGGGTTAGGGGGTAGATTGAAAACAGATCGGGCTGCACATTTCTTTCTCACACCCTCTCCACCTCCATTAAAAAAACACAAGAAAAAAGAGCGTGTTCGCTGACAAAACACGAAGCAGCAGGCATCGTTTTAAAGGGTTCGAGAAGTTTGCCTAATCGCAGCGATGCACTGCAGAAGCACCCCGGGACACGCTATAGCGCTGCCGCTCCGCTCTGAACTTTATGAATGAGCCTCCTTCTGAGGAAGCAAACTTACATCGAGCTTTGCTAACTCCCCCCCTTTGTTTTTTAAACAGTGACGTTATCATTTTAGATGGATTTTCTTCGCATATTAAGATGGACATGCATTTTGCTGATTTCTGATTGACAGAGTATTCTGTGAATTCGATCGCATTATTCGGTGTCACATTGTAAAGATCACTCGTGGATCGGACAAAGTGAATATAGTGACGCACTGGGATCCGATTGCAGAGACGCTGTACAGAATCTCTAACATCACCAGGTATAGTTACAGAGTTTCGATTTGATTTCATGATGTGTCTGTTCTTTCGTAATACCTCATTACTGTGTGAGTTGGCCGCCGTGCTTTTTGAAGTTAAACTGAATTATTAGGCTGCCTCTTAAAAGTTTTGGAAGATGGTTGCGCTGTCAAAGCTATTGGATCTGTTTTGAAACGTACAGTCCAGCCCGTTTTCATATTAACACAGGTAGCAGGCTTGGGTAGTTCAAATGTACAGCCGCGATTGTTTGAAACACAACTGCAGTAACAGCTGTATAGTTGGTTTATTGGTTGTTTTAAATGAATAATTTAAACACATGCTTTTGGAACTTGTCAACTGCCATTTTCGTTTCGTTTTGTTTGCGTACAAAAGGGACGTAGTAATATAATATTACTTTCGCAAGTTTACATTTGACCTTACAACTTCCTTGGCACTGGAATCCCAAAAATGCTGCTTTTGCAATTGGATCCATATGTGAAGAGATTGTGATCAATAAAGTCCAGCGCGCCAATCTCATTAGCTACTTGGAAGCCACGAAAGTTTCCAAAGTGATCGTCTGGATCAGGAAACAGAAAAAAACAAACACTACAGACAGCAATTGCTGCAATTATCTTCTAAATGCTGCATTTCTCCAAATTTAATTTCTTTTATTTCTCGTTTCATCCGGACCTGAAAGATTTTTTGGGTGCATATGCATCTTCACCGAGCCACATCTGTTTGAGAGGATATATGTGCCCGTGAGCTACATTTCTGTTTTCTGAAGTTTACAATTTTAAAATAAATGTACTGATTGTTTATAAACATTTTCAGGTCGAGGGAGTGTTTGTGGCAAAACTGCAGTGAAATAACACGAGACTGTAGACTTAGCGAAATGATGAGTTCTTAAACAAAAAAACACTCATCTCGCTGCTTACGTCTCGGCATGCCTTGTGCAAATGCTCTCTCCAGTAGTTGAGTGGATGTGATGAGAATCATTTTAGTTCGTCAACTTTGTTTGTCTTAAATATAGTTTATATAATTGAAAAGCAACTTTTAATTCTGGTTTTCATCAACAACAAAAAAAGCAGCAGCAACAACAACTACATTTCATCCAGTCTGAGTTGATTTGAAGTGTTGCTGTGTAATTTGTTACGTAGCGTGTGTGTGTGTCAGTGTGTGTCTGTGTGCGTTTAAGACGTTTGGTTTTATTTCTCAACATTGTGGTGTTGGTGCAGTTTAAAGAACTTTACATTTGCTGAAAACAAAATACTACAGAAGATAAACAGAATAATTTTGTCTCAAGTATGTCGAATAAAAACCGCCTACTAAATCTTTTAAGGTCAGAAGCTAGTTCTCTAATTGTTGGAAGTGTGCGGGAATGCCAGTGGTTAGTTAGCTCTTTATTCACTCTCACAATTACTCAAATTATTTATGCTTTCTGTGCTGCTCAAGCCCTGCCATGTTTACTGAATCTTTTTGTTCTCAAAACAGTTTAATGAACTATAGTGATCACTGTAAATTAGACTCAAAGCGCTTTTTTCACCCTTAGCGTGTTTATTTTAATATGCTACTAATTCGCTACTAACAACCAAACGAGCAAGATGGGCTGAATGGCCTCCTCTCGTTTGTAAACTTTCTTATGTTCTTATGAATGTTCCATTTAGAATGCTGCCAGTTTTTATCTCAGCTTAGTGATATTGTTTTTTCAGGGGGTGCTGAGGGAGTTACATTTTCTTTGCACCAATCATCACAAACCTAAAGCATTCACTATTATCTGAGGGTATGTAAAAATACATTTTAAAAACATGAAACTGCAGCAAAATTCTTTTCACAAAAAAATGTGCTAAAGAAAGTTGGTGGGAAGTTTTTTTTTTAAAATGTGTGTGCCTGATCGGAATCATTAGCATAAGAAAAAAAAGTTTAGTGCATTTCCTATTGTGCTGAATGAAGAGTTCCAGCAGTCAGGCAGAAGAGACTGAAAAGATGTTAAGAAATGATGGGCTATTCAGATTATTCAGCAGCCCAAAGCTCTGGTCCTGAGACTCTGGGCTGTGTGATCGGGATGCCACTTTCATCTGCCTACCCACCATTCTGCTGCGCTTTTCACACATTCCACTTTTTTTGTCAGGTTTTATTGATTGGGTTTTCTTCTCTGGATATCTGTAGAAAATGTAATGACCCACACTCAGTAAAAAAAAAAAAAAAAGGTGTCAGAAAAACTCTGACACGCCAAAGAAATGAGTCGCGCAGCGGGAGTCTTTAGGAAACTATGAACAGAGGCAGAGTACAAACTCCCCACTGGGTCAATTCAAAAACTTAGAGGAAGAACTGAACTGCTTTACCATACCAGACTGAGTTCAGTACCAATTAAGCTTTGTCTCATAAACTGCAAGTGATGGACTCCTCCCAAACATGTCCCCCCTTTGCCAAACCCAAATTTGGCAAGGCTGTCAAATTAAATACTGAACTAGTCACCCGTTGTTGTAATATGTGCCGCCAAGTTTATAGGCGATTAGCAGTTTGCCTATATAGGTTAGTTATTTTCCAGCGCAACTTCTGGGAAAGATACAGCAATTGCAAGCCAAGCAGTTTAACAAGGACTGACTCTGGTATCAAAGTGCTGTGCTGTGATTCACAGCCGCAGTATTTAAATGCATTTCATTCATTCTCATTCTCTTACACTCATTTCACCACACGGTTCGGCTGTTTTTAGTGTTAATCACACATGTTTGAAATATGTACACTTACATCTTCAGGGTATGCATTTGATATTCTCCGGGTCACATGAAACCCTGTAATTAAATCACTTAATTTTTATTTTTTTATTGTCATTTCTGCTGACATTTACAGTTGTGTTAATCCTTCCTCTGTAATTGAACGCCTAACTAGAACAGCGTTGGGACTCTTTGCACCTGATAGCTCGCTCTTGTTAACTATTTGTTTAGCCTCTTCTGGCCTCCATCACTGACAGCCTGTGCCAGTCCTGCCTTAAACAACCATCAACTAAACGCAGAGTGACAGTCAGTTTAACCAACTAAAAACAACATGTTAGGTTGTAATAAGGGCTACTCAAGTACAGCAAACACCCCCACCCCCTCGCCCTAATTCACTGCATTATGGGATTTTATTTAGAATCTGAATAGACCACTTTCTCCATATTGTGGTGACACAGAGATTGTTGAGAAACCGCAAAAGCAGTTTCTTAAATATTGTACCCCCTTTGGAGAGGAATACCAGACTGCTGTCTGCTGTCCTAATCCTAACACCCCCCACCCCGTCATTGTTTGTATCGTGTTCTAAATGGGAACGTGTCTTTGAAGTCAAAAGACAGGCATTCTGGAAAGACACGGAGCTAACAGTTACTATATTGTTAACCTAAATAACACAGGTACACAAATCATAGTATTGGAACATGCTGAAGGGGCAGCACTTCCCAGAAAGAAAAGGAAATACTGGTCTAGATAGGGTCCCTGTTTAGCAGCTTCTTTTTCTTTTTAAATAAATCTGTTCTGTGAGCACATTTTATGAGAGCCCGTGTGCAGTTAACTACTGTAGTGTAAAAAGAGCATCATTCTTCAAGTGTGCGATAACGTCTCTCTGCGCCACTGACAATACAATATCCCCATAGATGAAGAACTGTAATGGCAGCTGAAGTACACTTGGGTTGGGTTGAATTGATTGGGACTGAATGGCTATTAGGGGGATTTAAAAAGGCAGCACTGTCTTGAGCTTGTCTTGAGCGCACTAGAAACATGCTCAGGGAGATGAGAAGCGGGGTCCGCATTCATTTCAAGGGGTGCTCTTTAAAACTGGCCTCCTGTTGTTTGCCTTGCTAGTCAGAAACAATCTCCTCATTTCCACTCTGCATCCTGTCCGTTCTGTCTGAAGTGTCTGAGGTGAAGTAGAAGTGCTTCGCATCCGCTTTGCAGCTTCTTTCTGGATAATAACAATTTACATTTCTTTACTGTGAACAAAACGATAAAGTGAAAATAAAATCCAGTGTGCAATGCATGGGCTCAGTGCAAATGGGAAGGAAATGGTTTCTCCCCTAAACTTTGTGAATCACAGTATAGAAATGGCACAAATGCAGTGAAATGGTCAAAAGCCGCTGATCAGTCACCACCAATTTGAACTGTAACTAATTAAAAATGCCACTAGTACTCAGATTGCATTCTAGTTGTAACATTATAGGAGTAGGGGCTGGCAGATATTTATTTAAATGAAGTACATTCCAGTCCCATCAAGCCTGTGCATTGCTGCCTGCCCACAAAGTAATAAGAGTTCTAATTACATGAGTGCCTCACAGAGCTCTAGTGTTTATGCATTTTCACCCCTTCCAGCTACCACCCTGATCATATTTTCCTAAAGCACTGTCTGCAACTGCACTTCCTAAATAAACAAGATGCACTTTTCAGTGTCAGTACGCCAGCACTCAACATACTGTATTGATTGCACAATTCAGAGGGTGGGAACCTTACGAATTCTGAACAACTCATTAAAAAATATGTAGAATCCCCTTGTTTAAATAAGCGATTAACTTATTTTACAGTCGCTACATTCACTGCACTGCTTATAGTTTACATTTTAAAACAACATTGGAATCATTTGGATTTTATAATTAAACAGCACTCACAAACATTACCCTCGCAGTAAACATTACCCTCGCAGTAAACATTACCCTCGCAGTAGTGCATACCTCAAACCTGGCATGAGCCTGATTATATACGTTTTGACAACCATTTTTTGATGTCGGCCAGACAACTAGTCAATGCACCTACAGCTGAGTTGTCCCCTGGTTTAAATGATAAATACAGCTGAGTGTCATCGGTGTAGCAATGGAAGTTTACCTCATAACTTCGAGCAATATCCCCCAAGGGCAACATGACACACCCTGTTTAATAGTGGTATTGAGTACCTGATTGCGAATGTCAGCAGTTTTTTTTATTAAAGTGATTCATGAAATCGTCACAGTCAAAAGTAGTCAACAGAGGGGACTCAGACTGTGGATTAGTTAATTTAGCTAGAGAATCAAATAAAACTCTGGGATTATTCAAATTGTTATCTATAAGATCTGAGTAGTAGGCTGATCGGGCAGAAGATAGAGTGGCCCTCTATTTCAAAACATTATCCTTCCAGGCACGGAAGTGGATTGTAATTGGGTGTCTCTCCATCTACGTTCTGATGCACGACACACACATTTAAGTGCACGAGTTGTCTCTCATTAAACCAGGGGGAGAATCTTTTAAGAGCCATTTTCCGTTTTTTAAATGGCGCTGCCGAGTTTAATGCGCTACAAAGAGTGGCAGTGAAACTATCTACCAGTTCTTCAGCTGATCCTGCTTGTGGGAGACCTGAAGCAGACAAAGCTTCTGAGAACAACTCAGTGGTTCATGAATTATAAGAGCGAGTTTTAATATAGCGTGTTTGCTTGACAGGACCAGGTAATGATAACTCAAAAAGTACAGCACAGTGGTCAGAGAAAGTGATTAAAATGTTCTGTACATCTAAGCCATGAGAAATGACTAAATCCAGTGTATGTCTGTGCTCATGGGTAGAGCCGGTAACATGCTGTGTAAATCCTAGTGACTCCAACAGTGATATCAAAGTTCTTGCAAGAGGATCCTGACCCACATCAACATGTATGTTAAAATCCCCTACCACCAAAATCCTATCATGCTTAACAATCAATGATGATAACAAATCTCCGAATTCAGAAATGAAAAGGGAATTAGGTCTTGGTGGCTGATAGATAACTACAGTATAGCTAGACAGTGGACTAGAAACAACAAGTGATAACATTTCAAATGAGGAATAGCCTTCAATCTGCAATTATTTAGTACAAATTCAATGCCGAAGATGGTGGCAATATCTCCTCCTCGCCCTGTGGGTTGTGCCTTTTGACAGAAGGAGAAGCCTGATAGGCAAGCCTGTACCAGGGGAGCATTCTTGTTGTGTTTCAGCCAAGTCTCTACTAATGCTAAACTATCTATATTACATTCCAAAAAAAATTGTTAATTAAGACAGATTTATTTGCTAAAGATCTAGTATTAAGTAGTCCCAGTCGTAGAATCACTTTAAAACTCCAGTTCTCAGACAAACACCAGCTTAATAACCGGCTATTTAGAGAGAACAGCCTGCTAAAAGCTTCACAACCCCTGCCAATAACAGGAAGAGGTCCTGATACAATTATCTTTTTGCCTAAGAGTTTTAATTTATTAATAAGAGACTTGAAGTCCTTCTTGAGGATCTTAGATTCTCGAAGTCGGATATCATTTGTGCCGCACGCACAATTACAGTAGAGGACTCTTTATGTTGATTAATTAAACTGCTGTATCACACACCCTAGCACCTGGGAAACAGTTATATTCTGATTCTTCCTGAAAGCTCTATCAGCATATTTAACGATGGAGTCCCCCACTAACAGAACTTCCTCAGAATGGTTCTCTAGTTCAGGTTCCTCATGTTCCACAAGAGCCTCAAATGTATTTCTGGTGTTTGGTTTAGGCACAGATGGAGCAGCCCTAGCGATAGAACCTTGTCTAACAGTTATCCAGTCATTTCTGTCAGATAGGTGGGATGGAGATGCTTCATGATCCAACCCCTCCCTTGGGGGGGGCTGTATACCCTCGGATATAAGATTCTGTGGGGCCAGAAGCACTATCGACTTCGATATGGCTTAGACAAGCAAGCTCTACTGGTCTAGAATTATTGAAAGTCTCCTCGATAAACTGTTCAGAGTTGAGTGGCTATATGTTTTTCAACAGTAGTTATTTCAACTACGCGTTCCTGATTAATATTACATTTTTCACATGTAAAATCACTAACATATTCTAAGCAGCTTACCACGGTGAACATATTACTCTGATTATAAAGTCTTTCTTATCATCCATATCACAAGACATTGTAGACATTAATGAATAAGTCAAAATAAGCAAAACAATCTAGAAGTAAAAAATACAAAAATAAATGAATAAATAAATAAAATAAAAAATAAAGTTAGTTAATGGTAATCACGATATTTGTTTTACTTTACTGGAACTGGAGCACACTACCATAAATGAATGGAGTGCAGGCCTGAGTCCCTGAACTTTCCTGCTGGGAAAGGCAAGCACTGCTGGAACAAAAGACGGCTGCAGGTAGATGGAAGGCAGGCCTCAGACACTGAGCTTTCCTGCTTGTGATTTCTGCCCCAACGAGAGATGCGTGGGGCAGTCAGGTCGTGTTTGTCGTACAGGGGCTCGTACTGCGAAGATTCCCTTTTTTGTTTCCACTTTCAAATGAGTTGTAGATAGCACTGCTGGACTCTCAAGTACTGCAAGTCACCTTTGTGCCGATTCAAGTTTTTACTTTTGATCGCATGATGTCCCTTTAAAGTTATTTTGTGCCGACTCCGTTTCTTAATAGCACTCTAGGATTAATGTTGATTATAACACACAATCTCTTTTATTATTTCTCTGTAACTTGAATGTGACTGTGATTTTGTTTCACTGATAACAATGTCCAAAAAGAAGCAGCTCTTTGTTTTTCATTCACACCGAACACAAAAAGTGAGTGAAGTTAAATGTATTTAATTAAATCGTACTTAAGAGAAAACTATTATTTGCAAAACAGGTAATCATATTTTTGCAACGAGTCATTAAGATTTTAAAATCGGGGAAAATCTATTTAAACTTAATTAACTTTTAAGGGACATCACGTGATCAAAAACTAAAAAAACTAAAATGAAGAGCCCCAGTTACACTGGGGCACTGTGCCTTTACACAGGGCTCTCCAACCCCGGATCTGGAGAGCCCCAATCCTGCAGGTTTTCTAGGTGTCATCAATGGAACATGTTAATCTTGACTAATTAAGCCAATAATTGGTTCAATTAAGTAACTGAGAGCTCAGTTGAAATGAAAACCAGCAGACCCTGTATCTCTCCAGGACCAGGGTTGGAGAGCCCTGCTTTGCAGTGTTCGGACAGCAGACTGTGCAGGGGACCAGGTTAATTGGACGTTCGCGCTGCACATTCCTGGTGCGCAGTGGGTCCAAACATTTTGGCAAACGCTGAGGATCCAGAGCGTTAATCGCTCATCAGCTTTTAACACTTAAATAAACTGTTCACACTGCTAGCTGAATCTGAAATGCTCTGGTTCAGGTTGGCTGTGAAGATAATATCAGACACACATAGTTGCTGTGCATTGATATATAACTGTGCCGACATGGCAATCAGTCCAGACTGCAGTATGACTGGTATGTATGTATCAATTAGTGTTTAAATAGAGAATATGGGTGGCAGTGGAAACAGTTATCTAAACAAAAAAAATAGTCATGGCAACATTACAATTGTACAGTATAATCTTGTCAAAGGCAGTTTGATCAACAATTGCTATAATCCCACTTTTCTGTTTATTTAATAAAGTGCTAGCGTTCTGTCAGTGTCACTTCAAAATGGCTTAGCGGCCACTCAAGTATATGACTAATAATGTTCATAGATAGATAGGCAGACAGACAGACAGACAGACAGACAGATATAGATAGAGACAGATAGATAGATAGAGATAGATAGATAGAGACAGACAGACAGACAGACAGATAGATATAGATAGATATAGAGAGGTAGATAGATAGATAGATAGAGATAGACAGACAGACAGACAGACAGACAGATAGATAGAAATAGATATAGATAGATATAGAGACAGACAGATAGATATAGATAGATATAGAGAGGTAGATAGATAGATATAGACAGACAGACAGACAGACAGACAGATAGATATATAGAGGTAGATAGATAGATAGAGATAGACAGACAGACAGACAGATAGATATAGATAGATATAGAGAGGTAGATAGATAGAGATAGATAGATAGATAGATAGATAGATAGATAGATAGATAGATAGATAGATAGATAGATAGGCTGTGTGGTCCAGTGGTTAAAGAAAGGGGCTTGTAACCAGGAGGTCCCCAGTTCAAATCCCACCTCAGCCACTGACTCATTGTGTGACCCTGAGCAAGTCACTTAACCTCCTTGTGCTCTGTCTTTCGGGTGAGATGTAATTGTAAGTGACTCTGCAGCTGATGCAGTTCACACACCCAGTCTCTATAAGTTGCCTTGGATAAAGGCGTCTGTTAAATAAACAAATAATAATAATAATACACACACACACACATTTTATTCTCATAACCATTGCATAAACGGAGTCAAAGAGAAGTCAGAAATCTGAAATGTCTTAGTGATGACTGTTAACCATCAGGCCATCTTCTTTTCAACCACATTTGGAAAACCTCTGGAAGATTTCAGATGTGGGTGGCAAGCTCAAGACAATTGTTCCATTTTTTAATCTCCTGTTTTCATTTCTCCTAGCAGTGAACTTTTGTAGAGTAGGTGGGTGTTTTTTTCTGTTTGTGTTTAGTTGAATTACACAGCAGTGCCCATTAGCACAGTCACGTTTAGCTGGCTTCTTATTTCTTTACAGAACGACGTTGGTGCTACAGGTGTGTACGTTTGCATTTTTAGTTTGATCGTAAGTGACATGTGTTATTCTTCCGAAGGGGCTACTTTTTAAATGGGAAATTCTGATTGTCTGACAGGCTAGTGTAACCATGGCAACCTTTTTAAATGATGTATCGAGGAAGTACTGCAACATAAATCAATTTTACTTTTGTAACTTCTGGGGGGAAAAAATGGTTAATTCAAACCATAACAGCTTTACTCAAAATTACATTGAAATCAGCTCGTCTCCCTCTGGTGGCGGAGGCGGGAACAGCTCCTGCTGCTCTGTTCCTAGCGGTGGTGGAGACAGAGACAGCTCCTGCTGCTCTGCTCCTAGCGGTGGTGGAGACAGAGACAGCTCCTGCTGCTCTGCTCCTGGCGGTGGTGGAGACAGAGGCAGCTCCTGCTGCTCTGCTCCTGGCGGTGGTGGAGACAGAGGCAGCTCCTGCTGCTCTGCTCCTGGCGGTGGTGGAGACAGAGGCAGCTTCTGCTGCTCTGCCCCTAGCGGTGGTGGAGACAGAGGCAGCTCCTGCTGCTCTGCTCCTAGCGGTGGTGGTGTCGGAGACAGAGGCAGCTCCTGCTGCTCTGCTCCTGGCAGTGGAGGTGGCGGAAAGGCTGCCGACTCCTTCGGCAGTGGTGATGGGGCTGATGCTGGCCACTCAGAGGAGGCTGTGGTGGTGCTGGCTCCCTCTGTCGTGGGCGGCTGGGCTGGTGTGCGCCGTGCTCCCTTCAGCAGCATAAATAGAGGCTGCTGGGGGACACCAGCATCCTGCCCTTCTCCCCCCCAGAAAAATTCAGGGGTTGAGCCTGTAACCCCTCCCTTCTGGCCCTGGAGACGGCAGTAATGGCTCCTCCCTTCTGGCTCTTGGGGCGGCAGCGATGGCTCCTCCCCTCTAGCTCTCGGGGCGGCAGCAGGTGAACCAGCAGGCATGCTCCCTCTGCTGGTGGCGGCGATGGAGGAAGAGACAGCAGGTAATCTTCCCCTGCTGGTGGAGGTGGCACCGACTCCTCCCTCTCGGGCCGTGGACGCACCGACTCCTCCCTCTCGGGCCGTGGACGCTCGGGCTCCTCCCACTCGGGCTGTGGACGTTCGGGCTCCTCCCACTCGGGCTGTGGACGTTCGGGCTCCTCCCACTCGGGCTGTGGACGTTCGGGCTCCTCCCACTCGGGCTGTGGACGTTCGGGCTCCTCATAGTACCGGAAGGGACAGGCAGCAAACTGATGTTGCTGGTTACAGAGGGGGCACAACAGTGGTGACCTACAGCTCCTCGGGTACCTGGCCCTGATGTACTCCTCCTCCTCCCTGTCCCTCGCTTCCCGGTCCTTCTTCCACCTCATCTTCTCTTCCTTTTTTTTCCTTTTTTTTTTTTTTTTTAACAAAACAAAAAAAAAATCCTGCACTCCTGCTCCAAGTCTCCAGAGGCGCTATCCCACTTCGACACCAAATGTGACAGGCTGACCGGGGTAAGGAGACTCAGAGTCAGGATGTGCAGGGAAAAGCGCTACGGCACGTATTTATTAAATAAAACAAACAAAATAAACAGTTTAAACAAAAACAGATCTCGCACACACAGGATCAGAGATCTACCCCCTCCAGAATCCTAACACCAACTAAACCTGTGCTCTCAGTGCTCCCTTATATACACACACCTGTGCAGCAATTTACACCCACTTAATCAATTAAACCCTCCACCACATTCTCACATGTTTTTAAAGTGCTGGTGAATTAACCCTTTAATTACCCACCACCACTACAAAACACACATATACACAGGCCAGTACCCTCATTCTGCCACAGAAGGTCATTCCACCACTGCGGAGTGAGGGTGGAGAAGGAGCGGGCTCTGGAGGCAGGGGAGCGTAGAGGAGGTAGAGCCAGTCTTCTAGTGCAGGCGGAGCGGAGAGGTCGAGTGGGGTGTGGGGAGATGAAGGTCTGGAGGTAGCTGGGTGTAGTCTGGTCAAGGCATCTGTAGGCTAGTACAAGAGTCTTGAACTGGATGCGGCGGTGATCGGGAGCCAGTGGGTGAGCGGAGTAGTGGAGTTGCGTGGGAGAAGCGAGGCAGAGAGAACACCAGGCAGGCAGCGGAGTTCTGGATGAGTTGGAGCGGACGGGTGGCGGACGCAGGGAGGCCAGCCAGATAGATAGATAGATAGATAGGCTGTGTGGTCCAGTGGTTAAAGAAAGGGGCTTGTAACCAGGAGGTCCCCAGTTCAAATCCCACCTCAGCCACTGACTCATTGTGTGACCCTGAGCAAGTCACTTAACCTCCTTGTGCTCTGTCTTTCGGGTGAGATGTAATTGTAAGTGACTCTGCAGCTGATGCAGTTCACACACCCAGTCTCTATAAGTTGCCTTGGATAAAGGCGTCTGTTAAATAAACAAATAATAATAATAATACACACACACACACACACACACACACACACACACACACATTTTATTCTCATAACCATTGCATAAACGGAGTCACAGAGAAGTCAGAAATCTGAAATGTCTTAGTGATGACTGTTAACCATCAGGCCATCTTCTTTTCAACCACATTTGGAAAACCTCTGGAAGATTTCAGATGTGGGTGGCAAGCTCAAGACAATTGTTCCATTTTTTAATCTCCTGTTTTCATTTCTCCTAGCAGTGAACTTTTGTAGAGTAGGTGGGTGTTTTTTTTCTGTTTGTGTTTAGTTGAATTACACAGCAGTGCCCATTCGCACAGTCACGTTTAGCTGGCTTCTTATTTCTTTTACAGAACGACGTTGGTGCTACAGGTGTGTACATTTGCATTTTAGTTTGATCGTAAGTGACATGTGTTATTCTTCCGAAGGGGCTACTTTTTAAATGGGAAATTCTGATTGTCTGACAGGCTAGTGTAACCATGGCAACCTTTTTAAATGATGTATCGAGGAAGTACTGCAACATAAATCAATTTTACTTTTGTAACTTCTGGGGGGAAAAAATGGTTAATTCAAACCATAACAGCTTTACTCAAAATTACATTGAAATCAGAAAAACTAAATATGTTCGCCTTTGTGAAAGTTAATTATCGGTGGGGCAAACCACAGTAACATAAACCTTGTATCGTATGACCTATTTTAAGCTGCCTTTTCATGTTTCTACAAAAGTCTGTTTTGACTGTATTGAATTGTACTTTTTGGGTGGGGGTATGTTACTCATTATGTCCATACGTTATGATGAAATTGAAAAGCAGGGAGCTGTAGCCAGACCACAGACTCCTTACTGACAGACTTGAAGACGAGCCTAACATGTGGTACTCAAGCCCCATGTGTTAGTGTTTGGCACGCAGCCCCTCAATCCAGCCGAAGGGCTGCCTACGTAGACAATGCTATGGGTCAGCTCTCAGACAAAACCCCTTCTAGTTCTTCCACTCCTCCTTGCAATGAAGCTGATCATATAAGCTGGGACTGCAGTCTTCATTCTTCAATCGATCAGTTTCTCCTGCTTAGAACACTCAATCCGAAAACGTCCGCTTCTATTAGTCTTCTTTTAAAGTAAATGAAAGTCAGCTGCTAGTTGACAGTTTAGAGTGAAAAACATTAAGGAAAAGGAAATTAAATCTTTTATTTATTTATTTATTTTTTTAATAAATTTGGAATCGGCAATTATTTTACCCCAGATTTTCTCCCAATTTGGAATGCCCAGTTATTATTATTCAGCTTGGCTCACCACTGCAAACCTGTACTGACTCAAGAGAGATGAAGATGAGCACTCGCGTCTTCTGAAATGAGTGCCATCAGCCGTCCGCTTCTTTTCACTCTGCAGGCCCGCCATGCAGCCACCTCAGAGCTACAGCGTCGGAGGACCATGCAGCTCTGGATCGCTTACAGGCAGACCAGCAGGCGCCCGGCCAGCCACAGGGGCCACTGGTGCGCGGTGAGCCGAGGACTCCCCAGCCAACCTAAGCCCTCCCCACCCGGTCATCGCTTGGCCAATTGTGAGCCGCCCCCTGGGAACTCCCGACCACGGTCGGCTTGGATTTGAACGAGCGATCTCCAGGCTATAGGGTGCATCCTTCACTGGAAATGAAATCTTTTAAAGCAACATTTTGCCACACACGTTTAGATGCAAATACAAAGTACTGGAAAAAAAGTGCTTCATTAAAAGGAGGGGTTTAGCGTTAAAATAAATACATACATAAATAAATAAATAAATAAATAAATAAATAAAAAATAAAAGATCAGCACCCTTTTGTCATGAAGCTGTGAGTCTAATTACAATTTGTTGATGAATTGCTAAACACCCATGTGCGTTGTATCCCCCGGGGGCAATCAATTACTTAAGACCCAAAACGGTTGTGTTTAGGCAGACCAACCCCCCTCCCCCACTCATCTATACCAAGCTTCGCACTATCTGTCCAGATCACTGATCTGATTTCACAGGAAACAATGGAGAAGGAGTTGACTCACCGTGACTCACTGGTACACTTCATTACAGGTATACAGATGCTACGAATCAGCTTTACACTAGCCAGACAGTGTCAAGGGCTCTCGGTAAATAAAAACCTTTTCATTTAACAGACAGACAGCTCTTTCCATTTGGGTGGAACATACCGCTGTTGCTAGTTGCCAAGAAAGTACTAAGACCATATTTATAGGTTTGAGTCTTGGTTCTTCCTACATATAAATCAGTTATATAGCCCAGACCTTAACTTGGCTATACGCACTGGGATGTGTGAGACAGTAACACAGATTACTTCACCTCCAGTAGCTTCAATACTATAATTCCAGTATGCCAGTCATCCATTGGTTTCAAATCTGACAATAAATAAACCAGTCTGTCCCATTTTAGACCAGTGTCTTATTAAGTCAGACATTGGTTCAATAACCTATAAATAAATGTATATTATAAGTTGTATAATTATTTTTGGCCACCAATTTAGGGTATGTCCACTGTTTAATAACAGTATGGACTGTGTGTAAGTACACACTATATATATATTTAGCTGACTCCTTTCCAACAAGTTATTTGGCAAGCTCTGAAGGCAATTATTGCACAGGTTTAGTCAGAGACAGGCTAAATCCAACTGCGAGATTTCTTTCCACCCCTTTGGGGGAGACTGTGAACTTAACATCTGTTTGACATTCACAGTGCAGCCCAAGGAGATCACCCACAGGGTATTGCAGTTACTTACAGGGGGTGCGCTCAGAACCAAAGGACTGCCTCCTGCCTCGTGGAAGCCAACCAGACACAGCCTGCAAGCTTCTCCTGCCTGCCTGCTCATCTGGAAAGTCTCTTGTCCCATGTTCTCTCTTACTCTCTCATTTGGGGGGAGGGTGGTGTCTAAGCTGCACACTTTCTTAAAGTCTGGATATACTGTACCGCTCTGCATTTATTTTTTGTATCAAGTTTTCTCTTTTTATAACAACAACCAGCAACAACCAACCAAACAAACAAAACAAACAGAAAGTATCAATCTTTGTTAAACAATCAAACAAAAACCAGAACTGTATTGTGCGTTGCCAAGTTTATAAGTTTATTACTAATGCCAAACAACACACTAATTATGCTATAGTTTTTGTTTATAGAAACGTTGTCATTCCCTAGAATGACGACGTTTCTGTAAACTCATGACGGCTTCTCAAAAAAACCCATCAAAAAACGTCTTGAGTTTAGTTGACAGGTAACTCTGCTATCAATGAGTGTGATGAGTAGCAGTGACTGGTGTAATGACTCAGCATGAGTCAGTCCTCACCTCTGACCCCCTCCCCCCTTCCTGGAACTTTACTCTTGCTGACGAGAAGAGAGAGAAGTGATCCAGAAACTGCTCATTGTAATGCCCTCAGTTTACTCTGTCCCTCCTGGACCTTTTTTAAAACTGTCTCGGCTGTGAGAAGGATTCAGTGCACTGCAGGAGTGGAAGTGCAGCATGCAATTCTGTCAAGTCATTTTCTAACAGCAGTCAGGTAACAAACAGTACTCCTAAATGCACAGCAGTAATAACCGCTCGATATACATTGTAGTGTGCATATGGTATAGCCAGGTCAGAACTATTTGGAAACCAATGCTGCAGAAACTAAAAAATAAACAAACAAAAAATAAAAATAAAATAAATATATTCCGCAAAATGAAAGGTTTTCATAAACCTTCAAGAAGAGAGGAAGTCTGCATTGGTCTAGCCGCAGTGGAGGCCCCAGTTATTTCAGAGCAGCTGCATTTTGCCTGTATTAATGGGTTGCTTTAACACAGGAAATGGGTTGGCCTGTGGGCTTGCTGAATAACTCTGCTCTCCCACAGTCATAGCATCCTGAGGGGACAGTGATGGGGAATATCATACACAGACAGCTGTCCACCTGCAAATAAAACAGCAACGACCCCATCCATTTCCTTTGTGTGGAGTGAGTAATGCTTATTAACCGGAACCCCCTCCAAGTTATTCCACTTAGTACCTAATAAAGGGTCAGATTGTTGGCTGAAACACATGCAATGCTTTGGGTGTCTGATATATAATGGATTTTAACAACAGGTCCAGTTGATACCTTTTAGGCACAGTTCGCTACAAACAGTGGGCATGCAGGATTTATATAATGCAGCCACATTTTGGATGGTGTTCACTCTGTCACTGTTGTTTACCACCACTAAGACACCCCCCTAACAAAACGTTTGTCTTGTGTATGGCTAATTAGACTTGTCTGGACAATAGAGAATCTGATAACTGTTCCAGCCTGTTCACACTACCTTACTAATGCGCGACCGCCACGTGTGAAACTCGCGATTGTGAATAGAGTGAATGGCGACCACGTGGTGTAAACGCACATTATTCATGTGGTGTGAATAGTTTTTTTTTTTTTTTTTTTGATGCTCCAGAAATTAGGTACAAAGGACATGAAGATTTGGGGTCCATTGAATTTTGGGATTTTCATAAACTGCCGTCATTGTTTTATAATGCTTAATCCCTGGAGACTCAATCTGAACTTTAAATGAACTTTGTGTCTTTTTTGTTTTTTGGAATGCTAATAAAAGAACATAAAACACAGAGCAGAATTCCAGTGGAAGTAATAATGATAGGGCACGGTGATATGTGAGGTTTCTTCAATTTACATCCACCACCATTCACATGGGTTGAACAGACCTCATTGTCTTTGCAAAGATCTTGTATAACTATTACACGTTGGTTTTTAGACTTGGGCCTGGGAGCCAACAAGGCAGACTCGAAAGGTAAGATTTTGCTTGTTATCCTCAACAGTCAATGATCCAAAACACTGGGTTTCTTGGCCTTTCGTTGTATTTTAAAGTGATTTACTGCAATCAGCTGCCTATTTCTTTCTGTGTTAACATTTTGGCCGCTGCGTGAGAGAATGAGCTCATACCTGCACCATCCAAATCTTTGAAATGCGAGCTGGTTTAATAATAAAGAGGAAGAATGTCTGATGATGGTACAGCGATTGTGACGTGTGTGTGTTTGGGGGGTGTGGTGGTGGTTAGACGATCCTGATTGGTGGCTAGTAGGCGAGGGTGAAACTTCACCTGTGCGTGGAGCTACACTGACTAAAGAAAATACCCCCGGATCACAAAGATCTTCAAAGCTCCTTTGATATCTCTGTTTGCATTGTTCAGTGCCACTGCAAGGTCAGCTATGGAACAGCAGTGGAGGAAGCAGCCTGGTAACACAGCCCTGAAGACAGCCCTGTACAGTATGTGTTGTGAATACAGCCCTGTATGTGTGTTGTGAGTAGAGCCCTGTATGTGTTGTGAGTAGAGCCCTGTATGTGTTGTGAATACAGCCCTGTATGTGTTGTGAGTAGAGCCCTGTATGTGTTGTGAGTAGAGCCCTGTATGTGTTGTGAGTAGAGCCCTGTATGTGTTGTGAGTAGAGCCCTGTATGTGTTGTGAATACAGCCCTGTATGTGTTGTAAGTAGAGCCCTGTATGTGTTGTGTGAGTAGAGCCCTGTATGTGTTGAGTTTCCCACTTGTTTAGCAGTAGTACAGATAATTCCTTTGTGTTGTGGCACACCCTGTTCCGTTGTGTTGGTAGAGCCCTGTATTAACCCTGCTCATACAGCAGTGGGATAACTAAAAGAACCCTGAAGAGCCCTGTATGTGTTGTGAATAGAGCCCTCATAAACTCATATCCTTGGTGATTTTACGCCATCTTTATGACTTAATGCTCTAAAACGTAATCATATTTAGTCAACCAGAAATGCCAAAGAAAACGATTGTAAAAGTTGTAAAGAGAGATTTTTGAAAGTATTTATGAAATGCATGGCCCTAATGTGTGGCTAGCGTGAAAACACTTGACTCTGATTTCATCAACGGTTCAGTATCTCAGTTTGAGAAACACAAGTGTAAGATGATTGCTGGGAGAGAAAGCCTTGATTTATGTGCCCATGTGCATGTCCGTGCACAGAGCTGATTCTTATCATCACAATGAGACCTGGCTGGCTTCATCCCCACTTTTGTGTCTGATCCTGTGTTTCAAGATATGTTTTCAGCCTACTGTACTGTGCAAAAGCTTATTTATTTGTGATGTTGGAGAGAGAGAGAGAGAGAGAGAGAGAGAGAGAGAGAGAGAGAGAGAGAGAGAGAGAGAGAGAGAGAGAGAGAGAGAGAGAGAGAGAGAGAGAGAGAGAGAGAGAGAGAGAGAGAGAGAGAGAGAGAGAGAGAGAGAGAGATGCATGTTTCAGTCTAAACTTACAGTGAAACACTTTGGGGGGAAAAAAAAAATCAGATACCCAAACCATTTTTACAGAGAACTGTCATGACAATAGAGATTCAATCCTGCTAATTGTTTAGTTACCAGATCCACTATGATTCATTGTTACCATCAGCAACTTTGGCCTACAATGTTTTGGTCTGTATGTGTGTGTGTGTGGATTGTTAATCATAATAGCTTACAATATCTGTAAAAACAATGGAAGACATACATAGACTATTCGAACCAGACAGGACACACACTTAAACTGAATATTTCCTCATTAGCAACTGGGGGGGCATCGTGACTCAGTATACAGGGTGTGTCCCAAACAGCACATTATTTAGCTTAAGGATCTGTGGGGTATTTGTTTTTCCAGAGTGAAGTGAATCAGCTTATTTGCTTGTTCTGCTGCTCTTCATCACGTGAGCTGGACTCGGGTCTCATTTGTGGATGCTGCACGCTTGGCAGCTGCTTTTGACTTGTGTGCAGGAGTCCCCTCTTGTTCATTATTTGCTTTCGCCGCTGCCATCTGTTTATTTAGTTCCGACACCTGTACTGTCCCATCAGTCCCCAACCTCCCTGTCACAGTGCGGGCACTGAAGGAACAGCCTGCGAGATCAGCACCTGTGTCCTCTCCTTACACTCAGAACAAGGGGGTGTTGTTGGGTTTGAGGGAGTCCCGTTACTCTGCTTGCACTTCTTAGAAGTCAAATCTAAGAGACATGTGACCCTCCCTTAACTGCCTCTTTATGTTCACATACCTATTTGCTCAATGTCAGATATAATGGACAGCAAAAGGTTAAGATATTAAGATTGCCTTTATAAAGAAGTTACAAAGTGGCTCTTTCTGGTAAACGTAACCCTCTCATTTGAAGAAATTACCTGTGTGTAATGTATTGTACTTATTTTCAAATCAATGAATTCCACTGGTAACAGAAGGTTTGGTGCTTTTAGCTGGGGGGTGCAGTCCTGTGATCAGTGTGATTTCTGTTGGTGCTTTTAGCTGGGGGGGGGGTGCAGTCCTGTGATCAGTGTGATTTCTGGAGTTCTGTTGGTGCTTTTAGCTGGGGGGGGGGTGCAGTCCTGTGATCAGTGTGATTTCTGGAGTTCTGTTGGTGCTTTTAGCTGGGGGGATGCAGTCCTGTGATCAGTGTGATTTCTGGAGTTCTGTTGGTGCTTTTAGCTGGGGGGTGCAGTCCTGTGATCAGTGTGATTTCTGTTGGTGCTTTTAGCTGGGGGGTGCAGTCCTGTGATCAGTGTGATTTCTGGAGTTCTGTTGGTGCTTTTAGCTGGGGGATGCAGTCCTGTGATCAGTGTGATTTCTGGAGTTCTGTTGGTGCTTTTAGCTGGGGGGGTGCAGTCCTGTGATCAGTGTGATTTCTGGAGTTCTGTTGGTGCTTTTAGCTGGGGGGATGCAGTCCTGTGATCAGTGTGATTTCTGGAGTTCTGTTGGTGCTTTTAGCTGGGGGGGGCAGTCCTGTGATCAGTGAGATTTCTGGAGTTCTGTTGGTGCTTTTAGCTGGGGGGGTGCAGTCCTGTGATCAGTGTGATTTCTGGAGTTCTGTTGGTGCTTTTAGCTGGGGGATGCAGTCCTGTGATCAGTGTGATTTCTGGAGTTCTGTTGGTGCTTTTAGCTGGGGGGTGCAGTCCTGTGATCAGTGAGATTTCTGGACTTCTGAATCACTCGCACAAGTTGAAGGTCATGGTCATGATGAGGAAAACAAAAGTTAACCAAACTGTTTTCATACGCCTCAATCTTACAAGACAAATCTTTTGTGAGGCAAATCTGTACAACTCAGTGATGGAAATAAGACTCCCATTCATTGCATAGCAGTTTCACCCATTCCAGGTTTTACTATGACTCAGTGTACAGGTAACAAGCTGAGTGTGTCTTTTCATAGCACAGCCAGGATTAGATCAAACCGCTATGCAATGGGAGTCATATTTCCATCCCTGCCACTATTAAATAGTGGATACAGACCATGTCTCCAACCCAATTTCTTTGCATCAGTTTATCACAAAACCTCCAGTTAGGAACCAGCGACATAATGGTGAGACCTTCACTCTTGGCTGAGGAGATCCAAACAGATGCCTTCTAACCCTGCTAGCTACTCACGTCTAATCGGCTTACCCTGGCATAGATACGGACAACTGGCATCACGGGCAGGGCATCAAGATTGCGCCTCATCTGCACCACTTCTTTCTGTATGAAATACAATTGCTTTTATCATTTTTTAAAATATTGTTTTTACATAAAAAAACAAGTGAAAAATACAAAACAAATTCAGATAGATAAAATGGTAATATACCAAAGCAGTGCATAGTGTGTGTGTGTGTGTGTGTGTGTGTGTGTGTGTGTATATATATATATATATATATATATATATATATATATATATATATATATGTAATTACACACAACTAGTGAAGATTTAACAATCAGGTGACATGCTTGAAAGAGTTGTCATTAAATCTGTGAAACTGTGTTATTACAAACACGTCGGTTAAAACAATTCTGGTATTATTTTTTGAGAACAATTACAACCTTAAAACCATGGTAAACTGGCCACGTGTAAATAAATCATAACGTGTTTCATTTTGTTTTTTAAATTATTTATATACCCCAAACGTTTTATTTAGCACAAGTTACCTGCGCAGAGTTTGATACAGTCACGTGTGATCCGAAGAGACAGCTCGGTACTGAACAACACAGTGTAGTACAAAATAACGTTTAAAATTATTAGCAAAGCCAACGAAGCGGTTACAGGCATATAATTCCTACATTTAAATTTTATGCGCAAGAAAACCTCTTCTACATGACGTTCAAAAAGGTTTTTTGTTTGTTTTGTTTTTACCTCGTCAAAATAATCCCATCTGATAAAATTATGAGGGAGAAAAAACTGCCGTGCAACGTGTAAGCACACTGCTTATTGGATTGACCGGTACGACAGCATGCAAAGGAATAAATACGTGTCTTCTTAAATCGAAATCCACGCGTGCAGTGATGAGTTGTGGATAAAGCGGGCCTGAGCTGAATGCTGGTAATGATGCCCGTGGCAGACCTTCGCATTCCAGTTGAAGTGAGTGATCTCTTCGTGGTGCGGGTTCCTCCCCCAGGTATAGACAGCGCATCAAAGGAAGCGGGGGAGCGCCAGCGCTGGAAGATATCAAACAGCCTCAACCCTTCTTCATGTGCGTGCATGCTGCGTTTCATTAAAAATATATATAATTAACCCCTGAGACAGTGAAATACATATGCCAATATTTACCTCAACTGTTTATTAGTATTATTATTTATTTCTTAGCAGACACCCTTATCCAGGGCGACTTACAATTGTTACAAGATATCACATTATTTCACATTATACAGATATCACATTATTTTTACATACAATTACCCATTTATACAGTTGGGTTTTTACTGGAGCAATCTAGGTAAAGTACCTTGCTCAAGGGTACAGCAGCAGTGTCACCCAACAGGGATTGAACCCACAACCCTCCGGTCAAGAGTCCAGAGCCCTAACCACTACACCACACTGCTGCCCATGCGTCCATTTACTGTATTACTAAAATAAAAGTAAACAGTTCAAGGCAGTGTGTGTGCTTTTCTTTCATATAGCTGAAGAAGGGCTTTTGTCCTAAGCATCCCAAAAAAACTTATTTAAATCATTCAAACCTTTTGTGTACATCAAAAATAAACAACTTTAATGTGTTTCATTATATATATATATATATATATATATATATATATATATATATATATATATATATATATATATAATATGTAACATTAAAAAAAACAATATATGTTATTTTTAAAATCAGCCAGTAGTGCCCACTTAATGAACAGCTCACTGTGCTCCTTGATCCTAGTCTTGTACTTATTTAGACCTGGTTAATGAAGCTGCTCATCTGGACTTCTTCATTGGTACCCCTACAGTATGATACAATAACTCTGAGCTCCACCTTCTCCTGTGGTAACATTGAAATACACGTTTCAAGCTCAGTACACAGAAGAACACATGTAGCACACACGTTACACTCTCAGCAGAGTTTACAGGTTCACGTCCAGTTCCTTCTTTCATTCTGTCTTTTAAGCTGCACCCAGGCATCTGTTTATTTAGTCTGCGAGAGAACTGTTTATTTTTCTTTGTTGGTACATTGAGAAGCTGAAGAGAAAGGGGGCTGCAGAATGCTACTGCTGTTGATTGGGTATGTTCACTGAAGCATGGCAGCTGGTAAAGTTTTTTAAAGTGGGGCCTTTGCTGTTGCAACAATTGGGCTCCGATAACATCACCACTCTGAACACATCGTTTCTGATTGCTGGGGTGCTGCAGCACATCGACAAATTAAAGGAACAAAAGGGAAAAGCGCAGCGCCTGCATTTAAAACTCTGCTTAAAACGGATATACACGGCTAAGCCCTTTCTAAATGAAAAGTAAACTGAGCTACCAACTGAGGGACAACAGCATGAAAGAGCCTGGAATGATGTTTTCTTTCAAGCAAAAACTGCCACTTGTTTGCACTGCACCAAGGCTAATCTTGTAGGCTCCACAAAGTTAAACAGACGGACTGCTTCCAACCAATCATCCTTTTCGAGTAGTATATAAACATGCTGACAGCTACACAGGGATCGACAGACATGGCCTTACTGGGCTATTTCCTTAGGGCTGGGTTCCCAGTTTCTCGTATTTCCTCCTCTTCCTCCTCCTCCTTCTTCTTCTTCATCTTATTCTTCTTTGAACAAGACGTTTAACCACAAGTCTTGCCATAGAATGACAAAGACAACGCAAACGAGATAGCTCGCTTGCTTTTGTGTTAGGGGGGTGCATTTCATTGGCTATTCTCGCCCAATGGCATGGATATTCACAGCAATTCACAGCATGTCCTCTTTCGTCCTGTTTTTTCACTACTCAGGTTCTTCTTGCAACGTTTAGAGTCTAACCGAAGCAGTAATATATTGTGCACAAACCCCTTCCACCTTCCTGCACCTTTGTAAACTGTGACAAGCATGCTTCACACAGACTTTCAAGGCAGGTGCTTTTTTATATAGCCCGCAGCCAGGAAGGAATTTTTTTATTGTTAAAAATATAAAAACAGCTAGCCTGAACGCAATACAGCAATGAAAAAGTGCGTCAATTTTGTAATAAGGCTGTATTTTTATGCTGTTTTTTTGTGTGTCTTGTTTAGGTTTGATCTACTGAATCATCACCATCTGAAGATGGAGACTTCGGCTCAAACCGCTAATGAGACAAAGGAGACCAAGGGCTCAATCCAGAGGCTCAATCATCATCCTCATCATCCTCAGGGAACGATAGCACGGACAAATCCCTCCGTTAGGAGCAAGAAATCATCATCCTCAGTGATAGCACGAGGTACAAATCCCTCCGTTAGGAGCAGGGAATCATCATCCTCAGTGATAGCACGAGGTGCACACCCCCTGTTAGGAGCAGGGAATCATCATCCTCAGTGATAGCACGAGGTACAAATCCCTCTGTTAGGAGCAGGGAATCATCATCCTCAGTGATAGCAAATCTCCTGTTAGAGCAGGGAATCATCATCCTCAAGCACCCTGTTAGGAGCAGGGAATCATCATCCTCAGTGATAGCACGAGGTGCAAATCTCCTGTTAGGAGCAGGGAATCATCATCCTCAGTGATAGCACGAGGTACAAATCCCTCCGTTAGGAGCAGGGAATCATCATCCTCAGTGATAGCACGAGGTACAAATCCCTCCGTTAGGAGCAGGGAATCATTATCCTCAGTGATAGCACGAGGTGCAAATCTCCCTGTTAGGAGCAGGGAATCATCATCCACAATGATAGCACGGGGAATCATCATCCTCAGTGATAGCAAAGGTGCACCCTCCATTAGGAGCAGGGAATCATCATCCTCAGTGATAGCACGGGTGCAAATCCCTGTTAGGAGCAGGGAATCATCATCCTCAATGATAGCACGAGGTGCAAATCTCCTGTTAGGAGCAGGGAATCATCCTCAGTGATAGCACGGGTGCAAGCACCCTGTTAGGAGCAGGGAATCATCATCCTCAGTGATAGCACGAGGTGCAAGCCCCTGTTAGGAGCAGGGAATCATCATCCTCAGTGATAGCACGGTGCACACCCCTGTTAGGAGCAGGAAATCATCATCCTCAGTGATAGCACGAGGTGCAAATCTCCTGTTAGGAGCAGGAATCATCATCCTCAGTGATAGCATGAGGTGCAAGCCCCCTGTTAGGAGCAAATCATCATCCTCAGTGATAGCACGAGGTGCAAGCCCCTGTTAGGAGCAGGGAATCATCATCCTCAGTGATAGCACGAGGTGCACACCCCTGTTAGGAGCAGGGAATCATCATCCTCAGTGATAGCATAGGTGCACACCCCTGTTAGGAGCAGGGAATCATCATCCTCAGTGATAGCACGAGGTGCAAATCCCTGTTAGGAGCAGGGAATCATCATCCTCAGTGATAGCACAAGGTGCACACCGCCTGTTAGGAGCAGGGAATCATCATCCTCAGTGATAGCACGAGGTGCAAATCTCCTGTTAGGAGCAGGGAATCATCATCCTCAGTGATAGCACGAGGTGCAAATCTCCTGTTAGGAGCAGGGAATCATCATCCTCAGTGATAGCACGAGGTGCAAGCACCCTGTTAGGAGCAGGGAATCATCATCCTCAGTGATAGCACGAGGTGCAAGCCCTCTGTTAGGAGCAGGGAATCATCATCCTCAGTGATAGGAGGTGCAGTTAGGAGCAGGAAATCATCATCCTCAGTGATAGCACGAGGTGCAAATCTCCTGTTAGGAGCAGGGAATCATCATCCTCAGTGATAGCATGATAGCACCCTGTTAGGAGCAGGGAATCATCATCCTCAGTGATAGCACGTTCAGTGATAGCAGGAGTTAGGAGCAGGGAATCATCATCCTCAGTGATAGCACGAGGTGCAGCCTGTTAGGGCAGGAATCATCATCCTCAGTGATAGGAGGTGCACACCCCTGTTAGGAGCAGGGAATCATCATCCTCAGTGATAGCACGAGGTGCAATCCCTGTTAGGAGCAGGGATTCATCATCCTCAGTGATAGCACGAGGTGCAAATCCCCCCTTAGGGGGAATCATCATCTTCAGTGATAGCACGAGGTACAAATCCCTCCTTAAGGTGCAGGGAATCATCATCTTCAGTGATAGCACGAGGTACAAATCCCTCCTTAAGGTGCAGGGAATCATCATCTTCAGTGATAGCAACAAATCCCCAGGGAATCATCATCTTCAGTGATAGCACGAGGTACAAATCCCTCCTTAATCATTATCCATCCTCAGTGATAGCATGAGGTGCAAATCTCCTGTTAGGAGCAGGGAATCATCATCCTCCACGGTTAGGTGCAGGGAATCATCATCTTCAGTGATAGCACGAGGTACAAATCCCTCCGTTAGGAGCAGGGAATCATTATCCTCAGTGATAGCATGAGGTGCAAGCACCCCCGTTAGGAGCAGGGAATGCGACTCTCCCTGGCCGGCAACTCCAGGGAGACATTCATGGGCTTTAAACATATTTAAAGCTGGTCCTAAATCTTACCAATCACTTACTTTGTTTCCAGACACATCCTGCATGGCAGAGACTTAATGAGTTATGTTCAGTGACTCATGTTTGTATGTAAATCATCAACACAGAACATGCAATACAATATTCAGCAGTAAAAGTTAAACAAGGAGTGCTTTAACTGCCTCCTTGCAGGAGAACTTGTTGAGAGGATCAGCCAGCAATTACTAGTAAATACAGCCCTAACTAAGTTGCAATTCTACTGCTGTCAAGCAGTTATTTAGACTACATTTAAAGCCTGACAACTTATTTAAGATACAAAACACACATGCATCGGTACTGTATTACATTTGTGGACTACCTTTTTATAAATCAGTGTAAAATTAGATAATAATGAACCCTTCTTTTTAATATATTATTCTCAGTAATATTTGCTTCTTGTTTGCCCAGTGTAGGAATGGCAAGCTCAGAGTGCGAGTGTGAAAGATGTCAGTGAATGCATGATGAAAGCAGCACATAATGAGCTTTAAAGACCTGGCTCTTACCTCCAGTGTATAGAAGTAATAAATTACTTAAACTAGCTAGCAGTGGAATAGACTCTGCATCAGAGACGACACATAGTCCTTCTGAGATCGACAAAGATGCTGATTGAAGGCTGCCTTTGAAATGGTAATCCGAGTTCTGACATGATGGTGTCTTTATGCTTTAATGAAGAGCTTGGTGGCCTCCACAATAAAGTAATAGTCATTAATTGTTTATTAAAGCAACGAGTGGAAAGGAGACAGCTGTTATTGACAGTGACTGCATTTTACTGGCACATATTCACTGGAAATCTGTCTTATTTACTTTAACTAGCAGTTTTTATTTTCACCTTAAAAGGTTCATCATGAACTTGTGCAACAGGTTGACATCAGAAAGTGTCATTTCTTCCCTTTTTAACTTTATTAAACCCCTTAACTCTTCAGAATTACTGTCTGCATTCCCAAACCTTTTTTTAACTTTATTAAACCCCTTAACTCTTCAGAATTACTGTCTGCATTCCCAAACCTTTTTTTTAACTTTATTAAACCCCTTAACTCTTCAGAATTACTGTCTGCATTCCCAAACCTTTTTTTCTTACTTTATTAAACCCTTAACTCTTCAAATTACTGTCTGCATTCCTTTTTTTTTTTTTTTCAGACAGGAACGAACGCAATTCACATGTTCTGTTCATGGTATAAAGCCCAAAGCAGTCTGCACTTTTTTTTTTGATTATGTGGGCTGGTTAGGGGCTTCAGACTGGGTTCAGGGAGGGTAATAGCAAACATGTGGAAGTGACCAGCTCACTGGTACATTGGGAGCCAGCTGTTCAAAGAGCAGAATCATTTCAATATGGTTTAAAACTCAGGTTTTTAGTGACAAGAAGACAAATAAATTACCTTCATTCATTTAAACACATTTATTTTTAATCGAAAGCAGTAAGACATTACATCTAAAAATGCTTCCTTTTAAAAAGAAGCATTATAGTCCCAGGGCTTTTGAAATGATTAAACTTTGATACCAATTTTTCCACCAGTGCCAAGTGTAAAATTTGAATTAGACAAAAGGGTCATATACTGAATGGACAAGTATGATAAAAACATGGCAAAGTCTATAGAAAATGCACAGTTCAGGAATAGGAACAGTATGGTCACTTTTGGTATGGTTACTGCAGACATGTGATGGATCAAATCCAGACTAGAAAGTCATTGGGCAGTAAAGGGATCACAGTAGACGATTGAAGTTGTGTTGAGTTAGGGGTATGGATGATTTTAATAAAACTCAATGGTTTTTATTATTACAAGAATTATTATTATTTATTTCTTAGACAAAGGGCGACTTAAATTACCATTTCAAAGCGTTACAATATTCATTTAAAAATACAATTATTTTTTCAAGCAAAGTAGTGTGACAAACCACAATTCAATAAAAATAATAGTGATAGTTCCTTTTTAAAAAGTTACATCAGGATGTGATTAAATAGTCCCAGGTTAAAAACTTGGCAGTTACTTTTCTGAAAATGATTAAATGATAAAATAGGGGCAGATAAGAGCAAAATAAAGCAATTTTTGAACCAGTGCCCAGGATACAAACAGAAATTTGAATTGAGTCAAAGAGCAGTGGTCACTGGGCATACTGAATGGACAAGGTCATTCCACCACTGCGATAAAAGGACATTTGGCAAAGTCTATAGAAAATGCACAGTTCAGGAATAGGAACAGTGTAGGGAGAGATGAGGGTCTGGAGGTTTGGGTGCAGTGGTTATCTGAAGATAAAAAAGACTAACTGACTAGACAAAGTGATGGATCAAATCCAGACTTCTGAAAGCTGGAGCGGACGGGTGGCGGAGCGTTGGGGCAGTAAAGGGGATCACAGTAGAGCGTCTGAAGTTGTGTTGAGTTAGGGTGGAGTCAGGATGATTTTAATAAGAACTCAATGTGACTCTTTCTTATAAGAGGGAGAGAATCAGAGGAGGGGACCGTTTGAGGTGATGATCCAGGAGGAAATATGACAGACAGGTAGAATACGGGACATGTCACTGATGCCATCTTTGTACCCTGGTAAAGACATGTCACTGATGCCGCATGATGAAGAACAGAATGACTGGGAAAAAAGCTGAACTATTCCATTAAAATGTATTATTTCTTTGCACATGTTAATATACATAGAAATGGGCCTGGACTGGGGCATTATACTGCTGTTGTGACGGTCCTTGAACCCTGTCATTTCTCAGCACTTCCGCGTCTTTGTTAAAATCCAGCCCTGTCGCTTCATTGTCAAGGTGTCGTTTACAATTGGCTCTGGGAGTTTTGTCACATCAGTCATGCCCACCCGTGCGAGAGCCAGCCAGCTCTATTAAATCTGGCTTCTTTTACATTCCTGTCCAGCATTATTTATTTGTAACAATTTCCTCTCTATCAAAGGACACAGCTAATGCAGAGTTTTAATATGTTACACATAAAAACAAGCTATTCTGGCTCGGTACGAGAATGAATGGGGTGCTGCCGACTCCGATCTGTTATACCAGAGTTTAACAATCTGGATTACTAATAGAACCATTTATCATGGGGCCGCTTGTTTGTTTTATGTTAGAAGCCAGGGTCCTGGTCCCTCTGGTCTATGGAAATAGTGTGCGGATAATGAACTCTAGTAAGTCACTTTGTTTAAAAGGGAAACCGCTGCTGGAGTCAATTAAAAGCAGACCAGGTTTTTTTTTTTTTGCTGTTTAAAAGCTTTATCTAGTTTTTATCTTTTTTTATTTTTTTTATTACTCAATGCATTGGATGCAGTTCAGCTTTTGTAGCAACTGGGAAAAGGACTTAGGAGCCAGGAATGGACCTTCTTTTTTAAGGAATGAATAGATGAATACATTCTCAATGGAACAAGTAGGTCTTAAGGTGCATTAGCCTTATTACTAATGAATGAAATGAAAGCCTTTATCCTCTGGACAGCCTGCCTCTGCCTCCGCCTCCTCCTCCTCTGCCTCCACCTCCACCTCCTCCGCCTCCACCTCCGCCTCCTCCTCCGCCTCCTCTGCCTCCTCCGCCTCCCCTCCTCCTCTGCCTCCTCCGCCTCCGCCTCCTCCTCTGCCTCCTCCACCTCCACCTCCTCCGCCTCCACCTCTGCCTCCGCCTCCACCTCCTCCTCCACCCCCTCCTCCGCCTCCTCCTCCGCCTCCTCCTCCTCCGCCTCCTCCTCTGCCTCCTCCTCTGCCTCCTCCGTCTCCACCTCCACCTCCTCCTCCTCCGCCTCCTCCGTCTCCACCTCCACCTCCTCCTCTGCCTCCTCCTCCTCCTCCTCCTCCTCCTCCTCCTGCCTCCGCCTCCTCCGCCTCCTCCTCTGCCTCCTCCACCTCCACCTCCTCCGCCTCCACCTCTGCCTCCTCCTCCTCCTCCGCCTCCACCTCCACCTCCTCCGCCTCCTCCTCCGCCTCTTCCTCCTCCGCCTCCACCTCCGCCTCCTCCTCCGCCTCCTCTGCCTCCCTCCTCCTCTGCCTCCTCCGCCTCCACCTCCTCCTCCTCTGCCTCCTCTGCCTCCACCTCCGCCTCCTCCTCCTCCTCTGCCTCCTCTGCCTCCTCCCTCAACCCTCCTCCGCCTCCGCCTCCTCCTCTGCCTCCATCTCCACCTCCTCCTCTGCCACCTCTGCCTCCTCCTCCGCCTCCTCTGCCTCCTCCTCTGCCTCCTCCTCCTCCTCCTCCGCCTCCTCCTCTGCCTCCTCCACCTCCACCTCCTCCTCCTCCTCTGCCTCCTCCACCTCCGCCTCCTCCTCTACCTCCTCCACCTCCACCTCCGCCTCCTCCTCTGCCTCCTCCGCCTCCACCTCCACCTCCTCCGCCTCCTCCCTCCTCCTCCTCCTCCTCCCTCTGCCTCCTCCTCCTCTGCCTCCTCCTCTGCCTCCTCCTCCTCCTCCTCTGCCTCCTCCGCCTCCTCCTCCTCCTCCTCTGCCTCCTCCTCCTCCACCTCCTCCTCCTTTGCCTCCTCCGCCTCCACCTCCTCCTCTGCCTCCTCCACCTCCTCCACCACCTCTGCCTCCTCCTCTGCCTCCTCCGCCTCCGCCTCCTCCTCCGCCTCCTCCTCTGCCTCCTCCACCTCCGCCTCCTCCTCCTCCTCCTCCTCCTCCGCCTCCTCCTCCTCCTCCTCCTCTGCCTCCTCCGCCTCCATCTCAGTAGACTCTCAGTAACTACAGTTACATTTCAGTTCCAAATAAAATGTAATGCTGAAATCATATTTCCTTAATGTTAATATGGCAAAATGAATGCCCAATGCACTGCAGACTGCAGACACATATACATGAAGTGCCCAATACCCAATGCACTGCCTATATGTGTGTGTGTGTGTGTGTGTGTGTGTGTGTGTGTGTGTGTGTATAGCATTCTAGCCTTGAAGTAGTTATATTTGAACCCACTCTGCCTTAAACAAAAGGCAACTAAAGGGTTAGGTTTTCTTTCTTTTTCTTTTCTTTTTTTTCCCCCTGCGACTCAAACAGGCCAGTGCAGCTGTGTTTGTAATGACTTGATTAACTAGGTTTAGTGGCCCATCACATGCATCTTGTTGAAAGTGAGTTTGTCATGTACTTGTAGATTGATGCTGTGTGGTAAGCAGCTTTGCTTTCTGGAGATGAATTTCAGCTGAGTTTGGCATTCTCTCCGGAGGGATGGTAGGTACTTAGCACCTCCCAGCCTGCCCTCTGCACCCAGACTGAGACCCACACAGATTTAATGTGGTGGGGAATCTGCCACAGTCAATCTCCTTCTGTCAAGACTGCAAAGTGACCACATTTTTAAACGGAGTAAAGGGAAGACAGCATAATAAACAGAAGAAGTGCCCCTGTGCGTTCGCTCAACAAGCAGGCATGCATGCACATGCATAAACAGCAGACTGAACCACGACACGACATGCCTGGAACCTGGGGTCAGTAACGGCTCCTCTGGGTGGTTTGTAGTTTAGAGATAAGGGAAGTGTTTGTAAAAGCAGTGCTGGTCAAATGCGCTGGACTGTAAACTCCTGTTTATTCAGCAGACACACTGGGGTCCCCTTAATCCTGTCGGTCGCTAATTTAGTTCCTTTAACACGTTCTGTGTAAATGAATTGGTTGTATTAAAATGCACATGCTCAGGCAATTACAGTAAATAAGCAGATAGATGGATACAATGTCGAGTTTGTTTGTTTGTTTTTTCTTCAGAGGTGTTTGTGGTAAGGGCTGTTTTTTTATCACCTAGATGAAGTGTTTCTGGTGACAGTGAGTAATTAAAGGGTGCTGGTATGTGTTTCACAGCTGCATGTGAAAAGTGCAGGACCTGCTCCCAAGGTCATGTCACTGGCAGAGAAAAATGGTCCACAAAAAATCTGTAAAAGAACCAGGACTAATCTTCATGAGAGTAGATCTGAAAGAGGGAACGTGCTCAATCTCCTCCAGGGTTATGGACAGGAAAGCCTGGTCCACAGTATTAAAAATCATTCATGACAGCAAATAGAATGTAGTAAGCCAATCTACATTTCCAATGCATTCTGTTGAAAATGGTAATTTCTGTCAATGTGTCATTAGAAATATATATTTTAGTACAAATAAATACATTTAAACATGTACTGTTATTCTTTCCCATTTTGTACATTTGGAATAACAATCTGTAAAGTATATATCTGTATTATTATTATTTATTTCTTAGCAGACGCCATTATCCAGGGCGACTTAGAATTGTTACAAGATATCATATTATTGTTACGCACAATTACATTATTTTATTTTTTTTACACATTATTTTTACATACAATTACCCATTTATACAGTTGGGTTTCACTGGAGCAATCTAGGTAAAGTACCTTGCTCAAGGGTACAGCAGCAATGTCCCCCACCTGGGATTGAACCCACGACCCTCTGGTCAAGAGTCCAGAGCCCTAACTACTACTCCACACTGCTGCTGCTGAATACTAACAGTAACAATTTGCACCTTTTACTTAAAGAAGATTCCACACACAACGTTTTCATTGAGTAGATTAATCAGCTTCTCTGCAGGCATTCCAAAGGGAGAAATCTTTTTCATATGGCATTTCATATCAGGTTCTTCAGCCAGTCTAGCAATAACTCTGTATCTATGAGAACAGATATATGAGAACAGGGCTGCTTACAGGAAGGCCTATTGACCCGGCTTGTTCTTTTCCAGTAATTAGTAATGCCACATGTTATCTGGAATAGGCTGCTGTCTCAAAATAGGGACAGCGAGCATTTCCATCCTTACCACATGGTAACGTTCTGAAATCAAAAAAAGAAAGAGTAATGACTTTCATACTTACTTCCATTTATGTGGTTATCTAATCATGTATGTTGACAGCGTTCCAAGATGCTTTATCTTGAGCATCACAGGATCTGCAAGCTTGGCAGTCTTCTTAAAGGTCACGATCAGCAGTCAGAAACTGAGAAACACGTGTGCTTTCCTTCGTTTTAAGAGCAGTCTGTACATAGGTGTAGTTGCGGGTCTAAAATCAGAAGGACCCAGGCTTTCTCTGTAATCTTATCTGCTGTTGTTCTCTATGACTTCTTGTTCTCCATGACTTTGGTAATATAGGGGTTTCTCATTTGGTGACAGTGTGGCTATAATACTTGCTGTATACTGCTTACTGGACTACTGAACCCTAAAATCATGGTTGATTGTTAGTATTAGAACTTCTCTGGTATATATTTATATAAAAGTGTTATATTATACTTTATATAATGCAGTGACTAACATTAATGCCTCATAGATAATAAGTACAGTACAGTAAGCATTTTAAGAATGCATGGAACACAGTGCAGTGCAGTATATATTTTTGAACACTGCAGCAGCATTTTCAAAAGGGTTTCAATGATTAAACTAGACTGGGGAAACCAAGTAGCTCAACCACACACTTCCACTATAAATATATAAGCATTAAAAGAAATGATACACAATAATAAAACATGAGCTAATATTATTTGTTGCTTTTGGAACATTCTGTTAAAACTTTGGACTTCAAATAAAGTTAGAGGTGGGCAACATCTGAAAACATAAATGTGTCCAAGCTGGGGGTGTTCATATCTACCGGGACCAAGAACAACAGGCTGCTTTCCTGGTGATGTCCGAGCTCTCTGAGGAAAGTATATAGTGATATAATGATGCAGAAGGAGGATTGGCTTGAGTAGCTTTTACTTCTGATTCAGCAGCTGATTCAGCTGCTGCAGCTCCTCTCCGCATTATAGAGCTGAATGGGATGACGGAAAGGTGATTCTCATTTGAGTTGTTTCCTTCCCCGTCTCGTTCCTCTGAATGTTCTGCCCAACCCATGACACCCCACATGTGCATCCACACCAGCTCAGTGTCTTCAGCTGTGTAGAAAAAACAAGGAGAGCTGGGTCTGGTACAACACAGCGAGTGCCAAGAATCTTCAGCAAGTTTTGAGCCAGACAGATGGGATGGGGTTGCTTGGAGCAGCTATGGTCTCTGACAGTGTTAGTTTATAGTCAGATGTTACAGTCTCTTACCCAGTCACTGGAAAAAAGGAAACATTCAGGGGGACCGTTTTTAAAAGTTTATTTTGTTGTTTTATTTAAAGACAGTCGTTTTTTAATATTGTTTGCTATTCATTACATTTTTTGCTCATGTATTTTTAAAGAGGCTTTGTGTTACAAGGGACACTCACTGTGTTTCTCATTTGCAATAGAAACTTTATGTTTGCTCCTTAGGTATTGTTGCATACACAGTCTATCAATCACACTGATTTCAGCATGCATACACAGTCTATCAATCACACTGATTTCAGCATGCATACACAGTTAACAAACACATGGTGCCCTCTGCTATGCACCAGCATGCATGTCCAAGCCCAATGAGTCCAGTTTTAATCAACCATTTCAGACAGGCAGGTTCTAAATGGACAGGCTGCCTTTTTAGTGGACTGACCAGTCAAAAGGACTTTCCTCCCCAGGATGCTATCACTGGTAACTTGCTGGAGAAGTCCTCATACAGCTCAGCTTTGTATTATCATCTTCGATGTCTGTCAAGTCTAGACTAGGCAATTAAAGGTCATCTATGTGTTTAATAGGCTTGGAGCAGGGTTGTCCAATCACAGTCCTGGAGGGCCATTTCACTCCAGGTTTAACAGATAAAATGACATAATTAACTACTTCAGGTCTGGAGGGAGGTTTTAATTGGTTCAATTAAACAATTTAGAACAGGGTTGGATCAAAGACCAGGATGGAAGGGTCAACTTTGAACACCCCTGGCTTAGAGAATGCACCTGTGTTTCCCAATAATGGAAGCCCTGTACATCATGTTATCCTGTGTGTGTTGGAATGGTAAATCTGATGTAGTGTAAGCAAGGCTAGACGCGCCCGTGATGAACAGCAATATACTGTACGGCTGTAAGGCATAGCTTTTAAACCACACAACACTATGTGGCGCTGTCCTCCAGTGAAAAGGCAGGACTTAATGTTTTTCATTCTGCAAGCTGACACTTTCTATAATTACACCTGATTCATATTTTCCTTTTACTCTTTGAAACACATTTATTTCCATTCTGCATGTCCTCATAGGCTGGGATATGTAAAACAAAAGTTATTGTATTCTTGCTCTTATTGTGTTTTTCAAATGTTTTTGCTTACACAATAAGCTTAATAAGTGGAACTGGAAAGTCCAGGTAATACAGTTAAATAGGGGCAATGTCATGATGAACCCATGTATGGAACTCCACTGTATAAGTGCTTCCCTTGTCAAGTCATTATTATTATGTGTTTATTTTGCAGACGCCTTTATCCAAGGAAGCTTACAGAGACTAGGGTGTGTGAACTTTGCATCAGCTGCAGAGTCACTTACAACTACGTCTCACCCGAAAGACGGAGCACAAGGAGGTTAAGTGACTTGCTCAGGGTCACACAATGAGTCAGTGGCTGAAGTGGGATTTGAACCGGGGACCTCCTGGTTACAAGCCCATTTCTTCAACCACTGGACCACACAGCCTTCAGTCATAGCAAAGTGTAATAAAGCAAAGTGAAAGCATGGTAAAGCATAGGCAAGCATTGTAAAGAATAGCGAGGTATGGTAAAGCATATTAATGAACATGTAAAGCCAGGGCACACTATGGTAAATGCAGAGTTTAACCATGGGAAAAGCATGGGAAATCTGCAACAATAGCATGCAAAAAATACCGTGCTAAACTAGTCTGAGGGGTTTTAAGTTTTAAATGAAGCCAATTAAAGGTTATGAAATAATCTGAAGGTAATCCTCCTGTCTGTCTTTGCTTCCTTCCTTAAAGCTGCAGGGTTAATTGTGTTGTTGGTTACGTTCAGTGAGAAAAAGGATCTCTGTCGGATACAAAACCCCTTCAGGGACTTCATTTGCCAGTCATTACCGAGCTGAGCTTGTTTTAGTTATACACTATTATTTATCAGCAATTAACTGAATTATTGAGAGCTGGAAACCACTGCCTCCCAAATCTATTCAATTACTGGCACCTGTAGCAACGCTCAGCAGACTTCATTGTATTCAAATAATTCCCATTGACTGTGGGTGATGTAATCCTGATTAAATACCGTAGCTTAAACATAATAGCCAAGAAATGCATTGAATTATTATGTCTGCAATTTGATAAATACAGCAGTCAGAGAAAGAGAGTGTGTTCTGCAATGACAGCCTGCTGACTATTAAAACGCTGGTACTTGATCCTGGATATAGGTACTGATTAGGTGTTTGTTAAAAAACAGGAATGATACAGGGCAATAAGTGTGTTTCTCACTTCAGTCATGCGATAGATTATTTATTAAAGCTTAGACCAGACAATAGTACTTCATTATACATATTTTACCCAGTACAGTACCCCCCCCCCCTTCCATAAATTAGCTTGCAGATAAGTGGAGAGGCTGACCATAGGGAAGCCATGGGCATGGGGGCATACGAAGCCCAGAAGCAGGTGAAGGCTGGGGAGGAGGAGGCGAGCAGTAATAGAATAAAACCATAGAAACATGTTATCATGCGGATTGACAATTCAAACAAAGCCCCAGGCAATATCATCCTATAAGGTCAGCATTGACAATTCAAACAAAGCCCCAGGCAATATCATCCTATGAGGTCAGCATTGACAATTCAAACAAAGCCCCAGGCAATATCATCCTATGAGGTCAGCTTTCATCAGTGATTGACCTTTACTTCTTCCATCTTCACCTGTTCAGCTTGGGTTTGGACTCTGCTATTCTGCTGCATTGCTGTGAAGGAGCTTCATTGTCCAGCACAGTGACAAGCCCTTGCTCACAGTGTTGTAGGGGTATGCTTCGGATCCACAGGCACTGACAAGGATGCTGTAAGAGCCTGCCATGTGCTTGCTCTCTACCTTCTGTGTGGCCTACAAGTGGTTTCAGAGGCTCAGCCAGAAACCAGTAATATCTCCTTCAGGAAATTCAAAAAGCATGTACATGTTCCAAAATATGAGATCGAAGCAACGTTTTTCCCTTTCCTGACTTGTTATCTCATGCGGTGCCAAGTGCCTCCGCGGCCCTGCCAATTGTTTGAGCTTTTTTATTTTTAATATTTGGACGTGTAATGATATAAAAATAAATAACCTGAAGTATTATAAAAATATACTGCAGACATTTTAATTGCTGGAATAGCACAGCACACTATGTACAGCTTGTCCTAATTATAACTTAATATAAATCTGACTGCAATAATTTCAGCAAAATAGGTGAAAAAAATCTATATATTGTAGTTTGTCATGCCTGCATATTAGAACCCAGGATTGCCAGCCCTTTTTCGTTTGGTCGGGTAGCTCCATGATATGCAAACTGTGCATACTTGGCAATGACTTCAAAGGTCTGCGGGTTACTCTGTCACAGCAGATACAGACATGTCTTGAAGCGAGTCTGCACACTGCAGCCCTGCTGAGACCGGGCCAGCATGTGGGCATCTTGTGTGCAGAACTCCAGGAGGAGTACAACCAGAACCCAACATGTAATACCCAAAACCAGCCCGACACCGCAGAGAGATTCAAGGGAATGAAATATAGTTTAATAAAAGGGTTTAGCCCAGTCCCTTTCTGCCAAAGTCTGGCCAACTTGAGCACAATAACAAGGAAGCAGAAACAGGACTAAACACAGGGAGGTGAAACACTATGAAACTCTGAGACAGCACTAAACACAGGGAGGTGAAAGACTATGGAACTGAGACAGGACTAAACACAGGGAGGCGAAACACTATGAAACTCTGAGACAGCACTAAACACAGGGAGGTGAAACACTATGAAACTCTGAGACAGGACTAAACACATGGAGGTGAAACAGAAACTGAGACAGGACTAAACACAGGGAGGTGAAACACTATGAAACTCTGAGACAGGACTAAACACAGGGAGGTGAAACACTATGAAACTCTGAGACAGGACTAAACACAGGGAGGTGAAACACTATGGAACTGAAACAGGACTAAACACATGGAGGTGAAACACTGAAACGAGATAGGACTAAACACGGAGGTGAAACACTATGAAACTCTGAGACAGGACTAAACACAGGGAGGTGAAACACTATGAAACTCTGAGACAGGACTAAACACATGGAGGTGAAACACTATGAAACTCTGAGACAGGACTAAACACAGGGAGGTGAAACACTATGAAACTGAAACAGGACTAAACACACGGAGGTGAAACACTATGAAACTCTGAGACAGGACTAAACACAGGGAGGTGAAACACTATGAAACTCTGAGACAGGACTAAACACAGGGAGGTGAAACACTATGAAACTCTGAGACAGGACTAAACACAGGAGGTGAAACACTATGAAACTCTGAGACAGGACTAAACACAGGGAGGTGAAACACTATGAAACTGAAACAGGACTAAACACATGGAGGTGAAACACTGAAACTCTGAGACAGGACTAAACACAGGGAGGTGAAACACTATGGAACTGAAACAGGACTAAACACAGGGAGGTGAAACACTGTGTATATATGTATGTATATATAATTGTTAAAACTGACTAAACAATTAAGGTACACAATAATGGAACCAAAAATAACACTTTTTTTTTTTTTTTTCAAAATAATGTAAATAGAGATGTAAATATCCAATTTAAACTTTGTATTTGAAAAACTGTCCTTCCCCAGACTTAAGCTGTATTTTTTTTATAAAGGCAAACAGTTACTTCCCCTGGGAGAAGCCTGTGCCTCAGAAGACAAAGCTGCAGTATACAAACAAACTTGTGGTTTAAAACTGAGCTTTCTAGCTGATCTGCAATTATAGTGCAACGACATCCAGTACGGACAGAATGATGTTGTTTTGCATCAAAGCTAGGGGAAAAACAATGCAACTTTTTATGTTTTGCACCGTGTTGAACAACAATTTAATATGTTTATTTAGTAAAACAGAATTTTGCAATATTACTGCGATTTAAATGAAAGTGTGTGTGTATCCTTGTGATAAACTCTTTTTTAAATTGAAAGTCTGATGTGTGTCTCTTGTAATAAACAGGGCCTTTCCATATTGATTTTCTGTGATTATCCACGGCCCTGATTCAGAATGCTTGGGTTCTGTGTCTCAGCAGTTATCTGAGCCCCTGATTCAGAATGCTTGGGTTCTGTGTCTCAGCAGTTATACGAGCCCCTGATTCAGAATGCTTGGGTTCTGTGTCTCAGCAGTTATACGAGCCCCTGATTCAGAATGCTTGGGTTCTGTGTCTCACAGTTATCGGTTTGGGTTCTGTGTCTCAGCAGTTATACAAGCCCCTGATTCAGAATGCTTGGGTTCTGTGTCTCAGTTATACAAGCCCCTGATTCAGAATGCTTGGGTTCTGTGTCCCTGATTCAGAATGCTTGGGTTCTGTGTCTTACAAGCCCCTGATTCAGAATGCTTGGGTTCTGTGTCTGCAGTTATACAAGCCCCTGATTCAGAATGCTTGGGTTCTGTGTCTCAGCAGTTATACAAGCCCCTGATTCAGAATGCTTGGGTTCTGTGTCTCAGCAGTTATACAAGCCCCTGATTCAGAATGCTTGGGTTCTGTGTCTCAGCAGTTATACAAGCCCCTGATTCAGAATGCTTGGGTTCTGTGTCTCAGCAGTTATACAAGCCCCTGATTCAAGAATGTGATTCAGGGTTCTGTGTCTCAGTTATACAAGCCTCTGATTCAGAATGCTTGGGTTCTGTGTCTCAGTTATACAAGCCCCTGATTCAGAATGCTTGGGTTCTGTGTCTCAGCAGTTATACAAGCCCCTGATTCAGAATGCTTGGGTTCTGTGTCTCAACAGTTATACAAGCCCCCCCTGATTCAGAATGCTTGGGTTCTGTGTCTCATATTCAAGCCTCTGATTCAGAATGCTTGGGTTCTGTGTCTCAGCAGTTATACAAGCCCCTGATTCAGAATGCTTGGGTTCTGTGTCTGCAATACAAGCCCCTGATTCAGAATGCTTGGGTTCTGTGTCTCTCAGTTATACAAGCCTCTGATTCAGAATGTTTGGGTTCTGTGTCTCAGCAGTTATACAAGCCCTGATTCAGAATGCTTGGGTTCTGTGTCTCAGCAGTTATACAAGCCTCTGATTCAGAATGCTTGGGTTCTGTGTCTCAGCAGTTATACAAGCCCCTGATTCAGAATGCCTGTGTCTCTTATACATTCTGTGTCTCCGGTTATACAAGCCCCTGATTCAGAATGCTTGGGTTCTGTGTCTCCGCAGTTATACAAGCCCCTGATTCAGAATGCTTGGGTTCTGTGTCTCAGAATGCTTGGGTTCTGTGTCTCCCTGATTCAGAATGCTTGGGTTCTGTGTCTCTGCAGTTATACAAGCCTCTGATTCAGAATGCTTGTTCTGTGTCTCAGCAGTTATACAAGCCTCTGATTCAGAATGCTTGTCACAGTGTGAGCAGAGGCATGCATTAACAGTAGCAGTGACTGTATTATTAACAGGCTCCTTTTTAGGATATCTGAATCCTGGGGTTTGCTCTATAGATCACTTTAATTAATAGATATCTTTTCCAAATCTCCACAAACAGTTTACACAATCCAGTATTCATAGCTGCCAAATATAGACCCATTTACAAAAACTGTCTGCATAAATCAGAAGAGTTGTCCTTAAACTAGAGGTATGCAGCAGCTAATGTTTCACTGTCCACTGCCAGTGGGTTTAAAGTAATGAGGTACTGTTGCACTTTTGAATTAACCTTGTGTTTGTTTTAATATATATTTTTTATGTTTCTCAACCACAATAAGGACCATAGAGTACATAAACAAACGAACTAACAAACAAAGAAGCAAACAAAGAAACAAACAAAGAAACAAACCACAGAAACAACTGCTTTTCTTCTACTTTGAATTAACGGTTATAATCAGATCACTGTAAGCCAACTTGCTGTCAGCTTGCTGTTCATAAATTCAGAGCAATGCACTTCTTGAATGTATGATATTCTGGTAGTGCAGTGCTTAGGCTTAGGCCATTGTGCAATAGAACTAAAACCAGTGGAGATGCAACAACAGCTTTGAACTGGCTAGCACCACCACTACAGGACAGTCCCATCCCGGCACCTCTTTCATTTCATTACAGCATGAAGTGTGTACTGGTCTGTAGGGCTGCAGAACACAGCTTAGGGTTAAGTGCATTTTTTGTGGCAGAATGTAGGAATGTTTTCTACGTTCATTAGTGTTTGGGGGAGTCTGGACAGCAGCCAATCAATGCTATGCTTTAGGTAATGTCTCCATCCATCAGCTGGGCCTCACCCTACTGAATGAGACATTGAGGCGTCGGTTACGCCAGCCTGTGCTAGAACTATCCACTGCTGCCAGCAAAAAGCAAATCTTTGCATGTCTGTCTCAGACAAGGTGATAACTGAAGAAGCAGTCCGGAGGCACGGCAACATACTGTAGTATCTACTAAAATCTACAACAAAAATGTGTGCCTTTTTTATTTTGTTTGGAATGATGCAAATAGAAATTTACCTTTACAACTGTCCAGTCCCTAATGAACTCTTTGAGTTGAATAACAATGCTGTTTGAAATTGATAACCTAACAAATGTATTGTTTTTGATGCAGATTTAGAATCACTTTTGTTACAATCATCACAACCTGGTGACTTTTAAAACTGTTCAAGTTTTAGTAATCTGTGAATGTTTTAATTATGTAATTTATGATTACGTATTGATTTTGATCATGGCGTGTGACCCTGTATACAATCTCTTGTCTCATAATAATAAATCTCTAAACACAGACGCTTGAAAAAAAAGCACAGATGCATGAGGAAATGTTTCCTTAGCTTTATGTGGGCCTGTTTCAAGTTGAGTCTTGTCCAATCCTCTGGCTAGTCAGTCAGTCAGTCGAGCTGTGACAGAGGGATGCTGGTCATCACTGGCCTGCACAGTCCCCCAGTCTTTCTCTTGTGAGAGGTTCTTACACCTAACTCTATTTAATACCTCCTGCTTCGGTTGTCCATCATAATGACACATGATTTTCTAAAGGATTTCCTATTAGTTAGCAGCACAGAACTTTCTCCCCAGGGCCTCAGCTACTCACAGAGAGGAAAATGTAGGTTCAGTGTAGCAATCAGTCTTTCTATATATATATATATATATATATATATATATATATATATATATATATATATTATTAGAACAAATGAGTTATTACAGGTGGATCTGATGTTTCAATGAATTAGGTGCCGCCGCTGCAACAGCAGTTGTGCACATTTATTATTTCCAGTCACAGCGTCCATCGCAGAAGGATGGAAACTAAGTGGAACAGCCAGGCTTGATCCTACAGAGTTTTTTTTTTTTTTGCTTCCACATTGAAGAACATGGCTTTCAATTAACATTCCTGAGACCTTGCCTATTTCGGAATGGAGCGTTTAGCATTATATTACCATGTTTTATTTGATCTCTTGCTCATTACTGTACTTTCACTGAAAAAAAAAAAAAAAAAAAAAACATGATTGATATGCTCCGGAATGAATAATCCAGCTACAAGAATTGTTATTAAAAATCAAATGTATGTTCCAGCTGCTGATTTGTGTCTGATTAAAACGTGAGTCTGTGTTTTATCCGTTGCACAGGCATGTTATATTATTCTTTCGAGCCTGTCTCCAGAGCTGCTGTAAAGACCACAAGTTCTCTGTTGCTTTGAAGCTCCGCTTTATTCCTGATGACCCGTATCACTGGTACGCACTATCAGGGAATGACAGCTGCTTTTGAAATAATACCATTTACAGTATACTAATTAGTGTCTTCTGTTTTTAATCCCTGCTCATTAATCATTTATTCTAATATATAGTCTTCCCTACCTTTGTTCACCTCAATAAATGTCTGCAATTAATTGACTTTTATCAGAATGTTTTCCACAGTTTAGTTTATGCTGAGTACGGCTCATTTATGGCATGATATGGTTCATGTAATCTCTTTGACATTGTTTCTATGTGCTCAATGTATCATGACAAGGATTCTCTACTTCATTGCCAGCAGGAGCTGAACGCTGCCTCTGTGCTGCCTATAACCCTGCGGTATGCACAGAGTACGCCGTCAGGCATTAGGGGTCAGGGGTCCAAGAACACAAATAAACTGCCGTCCGCACCCGCACATGTTTTCACTCTGAAGATCTCCGCTGGAGTTAACATTCTGACTTTAGTAAGCGGTTCAATGAACAAACTGCTACCGGCAAAAAACAAACAAACAAACAAAAAAGTCCAAAGTGCTGCTACTGAAAGAAACTCTTAGTGGTTTTTCAGACTTCATTCACACTTTCTGTTTTAACACTCGGGCGCACACAGCAGTTTACTAACGCCAGCACACGTATCTGGGTGCACTGCTGGAGTCAGAATGTGCCCTTCTCTGGTGAATAGGAACACAACGAACACAATAGATCTCACTGCCCTTGAGTAAGCCACTGTCCGTCAGAGTGGAGCAGAACTTCATTTGGAAACCTAAGGACTAGCTCTAGGAAAAGCTGCTGCTGAATCTGTTTGCACACGTAGCTCTGCAACCCTGCAGCTGGGTAGAGCTGACCTGCTATTACAATACGAATGGTAAGCGTTCATCAGCGTGGGGGCCCCTTTGCTTTAAGAGTGGGTGTCATACTGAGCATAATTAAAGCCTAACAAGTACTGGAGGATATGTTTATGTGCCAGCGCTAAGATCTGCGGTTATTTGTACAACATCTGTAACACACATGCATCTTCTATCAAGGCAAATCTTCTATCAAGGCAAGAGAGACTGGAAGCCTTAATATAGATCCATTCGGGAGCTGTGTTTGCTTGCGGTCCAGAGTGTACTGTAATCCAAGCCTCTAGGAAAAAACACAATGCACTTAGATACCAAGCAGTCTAGTTTAATCAGCCCTGTTCTTGGGCTCCATGTGGTCAGATTCGGAAAAAGACTTTTGGAACACTGCAAATAGCTACAGAATGTGCCGTAAATAGCAACATTTAAAAAGCCCTTGCAACCAGAAAAATTAGACTGTGCAACTAAATAAATACATTAAAAAAAGATAATCATGGTAAGGCATGAACTTTACCAAGTTTAAAACAAGGTATACAAACGCCTTTATTAATGATCACCTGAACTTCGCAGTCAACCAGGCAGTATAGCCCAGAGTCGTGAAAGGTGGAGGTTAAATCAGGGTTCTCTCTGTAGTCAGAGCATATTGATTCTTTTAATGATTATTTACTTCAGCAATATAGGATTCATACACAGTTTTACTGTAACAATGCATCTTATTGTCCAGATGTGTGTAATACAAAAGAACAGTTATCAGTGATAACAGGAGCCTACGAGTGGGAGCATCACATATACTATAGAACTGAAGAGCTGGGGGATTTCAGATATTGTGCAGTGAACTCTACTGTATTTGTGTTTTCCTATTACAGTCCAGAGCTTTTGAGTCCCACTTCACTGTAATCATTACAGGGTGCTTAGCCTCTGCCGCGCCTGCAGTTTTGGATTGCATGCAGTTGAGTTTGGGACTTGTATTATGGACCTTACTTAGAAAACCTACACTTTCTCTTTAAAGAAAAGTGTGTAAATCAAAGCCCCTTTGTTTGTTATTTGATTACACTCTATCAGACTTATTTATAGCACATTGTTTGATGGGAAATGGGTGATTATATTATTATACTGTAGTGATTATATTGTATCTGTTATAGTATAGAGGCGTCGGCTCACCGCGACCCTCTATAGGATTAAGCGGTTACAGATAATGCATGGATGGATATTATAGTATATGATATTATATGATATTATCAGTACTGATCTCATTACTTAATTAATACCTCCAGAACAGTCTCCTAATATATTGTACAGTGATGGGCCTCCGTTTAGCAGACAGATAACAAAGCGCACACCCTTCTGTGCCTCCTGCAGCTCTGTTTATAAACATTGGGATCTATTCAATTGATCAGAACAGTGGTGGATCTGAGCATCACTGTTTTAACATTAAAAAAACAGGAGTCAATCCTGGTCTTTTACTGACTTTTAAAGACAAAATAGACTCAAGAGACCAACACAACAGGGCTAGATTTCCAAAGCCATTTACTCCAAATCCTCATTGGAGCATTTATTTATTTGAATAAAGTTACCACATAAACAAACAAGACTTTTAACTTAGTGGACTTGGAAGTAGTCTTAAATTGTTTATTTTTTGTTTGGAATAGATCACATTGTCTTTAAGACGACAGAATGATTTACACCTAAAAGCTCTTTATTTAGGCTAGGTATTCATATTTAGATGCCAGGGACTGAATTCATCAAACAAAGTAACTTATTTCCCTTGCTCACATTAAAACATGTGCAACTCTGAGCTGGTTGTCCATCTGCGAAGGCTGTAATAAACCTTTATCCAGCACTAGGGTCTTCAGGTTCTTATACAGTAGTTATTTCTTATAAACGGAAGCAAGGGGGATGCAGTGTTTGATGTAGTTCTTTGTTAAACTTGTACCATTTGCTTGGCCATTTTCAAAAGCCAGGAAAAACGTCAGTTCATTGTAAGGGGTAACGAGGGGTTTGTGTTGGAGTTTAAATGTGTACACAGGCATCATTGTTGAGGAAGCCCTCTCCTCGGTTAAGCACTGTATTATTAAGCAGTGCTCTGTTTGACCTCTTTGTATTCAGATGATGAATTGCTGAGTTCAGGAGCTGTGTTACTTGGGAAGCGCTGAAGGGTCATCTCGGCTCTCCAGAGGGAAGGAACAGCCGTGCAAGTATTTGCACAAACTCCTTGAGCCTCCTTAGCCTCTCCTAGGTTCTGCTAAGATCAATATCACAGTTTGCAGAGGGTCTACGGGCCAGCGAGAGCAATCCCATCCAGTCCTGTCCTACATTATTTGCTTGTTTGCCAAGTATACTAAACTTGTGTGTGCGTGTGTGAGCTTGGACTACCACTTGCTTGCAGTACTGTACCTTCCAAGCAGAAGACGCAGTGGTGTTTTACAGCCCCTTCATTTAGTGACCGTCACCACCGGTCTCCCATAGGGTGGTGAATCGTATGACTGATACTCCAGAGTCCATATAACACAGCACATGCTGTACAAGCACATGCTGTACAAGCACAAAGACATTGCTGCCAGTCCATATAACACAGCACATACTGTACAAGCACAAAGACATTGCTGCTGAAGAGCTCCTCTCTGGAAGCCTCCTGCTGTTTCCCATATTTTGTGTTGAGAGGAATCTGAAACACTTTTTTAAAAGTGTTTTGGACCTTGATTTCTAAATATTTCAGCCCGTTGCCAGGGTGTGCTGGAAGGAAGCTACATGTGTTATTCATGCAAGCCTTATTTATTTAGTTTCATACTTGGGTCAAGGCCAAGTAAACCGATCCCTTTTTTTCCCTTGCCTCTAACCAAACAGAACCCGGTTCAGGACAGAGAAGAATACTGGCTTTGCTCTGCTTTGGCTCTTGTTGAAGACGCTGCACTTTTTTAGTATAACACATCACTCCTCAGCCTTCAGCTTTGCAGATTAAAACATATTGTAGCTGGGCTCACAGTGGCCAAGTCCCAGCTGAAAGAGGCGTTCAGTGAACATCCAATGAGGTGGCTCTTCCCAGGATGGGTTTTGGAACAGAGGGTCAGTGATTGACACTGTGCCGTCCCACTTGCCTTTCATGGCACTGGTTGTACTGCAAGGGGTCGCAGCAGAAGACACAGGCATTTGAATGGAATGTTATCTGCGGCCGGTGAAGTGAAACACAGGGTGGAGGAGGGGCGGGGTGCAGGGTTAGAGAGAGCCTTCACCAAAGAAGCTCATTCTTCCGTGAACCCTCCAGAGCAAACACTGAGAGTTAAGGATCAAAATCATTAGCCTGGCTGCTACCTGACTGCTGCTGCTTCATTAGCAATCATTAGGTGTGTGTCACTATGGGGGTACCTTAGGTCATGATAACGTTTCAGCAATGAAAACATGACTTTTCCAGGCCGATAACAAACAATAATCATATTAGAACCAAATACAATGATAGAAGAGGTTGGCTTGGAGTTCTTATAAGAGAAGACAGGTGAAACTCAGAGAGTTTGGGATTTTTTTTTTTTTTTTGGGCTTCACATACTACAGTCTGACATTCTGCAGATACCAACTAATAGTGATTTCTGATAATGCTTCTGCAAAGCATTCTTCAGAGAAGCTGCTCTTGGTTTGAAGGGGTGGCACTGCTGCGGTTGCAGAGGTGCAAAGGTTAACGGTCACTGAGGGTGGGAGGGGATTCATCAACTCAAAACAGGGAGGAGCATAAGGACCCTTCACCATGTTTGTTAATACATTGGGGTAGAGCTGGATTTAACAATCTAGATGTCTGTGTGGTTCAAGAATGTGACATCAGTCATGACAGAGATTCACAGTTAGTCAGAACATATTCCAAGAGGCAAGTGAGCACAAGAGGTTCTATAAAACAAACTGTGCCCGACTAGCAGGAGGAAAAGGCCATTGAGGACTAGGGGGTAACTTTATTCCTGTGGAGTACTAACAGAAAAGGGGAACCAAACCTCTTGGTTCAGGGAGGTGAGTTTGCGCTGCCTGAATGAGATGCACTCATTTTCATGAGGGATAGTAATACTAAAACTTAACCTTTGGTGTAGTTCCAGTGATGTCTCAGTTTCAACACAGTGATAAAGACCTGAACTAAACTCATCTGTATGTTTGACACCGCCACACTGTTACCCAGACCCCTACAAACGCAGCTCGTTAAGCCTTATAACTGCAATCTCAGATCTCTGTGTAACTACACTCAGCAGCTGTTTGTACCAATTCACTGCCCGGTGTGCGTCTTTCAGAACAGAGCCTGAACTAATGACTCAGTATGATGACTGCATGCAAGCAGAAGCACGCATGAAGGGGGCCAGCACTGGGGTTCCCGCTCTGCTCCCAGTCTTGTTTATTTGTTTGTTTTTCTGAAATGCCACCCCCCTGCTAAAGCTTCACACAGTCTGAAGTGTGTCTTCTTGGCGCTTGTGGAAGTTTGTCTTGTAAGTCAGGCTTGTGTTGAAATGTTTAGTAAAAGTTATTTATTTTGCATCACCTGAAGGAATAACCCAGCGTTGAGCTGAAGTAATTGAGAGGCGGTGACAGCAGTTTGATTTAATGATGAGCCACCTGACCTCATTGCTCCTGCCAGTCCCTGCTGTAGAATAAACTCCCCTTCTGGAGAGTGTGTCCTGCATGCAAATCGGACAGGGGTTTGAAACAGGGCCTTTGTTCAGAGCAGAGGTTTTCTAAAGCCCATCCATCCCTTCCTGCTTTGTGCTGGCTCCACGCTGAGCCATCGACACTCAGGGTTCTTTACTGCTTTTGTAGGAGCCCAGTGGAAAAGGCTTTTGTTTTGAGTACTAATTTACTGCATACCCTCCTTACCCCAGAACACATTATCGCTTTGCTCAAGTTTGTTCTCTTTCTTTAAGGGCTGTGAGTAGGCTGAACCACACCAATGTTTAGTTCTGTACTGGACATTTTAAACCCAGGTGTAGTTGTAAATAGATGTCTCCTCCTCGATTTTTCTGTAGGCAGTGTTTCTAATGTGTAAAGTGTAAAGTGTAAAGTGTAAAGTGTAAAGCAACAGGGTTTCTACGTGACGTGTCATGGAATACAGGAGACGAAACATGCGTTCTGATGAGTGGCTGAAAGATCCTAAGTAGTCTGTAAAAACAAAACATATAAGTGTAATTCAATATGTTAGTAAATATATGATCCCATACATGAAAAGCAGCTATCTGGGGTGTGTGTATCCCTCTGTGTATCTGTGTGTGTATCAGACAGTCAAGGCCACGGTTCTCCACAGGCCAGTCTGTCTTTCTGAGGACCCCTGCGATGTCTTCATGAGCCAGGAGAATTGAAGACATCTGCATCCCCACAGCTGGTACTAATCTATGTTTTACAAGAAGGTCCCTCACTAGGAGATTGTTTCTGCAGATCTTCCTGATGCCAAAGACAAGTTGGAAAAAACAGTGGGAACTTTTTTTTTTTTTTTTTTTTTTTTTTAAACAAAAAAATGTTCTCCCAAAGTTCAAAGAATCGTAGCCCCTTGAAATGAATTTAGTGTTTAAAGCATGCAGAGCATTTCATGAAAATGGTTTATTGTGTGGAGGCTTTAATAACTGCTTCCTGTTCATTTCAGTGTAGAGGACAGTGAGGAAATCTTGAAAGATAAGTGCATAAGCTTTAGCAAGCAAACCTCCCGTCACCTCCTGCTGCTAAGAAGTAAGCCTTGAGATGCCTCCGTTGCCCGTTCCCAAGTCCACAGTGACCCCACAGTGACCCCTCAGTGAAACAGTGTGATGTCAGCATGCTCCATTAGCAGGCTCGGCGGGCGGGGGCGGGGGCGGTGCAGGGGGCTCAGCGATTGCAGTCCTGTCGTGTGGGCTGTGAGATACTGGAGCACAGCGCCTCTCCAGGGAGGGTCTGGAGTTGCACGCTGCTTACACAAATCAGAACGCATCTTGTTCCCTTTGGTTATCTGTGCTCCGTGCTGTGTTCTTAAAAAGAAAAAGAAAAAAAATCACAGCAAACCAACTTGATTATATATATATATATATATATATATATTTTTTTTTTTTTTTTCTTTTAACCTAAATTGATGTTCTGTTTATTGCTCGGTTAAGTGTTTTTTGTTTTTTTAATATTGACAAACAAGTTCTTTGCTTGATGTATTCAATAGTAAGCTTCTGCCAGTTGTGTGGCTTTGCTTTTATATTGGTACTCTTTGATTGTAGCTGTCTGTGAAGCTCAAATGAAACCCTCCTGGAGGATAGGCTACAGCAGCAATGCAATGGGAGTCTAGTAAAATGATAGCACCACAAGCACCAGACGGGGCCTTTTTAAACTGTATGTTAACACTGCAGTGTGCTTGCAAGACGTAGGAAAGTGGAATGGCTTGTAACCCATTGAATAATTCTACAGTGGCACTGTTTTATAGAACCTCTTGTGCTCACTTAACCAAGAGGATCCAAACCCTGAGGAAGGAGACATCCACTCGAGACACCTGTGACTAAAGAACACAGTGAGACAGAAAGACTAATCTATTACTAGGAAAGGTCAAAAGGCAAACATTTACTTTCCTTTAAAACACCTCAGAGGTGTCTTTTAAACATAACAAACTGTGATACGTTATTTAAAAGTGCTACAGTTACATACTGAAAGAACTGTTAAAGAGGGTAGCTGGGGGTATGGTGTTCAGATCCCAATAGGTAATCGAAAAATACAGGGAAGTTCAGGTGATGATTTTAATCCTTTGGCGTCTGAATGTTTTATTGATTAATTATATATCGTACAAATTACCCCCAATCGCTCCCAATTAAAATACTAATTATAATATAGTTGAGTAAAAAAAAAATATATATTATTTTACAAACAATATTTGTGTGAATTGTGGTTTGTCACACTGAACAAAAGTTATTGTATTTCTTGCTCTTATTGTATTACTTGTATTGTAACACTTGAAATGTATTTGCTTACGATTGTAAGTCGCCCTGGATAAGGGCGTCTGCTAAGAAATAAATAATAATAATAATAAACAAAGAGGTCAGCTGATTTGATTTCTTATGTCTTATTCAGTGTAATATTTGGCAGGGGCCCTTCTTTGTTTTTATAGTATCTTCTAGACAGGTTTGACATGCAGAGGCGTATAGCATGTGCAAGTGAAGCAGTGTAAAATTGTGACACTAGCGGGGAGCAGCTTTACAGCAGACAGCAACTGGGAGGAGCTTCTTGTTTTTATTGGTCTCTTCAGCTCCTTTGCAAACAGAGGATGTAAACCCTTCACCACAATCAGTATGGACTGCACACTACAGTACTGTAAGATGGATAATTGCTACCCAATATGTGGTACCTGTCAGTCCAAACTCAGCGCTTGTCTGCCATGGAAAGCAATGAGTTAAAGTACCATCATGCAGCAAAATCTCTTGCAAATAATATCAAGAGGGGAAATCTGAACCTCCAGACGACTATTGAAGTATCTCTGTTGGCCTGTGGAATCATAATCATCTCCCCTCTTTGAACTAATTCAAGGCAGTAACAGTGTGGATATTTTTTTGAGTAAATGAATTACTGAGGAGAGGAGAGTCCTGACAGAGACGCAGAGAGTTCTTTCCAGTCCAGTGGGGTCCTGCTTCCTCTCAAGATCACCGCAGGGTACGACCGTGGCACGGGGGTGTTAAAACTCTCTTGGGATTGTCTCCGTCATGAAGGTTTGCTTTAAAGTCTCTAACAGCGATGTCAACAGAGTATCTTCCTTCAGCTTTTACTGGCCATGTACCCATCATGGTAACATGCTGCTGGGGTTTTGCACCACCCGGTGCTAAGGCATCTCTAAATTGATTTTCGCTGTCCGTTAGCTTCTGCTGCCCAAAGGGCTCTGGAAGTCTGCTAGTTTTTTTTTCTTTTAAAAAGCTGCAGCTTCTATTGCATCGCATGCAACAGGGATTTAACCTGCGGGACAGACTTTTAATATATAATTTAATATATTGCTACTATAAAAAATAATCAATCTTTCTTAAAAAAAAATAAAAATAATTATTAATAAAAAATCTGTATCAGCAGCATAGTGGTGCCCCCATATATTACTCACTTGTTTTGCCCCATGTACCCCCTTAGACGCCTTCCTCACTAAATATCGGGGTATCCCTAGATTATCACCTCTACTTTGCAGAAAAACCAAAGATTTTGGTGAGCAAGCCGTACCCCAAGAGCAGCAGCACCCCAAAGTGCAGTCCATTATAACCAATACAGAACGCACGGGGGCATGTCTTTGGATGCCCCATTTACCCCCCTTAGACGCCTTGCTCACTAAATATAGAGGTGTCCCTGGATAGGGTATCGTCCCCTCTTTGCAAAAACACTAAAGATTTTATGAGCAAGCCGTACCCCACAAGCAGCAGCACTCCAAAGTGCAACCAATAAAAATGCATAGGAATCCAAGTTGGCATGTTATTCAATTAATGCAAATTGAATAACTGGGGTATTTCAGGGGTTAAATCGTTTTGGGCCACTTATTTCAAAGCTGATTATCACACATGGGGAACCCCTCTACCCCACCCATATGTATTTATCCCGGCCCAATATGGATTTTTGATACAAAAACTGCAAAAATCGTACAATAATCCGGGACTTCATCATTTGCAAAGACTGTAACTCAGTAACAGTTTCTGCGCTTGTATTGGTTATAAATCGGCTTATTTGGTTTTAAATTGTTTTTTTCAAAGAGGGGGTGATAACCTATTTTGGGATACCTCGATATTTAGTGATGATACAGATTTATTCATATTTTCTTTTCTTTTCTTTTTTTTAAAGAAGGAGCGATTATTTTTAAAATAGTAGCAATATATTAATTGCGCAAGATGTGTAAATGACTAAAAACACAGAAAAAGGACACGCTGCTTTGTCAACTATACCGCGAATAAGGAACCGGGAATAAGTAACCAACTTCCAGGTGGTGTCTGACCACAAGCCGTTCATTTCTAATGTGAGCTGAGTATAGTATAGGTGTAGGCGACTGCAGCGAGGCTGTGTAAATGCAGTATATATTTCCATTTTTGGAATGAAATCCCGAGATAGTGGAGGTGTGTTAAAATATAGATGCAGAACAGCTGGTATTTATCACATGGAAGGCGGAGCACACAAGAGCCGAACTTTAAACAAGACCCTCTGACGGCTAATTTTTTAATGCTATCATATAAATAACGATCTCTTTGTTCTCGAGGATAATGCACAAGACTGTATTTAACTTTGAGAGTTAGTTTCCTATCTGCATTTGCTCATAATATTTCCCATTTCTTTAGGTCTCTTAATCTTTTTTAAATAATGTGATCATCTTACCCACAATGCAAAAGAGCCGTACTGCAGCAAATCCATTGTAGTGTATTACAGCGCTACATTACCATCAAAAACCAACGAAACAAGCACAGAAGAGTATGCAGTTTTTTTTGTTTTGTTTTTTTTTAACTTGGTTTATAAAAATAAAATCCCAACGCTATTTACTTCAAATCGTCATTGGCAACAAACAAAACATTCGGAACCGAAAAACGTGCACACTAAAGTTATCAAACCAGAAACAAACAACGCACTCATTACATTTAGGGGCTTTTGTGTAATCTTAGAGAGTAAGTAGCGGGGTTCCAAAAAAATACAGAGTTATACATCCCCACATGCTGCTACAACTGTTTAAATAATGTACCTGTCATTTTTTTTTCTTTTCATTGTTAACATCCTGACAACTTTTTACACTTATAACTTTAAAGTCTCAAAGCTCGTTTCAAAATGTCCGGGCTAGTCCACTGGGGTTTGAGATCTGTCATCAAATCATCTGTCATAAAAAACACATAACAAGTGCTCTGGCATTTCTGTCCCATACCACTCTGATCGTTACTATATGAGCGTTACTACTGTGCTACCACGTTGACAATGTGGGCAATAATACTGACGCGGATCAGTTGTTTTTTTTTTTTTTCATTTTAGTTTTCTAATTGGTGTTTTTTTTTTCCTTTCAGAAGAACATTTCTGTTTGGAGTAAATAGCTTAGTAAAAGCCAGCCAAATATTTTATAGAAATCTTTATATATATAATTTCTCCGAACAATAACAATTAATATTTCTCTCTCTCTCTCTCTCTCTCTCTCTCTCTCTCTCTCTCTCTCTTTTAGCAATGCAATGATATTTAGATAACAAAAAATTAAAATAATGATTTGGGGGTAATCCTTGCAATATTTTATGAAAGATTACTAAAATGATTTGATGTCTGTGGTTTACTTTGCTGTTTTTTTATCATACAGTATGAAGGAATACATTTTTTTTTCATTGTTGGGAACAATAATGTTGTAACTATGTTTGGAGCGACAGAACCCTCTCTGAATGTTAATAACGTGGTGGCGCAGATAGCATATTAAATATTTTCTTTAATGTTCGGCAGGACGGTTCACAGTCCAGCCCCCTACAAGGCATGCAGACAGTAATATAAATGACGGCACAGCAACACAAAGACAGCATTGGTGCCGCCAATGGAATTGATTGTATTTTAATTATTGCTCTCGTTCACTGTTCCAGCCCAGGCTTTACCGACAGCCAACCTTTTATCATCCTGGTCTTAAAGATAATAAACTTTTTGTTTAAGGTAATTACTTAATCTCGACAAACTCCTGCGTTAAGCAGGGCTATTAACTGAGCTGGCAGTAAATCAGAATGCAGTCAGGTGTGTGATTACCCCGAACTGCAATCACTCTTCAGGACCTGTGCGAGACCCTTGCAGTCTTAAGTACCCAAATTATACAAACAGCATGCTAACAACAAGCACGACGAGGAGCACAGCAACGCAGTGTTCTCACAGACAGCAGGATGATGCATGGAGGTTATTAGCAGATACCACAACACAGCTGCTGAAAGCAGATAACTTACCCCGCGCTCTCGCCACGCGCTCTGCCTCCTTGCGTATTTAAACGATGAGACTGTTCGCCCCGGTGCCTCGCTTACTCCAAGGGGTCCGGGCAGCAGATCCTCCTGAATAAAAAAAGAAACCAAAAAAAAACGTTACAAGAGGAGAACAAATGTAAAGGACAATAATGTGGATGTCAGTTTCTTTGACAGCTTCCACCCCATTGCATTGTTGAGAGTTGGATGGCATGTTTAAAGATCAGCTGTGAACCACCCAGGAGACAGATCATCAGTGAAGAGCTTAAACTGACCAGGCAGGTTTGAACTTGAGCCATCCCTGAGGAGCATGGCCTGATCCAAACCTAAATGATAGATTATGTACCAACAAATACTTTCTATAATATTTTAGTTTCCTGAAGGATGTCAGACCAATTAAGCAGTAAAGCTGGAACTCATTTGAATGAAACAGCCAGAACTTTTGGAAAGCAGGTCCAACTCTGTAAACATGAACAGGAAGACCCTTTAAATACTGGTAGTGAAGATGTAAGCCACCTGGAAGGGCAATGCTGGATAAATATAGTAATGTGACCTCTTTGCTCCTAAATGCTTCGTAGCCAGACGTTATGTATACTATTTAATAAACCACAGGCTGTTGAAAGGGTCTGCCTAATGTACGCTACCACATATAAGCACACTGCACTTTAAATATCGGGACGCTCTGTGTACTGTAAACTAAGCTGTACCGTTTACATGTAGGCACTTCTTGATCGTGCCAAATTCACAAACAATCTAAATCTGTGGACCAACTCACGCAATAAGTGAACATTCAGAAAGTGTGTTATTGAACTTTGCAGCTAAAACAGCCCTCCAGGTTTAGTGAGCAACACAGAATGTACCAAAATAAACTGTTTGAGTAACAAAGCAAAGAATAACACACTGAAGGGATTGAGCGGCTGTTATCTCAGAGTTGAGTTTAAATGTTTATTTATGTATTGTAGTGGCCTGTGGGGGGAGCCCCTATAGTATTCAGCAGCTCATTTTAAGGGCAATTAGCTACGCACGTTTCATAGGGATTGTGGCAGAGTAGTGGGAAGATGTGGGCAGGGCAGAGGGTTGTGTAGGAGAGTGTGGAGCTGAGAAGGAGTGGAACGAGTGAGAAAGCTACCGTGTGAATCAAAGTGCGCTGAAAAGCGCTTAACTGCAGTTCCTGTGTCTGGGTTTGTGTTTCTGTCGCTGCCCAGCCTTGATATGTGATAACTTAACTGCAGTTCCTGTGTCTGGGTTTGTGTTTCTGTCGCTGCCCAGCCTTGATATGTGATAACTTAACTGCAGTTCCTGTGTCTGGGTTTGTGTTTCTTTCGTTGCCCAGCCTTGATATGTGATAACTTAACTGCAGTTCCTGTGTCTGGGTTTGTGTTTCTGTCACTGCCCAGCCTTGATATGTGATAACTTAACTGCATGCAGTATGTAATACAGCAGAATGGTATGCAGTATGCAATACAGCAGAATGGTATGCAGTGTGTAATACAGCTTGGTGCTGTCTTGTGCAGGGGTCTTTGTTGAGCATGGTGTGTGTTTAGAGAAAGTCTGTGCAGATTCTATGTTGAGTGGAAGCCCTGAGGCTGGGGGCTTGGTGCTGTCTTGTGCAGGGTTGGCAGTGAACTGTGTTGTTAGGACAGAAGCCAGCTTATTCTAGTGGAATTTCCTGTCTCATTTTAATTTCCCTCCTTCATTTTCCAAACTAGACAGAAAAAAGCTTTTTAATTACAGTGCAGAGGGTTAGCGTTTCAGGGTATTATTATTGTTAGTGAGTGCTTCCTTCAAGGATGAGACTTACTTCAGAGTACGAGGTTACATGGCTTTCAGCTGAGTTGGGACATGCAAACCTAATGATGTTTTTTTTTTTTTTTAAGACTGCGGGTTGTTTTTCTTGTATTGTCATGCATTTGGTACTGTCTGCTCTGCGTTGTCGTTCTTGTTGTATTAAAGGAGCCGGTAATAATATTGTTTTAGTGTGTAGAATCAAAGCCCAGAGGCAACTAAGCTTCACCCATCCAGCCCCACAGAACGTTTACCTATTCCTGAACCTTTAATAATCCTTTTCTTACTAGTTTTACTTGTACTGTAATTGCACTTTATAAGTATAACAGTTTAGACTAAAAGTGTATGGTTTTGCCATAGAAAAGTAGAGTGTTTTTTGAGAGCCTTCTACCACAGTATTTAAAAAGCAAGATGCTGCACATTAACATGCACTTATATTAGTGAAAGGAAAGTTTAAGAAGGGGTGTATATTACATTATAACGTTGCTCCAAAAACAAAAACATGTTAGTACCTTAACTAAAACATGTGAGAGCCTGAGCATGACATTCCAGTTGTGCATTACCCCCGGGGGATTAGTCCTAGTAAATAAGGTAAACGCAGCCCTTGAACTCTCCAGAGTGCTCTGCTTTTGTTCTTCCCATGGTGTTGGAACAATAGAGCTGTCTTGGTGATGGAATAAGCCTGCTCTGTCACAGCCTAGCCCTACCCGCGTTTCAGCTGAGCTCTCCTGAGGGGAGCAAGGCAGGAGAATACAGTGCAAACTCTGGCAGGGCACAAAGAGGGGGACGAGAGGGAACACGCCCCTGTGAACCAGGACGCAGCAGTCACGAGTGCATCATATTAAAAAGTCAATCCTTACAAATAAAAATAAAATAAAGCACAAGTTTGTTATTTCGTTTGCTTACGAACGGCAGTCATGCATTTTGCCGCGTTCAACCCGGGTCAAACCCTCTCATCAAGCTGGGACCTGTGTCAACTGGGATACGACCCAGGTACGTGGTTTCAGACTACGTGGGATTGTGACGCGGGTACGACCCAGGTACGTGGTTTCACACTACGTAGGATTGTGACGCGGGCACGACCCAGGTACGTGGTTTCACACTACACAGGATTGTGACCCGGGTAGCCAGAATCTGGGTTGGGACCCGGGTAGGAGTGCCAGTGTGGAAGGGGCTCTAGTTTAGTAAACCCTGCTTCTGTGTTGGATGTGTACAAATGGAAAAATGAAACCTACAAATTCCTTTTGTATTTTTCATAATTTTGTTGGTAAAATTATGAAAAATACCCTAGTATTAATATCAGGTGTGCACGGCTGGATCGGGTCAATATTGCTGACACCTTTAAATGAAATGCCACTGTATTTTGTTGGTACTTCTTTAAAAATGTAAGGGTAGTGATGTCATAATTAAAAAGTAACCAGAGGAAATGAATTCAAACTCAGTTTGGACAGCAAATTCAAGACGAGAAGCTTCTAAAACTTTCCAGAGGCCTTTAATATTTCGAAGGTCGCCACTCTTGGCTCTGCGTGCAGTTCCAGGTTTTTTCAGCCTCTTTCACTCAGTTGTTATTCAGCGCAGCGGTGCATGACTGCAGTGTACGAGAATTCCAATGGTGTTCCAAGCTGATCAGCCCTGTCATGTGGGCATGACCCAGTTCTTGAAGCTCTTTGTCTTAGACCTTCCCTGACCCCTCTCCTCATTATCTCCTCCGATAATTCACCCTGACCATTATTAATGGTGCATTAACTTCAGCCACGCTTTGAATAAAACTGTTTAGCTTGCACCCTCTCATCCACCCTAAACAGTGGACCATTATACTGAGTGCTTCCCATCACCAGAAAATAAAAAGTCTAAAAAGAGGACCAGCTTGCTTCGGTTCATTTTGAAAAGGAACATTTAAATGTCTGTTAAGGATATACAGATATACAGACATATAGATATACAGACATACAGATATACAGACATACAGATATACAGACATATAGATATACAGATATACAGATATACAGACATACAGATATACAGACATATAGATATACAGACATATAGATATACAGACATACAGATATACAGACATACAGATATACAGATATACAGACATACAGACATACAGATATACAGTCCGCTGCGTATGCTGACTCAATGAGGGCTCTTTGGTCAACAGTTCTACATAGACTGTGAAATAATAATCCTAGTTGTTTTGACACTGAATTTCCTACTTTGAGGTCAAACTTGTCTCTTTGCATGAGATGCTGAAGGAATTTAATGCAATTCAAAAGTCTGCATGCTGAGTCTTTCCTAAGTAGTGCCTGTACTGCAGTTTGTATAGGAAGCATGCTTACATGTTTAAATTTTTAAGTGTTGCTTTAAAAAAAAATGAGAAAAAAAAGTATGTTATTTTTTAATTGCTTAGCAGATATCACTGTAGTACACCACACAAAAGCCCAACTGAGCAAAATGTCCTTTTCATGCATATAAAGCAGTTGTCTGTAGTCTCTACAATTTACAAATACTTGCTTTAACCAGAACTGATTTCTAACTACATATTTAAAGCCAAGCACTGCATTAAAAATACTTCTAAATAAAGACTTTATGTTATTAATAGAAGAGAAGCATCCAATAGAAATGAAGCTCTCTAATTGGCAAGGACCTGCATAACAGCTTGACTTAGTAACAGGTCCCAATTACTTAGCTGTAAAGCAACTTCAGATAAATACAGCTGCACTTAATTTAAAGGTGTCAGCAATATTGACCAGATCCAGCCCATGCATGGCTGGTATTAATGATGCCCTCACAGCTGAGGAATATGTGGTCCTGGACCTCAGGCATGTTGTGCTGTTAGCCATTAGCCATTGTTTACAAGCCATTATTGCATTTGATTATTTTATTAAGAGCACAGCCTGATACCCAAGGCTCGTCCCTTGTTCAAGCCTGCAGTTTCCCCTGAAGAGAGGTGCTTTTTTTGGTTTAAGCATATGATAGAGATGCTAGAAAAGGATTTTCCCAATGCTGTCAGCTCTGTTTGCGTTCAGTTTGCAGTTTTCCTCGATTCTTTCTCTCATCTCCCCAAGTTCAAAGGGTGCCTAGCTGCAAGTCTTTGTCAGAAGCCCAGTTGGAGATCTTTTATGTTGGAGATGTAGGGTTTCTTGGGATGACTTTGATTATTTATTTATTCCACTTCTCTTGTGTGATAGTGCCAGTATTTTACACGAAACTGCCCAGCTTGCTCTGAACTTCATGTTGTTTTATTGGAGCGCTTTTGCCTTTGAACCTTTTTATGAAAGCCCATTTTTTTAACTCTTCTCTCTCTCTCTCTCTCTCTCTCTCTCTCTCTCTCTCTCTCTCTCTCTCTCTCTCTCCACAGCCCCACACCACATATTCCCAACATTCCACACTCCAATTCCGATTGACATGCGGCACCATGAGGGAAGATACCATTACGAACCACACTCCATACACGCTATGCACGGGTAAGTCTTCAACCTCTATTGCATGGAAAAATAATGATCCTCCTGTACAAAGAATCACTTTCTCAAGGGAAACCAGCTGCTTTAAATATGGCAAGCATGTGATAGCGCTCTTCTGTTGGTGCTGCATTGGGTATATTTCTTTTGTTTGATGAGCCCATAAACAAAGTATAAAAATGCTATTATTATATTTAATTAATATATATATATATATATATATATATATATATATATATATATATATATATATATATATATATACAGACGTGCTCAAATTTGTTGGTACCCCTCCACAAAAAAAACGAAGAATGCACAATTTTCTCTGAAATAACTTGAAACTGACAAAAAGTAATTGGCATCCACCATTGTTTATTCCATATTTAATAGAAATCAGACTTTGCTTTTGATTTTTATTCAACATAATATTGTAAATAATAAAACAAATGAAAATGGCATGGACAAAAATGATGGGACCGCTAACCTAATATTTTGTTGCACAACCTTTAGAGGCAATCACTGCAATCAAACGTTTTCTGTAGCTCTCAATGAGACTTCTGCACCTGTTAACAGGTAGTTTGGCCCACTCTTCCTGAGCAAACTGCTCCAGCTGTCTCAGGTTTGATGGGTGCCTTCTCCAGACTGCAAGTTTCAGCTCTTTCCATAGATGTTCGATAGGATTCAGATCAGGACTCATAGAAGGCCACTTCAGAATAGTCCAATGTTTTGTTCTTATCCATTCTTGGGTGCTTTTAGCTGTGTGTTTTGGGTCATTATCCTGTTGGAGGACCCATGACCTGCGACTGAGACAGAGCTTTCTGACACTGGGCAGTACGTTTCGCTCCAGAATGCCTTGATAGTCTTGAGATTTCATTGTGCCCTGCACAGATTCAAGGCACCCTGTGCCAGACGCAGCAAAGCAGCCCCAAAACATAACCGAGCCTCCTCCATGTTTCACTGTTGGTATGGTGTTTGAAAGCTTCATTTTTTCATCTGTGAACATAGAGCTGATGTGACTTGCCAAAAGCTCCAGTTTTGACTCATCTGTCCAAAGGACATTCTCCCAGAAGGATTGTGGCTTGTCAATATGCATTTTAGCAAATTCCAGTCTGGCTTTTTATGTTTTTCTTTCAAAAGTGCAGTCCTCCTGGGTCTTCTTCCATGGAGCCCACTTTAAAAAAAAAGCGACGGATGGTGCGATCAGAAACTGACGTACCTTCACCTTGGAGTTCAGCTTGTATCTCTTTGGCAGTTATCCTTGGTTCTTTTTCTACCATTTGCACTATCCTTCTGTTCACTCTGGGGTCGATTTTCCTCTTCTTGCGGCCCGCGCCCAGGAGGTTGGCTACAGTTCCATGGACCTTAAACTTCTTAATAATATTTGCAACTGTTGTCACAGGAACATCAAGCTGCTTGGAGATGGTCTTGTAGCCTTTACCTTTACCATGCTTGTCTATTATTTTCTTTCTGATCTCCTCAGACAACTCTCTCCTTTGCTTTCTCTGGTCCATGTTCAGTGTGGTGCACACAATGATACCAAACAGCACAGTGACTACTTTTCTCCATTTAAATAGGCTGAATGACTGATTACAAGATTGGAGACATGTGTGATACTAATTAAAGAAACTAATTAGTTTGAAATATCACTATAATCCAATTATTTATTATCTTTTCTAAGGGTACCAACAAATGTGTCCAGACCATTTTAGAATATCTTTGTAGAATAAGCAATAATTCATCTCTTTTCACAGCTTCTTTGCTTTATTCTATGACATACCAAAGGCATGCAAGTATACATGATAAAATAGCTTTTAATTTCATCACTTTTCAGGAGGAATGAAGCATTATTTCAGTGAGCTGTAAGGGTACCAACAAATTTGAGCACGTCTGTATATATATATATATACACATACAGTATATATATATATATATATATATATATATATATATATATATATATATATATATATATATATATATATAAATCATCTTTAGCTAATAAAATATGATATATGTCAATTATCTCTTGAAATTAAGTCCCCCTGTTTTTAATAAACAAACTGTGAAGGGTTAGGGTTAGGACCTGCGTATCAAAGATGCCAGAGACACCTCAAAAGGTTTGCTTCACCCCCGGACTGCTCGAGCGCTCGACGGTACTTATCCAGGGCATTTGTTCACTGCAGGCATCAGTACAGCACACACAAAGAGCAGATCGTTCACTTTGTAATTCTGGAAAGCTGGCAGTAATGACAGGAAAGACAGAAACCTGAGCTGGCCTTTTTTTAAGCAAGTAAGCATAAAACAGTAACATTTCCCAACACAACTGGATTGTTTTATATCTGAGAATACATACAACGGTGCTGTGACATTCCCCGAAAGATATCTGTATTGTTTGTGAATCTACTGTATTTACTTTCTTGAGAAATAGGTTCAACCCCCAAGTTCAGGGTTGTTGAAAAGCAGGAGATTTCCCTGATAGATTCAGTGCAAAGCAGGTTACAGAGGTCTAAGGCAGTATTGGTACAGCAAGTTAGAGAGGTCTAAGGCAGTATTGGTACAGCAGGTTAGAGAGGTCTAAGGCAGTATTGGTACAGCAGGTTAGAGAGGTCTAAGGCAGTATTGGTACAGCAGGTTAGAGAGGTCTAAGGCAGTGTTGGTTCTGAGGTAGAACTACAAGAAGCAAAGTCAAAGAGAGATGTTTAGTCTAGTGTCTGTACAGTGTGATTGGTTCAGGATCGGTTCTGCAATATTCTGGAGCTTGGCCACCCTAAGTTGGGAATACAAACTCTTTAGGTGCAGACGCCAAGCCTGATTTTTCAGCAAAATCGATACAATTGTGGAAATCGTGCTGTTACATTTAAATTCACAGATTCAATGTTGATACATTTCTTGGAGCCAGGCAAAAGCAAGGCTATTCATCAACAAGGCTGGAAGTAGGAAAAAATTCTGTCTCTGTGCTTGGGCTTGTTGATTAATGTGATTTGATCTTGACAGAGGACCCCTAATTCATCAAGGCCTTGATCTAGCAGTCTTTTCCGCTGCCTGTGCCAAATGTATCTAATTACAACAACATTGCACAGCAAATTAAGTGCGGTGTCATTTGTTGTGAGGCAGGGAGCTTTATTATCCACTCGCAGCTTCATGTCAAAGGTTTGCTTTTTGATTGTTAAACATGACACCTCCATACATCCCCCTTTATCATTGTTTGCATATAACATAATGAGACCTGGGGTTATTTTATCATAGCTGTCATAAGAGAAGCAGCAGAGTGCTTGTTCTGTGAGCCTTGCAGCGTGCACGCAGGACAGCTATTTTATAACTGCAGGGATGACAGCAGACCCCAGATCTAACAAGAGATCTGAGTGCAATACTTATTATGAATAATCCTACCCTGAGACTAAGAGTGAAGGCTGACATGAAGGCTGAAAAGGGAAAAAAAAATCCATCAAATCAGTGCCCGCATCTAAACAGACCACGGTAGATCTGCATGGTCATTTTACACTTTGCCAAGCATTTATCGTTCTCTTTACCATACTGTGCTGTTCTCTGATCAAGCATTTAATGTATACTGTGCAGTGATTTGACCATGAGTCTGCATGCTTTACCACAGGTTAACTGTGCTTTAATGTATTTTCGTACCATATTAAACCTGCATAAGCTAATATCCAAAGGGAAATGCATAACCGTCACTCCTGGCCCTGCACTGCTTTCAGACTGAGTAACCAAGAAGCTTTTTTGCAAAGCGCTTCAGCACTCTGCTTCTTGATCAGTGGGAACTATGAAATGGAGTGGCGCGCCCAGCCCCAGTGTCCATGGTTTTGCAAAGCTAGTAGGATTTTATCCTAGTGTGCAGACTGCAGAGCAGACTCTGCCCAGCTCCAGCCAGGGATCACGCCAATGATCTCCGTATCCAGAGGCATCTATTCTAACCACAGTGCCAGCTTATAGATACTTAGAGCACAGGGGGCAATGAACTGCATGTGTCACTCAGAGAAAACTGATAGCCATGCAAAACCAGCCTGCGTATACAAAAGAAATGACATGATGGGAAAAGGAAAGGAGAAGCCACAGTATTGGGAATGGTGGGGGCAGGCTTTTTTTTTGGTGTTTATTGCTTGATTCCTATTTCATTTGATCTCAAAGATTTTGAATGTCATTTTTTTAACTGCATTTTTGTAAAACCTCACATTTAAGCCGCTTTTTCCAAAGAGACACATGCTATATATTGTTTTTATATTGGGTAATTATGAACAGAAGCACATCTCCATCACTGAAGATAACAATCTCAATACAAGAAGTGTGTCGGGGGACCAGTACAATAAACCCAGTCAGCAGTTTAATAATACTACACTGGGTAAAATCTAACTTATTCAGTTCAGTTTAAGATAGATAAATCCCACCCAATTACCATTTTAACTGAGAGAAAATTAATTTAAAAAGTAGCAACATATCAGTGCCAGAAATGCATGTTTTTTTGCTTGTTTGTTTCAGAATGATTTCCTGATGATTAATGTTATTTTTCCTCGATGTCTTCTTGTTTAATAACAGCGCTGGGTTGGGCAGCAGCAGGGCTTCATGAAATTGCCAGCTCAGGATCACAGTAAACACTGCAGTCAAGGAAAAAATAATGTTTTTTCAAAATGTCAGGAATATAGGACTGTGTTGTGTAATTCCCGTGAACAAACTGTATGCTTGTGGATCCGGTGTTGCACTCTACTTCTGATAACATTACTGCAGTACTGGAGCTGTACACAGAGCTCAGAACATTGTTTACAGTAATCGCAGCTGTGTTTTCTGATTACAGGAAAAGAACCACAGTTAAAGAGTGTTTTTAACATTTCTCTTCTGGCAAACTGCTTCTATTTTCAAAAGCAAGTTTAGTATTTCCCTCTCTTTCTGTGATGTTGTTTGGGTTATAGCTTACTGGGAGAAAACCCCCAACTTAACCCTTTCAGTCCTGAATTATTTTAGTTGAGCTGAAGAATGCGAAGTTAAGTTATATACTTCAAAAAGGAAGCCCTTTATTGAGTATACATGAGAACAGGACACAATTATTATTGTTTTAACATATAATTATCCACTACCTCAGACTGGGACCTAGGAGTCCCGTGAGGGTCCATTGTGATTTTCGATAAATATTAAAGGGTTAAGCCATTTCAAACCCTATGTGCTCAATCCGTGTACAGTACCTGTTTCTTCAACATGTTTCAGAGATGCTGTACAGTCTGTTTCTTCAACATGTTTCAGAGATGCTGTACAGTCTGTTTCTTCAACATGTTTCAGAGATGCTGTACAGTCTGTTTCTTCAACGTGTTTCAGAGATGCTGTACAGTCTGTTTCTTCAACATGTTTCAGAGATGCTGTACAGTCTGTTTCTTCAATGTGTTTCAGAGATGCTGTACTGTCTGTTTCTTCAATGTGTTTCAGAGATGCTGTACTGTCTGTTTCTTCAACATGTTTCAGAGATGCTGTACAGTACCTGTTTCTTCAACATGTTTCAGAGATGCTGTACAGTCTGTTTCTTCAACATGTTTCAGAGATGCTGTACTGTCTGTTTCTTCAACATGTTTCAGAGATGCTGTACAGTCTGTTTCTTCAACATGTTTCAGAGATGCTGTACAGTCTGTTTCTTCAACATGTTTCAGAGATGCTGTACAGTCTGTTTCTTCAACATGTTTCAGAGATGCTGTACAGTACCTGTTTCTTCAACATGTTTCAGAGATGCTGTACTGTCTGTTTCTTCAACGTGTTTCAGAGATGCTGTACAGTCTGTTTCTTCAACGTGTTTCAGAGATGCTGTACAGTCTTTTGCTGCAGTTTTCCAGTTAACAGGAGAAAAAAAAGATTACCTCAGCCTGATAATAAGTGGAGTTGTCATTTTTAAATAAACTGTGTCCCCCCATTTCTATGCCTCCTCTGGTGTTTTGGTGTTTTGAGTATTAAAGTGAAGTGGGGTGTGCTGCAGAGCTGCCCCAGGTTAATCTCTGAGAGTCACTGTGGTTGGGATTGGCCCAGAGAGCTTTTCATCAGCACTTGCTAAACCGAGGTTTCTTCTGCCTGTCAGGCACAAAGGAACCATTCTTTCCAACTACCATCTTTTGAAGTTTCAAAATGATCAATTTTACAACCAGTAAGTTCTTGCATATTAGTAAAAAGATATAGTTGTTGCTTTTGCATTGCTTAACCAAAATCCTTATTATTTACAAAAATCTCCAGCCAGCACTAGGGTGAAGGTAGCAGCTTTTTTTTTTAGCAAATATTTGCTCTCAGGTTTGGTTAACCAGCAATGCTCTCTAAAACACGTTGCTTGGCACTTTATAGGCAATATGAAACTTACTGAGGCAAAAAATAACTTTATAAATGAATGTAGAGTAAGTGACCTACATGTCCCCTGATAATGATACTGTATAAATAATGCATTACAGGTATCAGAACAATGGAAGTCACTGTGGCACAGTATGCTAAACACCTAACTCAGAGTTTCATCAAGTTAGTGCCAGTGGTTCCCAAGACAGAGGAGGTAGGTATGGGCGTCTCAGTTATATCTCCAACACTGGGAATATACACCCCTTACAGGAGATAATGATGCACTAGTCATCTTTCTATAGAAAGATACTGTGCCCACTGTTTCTCCTACAGACATGAAAGTTTCCCCTTAGGCTCTTTTACAGACACATGTCCAGTCTATTCCATTGCCGACCGTGGACGGGAGCTCCCAGGGGGTGGAGCACAATTGGCCGAGCGCCGCCCAGGGGGGGAAAGCTTAGGTCTTAGGCTGTGGGCTTGCCTGTAAGCTGCCCAGAGCTGCGTTGTCCTCCGACGCTGTAGCTCTGAGGTGGCTGGATGGTGAGCCTGCAGTGTGTAAAGAAGCGGGTGGCTTCTTTACACACTGCAGGGGTGGTAGCGGTGAGCTGAGCCTAAAAATAATTGGACGTTCTAAATTGGGAGAAAACAATAAAATAATTGGTGACTACTAAATTTAAAAAAAAAGAAGAAAGAAGTAAACAAAAGATGGCTGAGCTCCGCTGCCAGGAACATGATCGTCTAGGAACAAGGCAAGAGCCTGCCCTGGAGAACACAGACGCTTGGAATGACTGAGGGTCTGGAGAGATGGTATCTGTTCACAGTTCTGTGAGCCTAAGCTGTGCTACACCTCTCACTCAAACAGAAACACCCACCAGCTCCTCCAGTAGCTGTTATAGCACACCTAAAATAAGCCCCGAAGGAAACTGAAGGACATGTTAAACGCGCAGGCTTCGCTCGTTACCAGCGGATGGTGATTCATTGTTACTTAATCAATTGCTTCCACAATGCCCTGCTGTGTCTTGCTGCCTGTTCTTATATTGGAAGTTGGTGGGGCTAGCGTGAGTTATACTGGGGTGTGGGGTATTTTTGGTTGCCAGACCCCATTTATTTGGTTATTTATCTCCCCTCCAGAGACAGGCCACTAGCAGCTAGGGGAGGATTCAATAAAAATTGCAGCACCCCACATTCTGACCTGTGTTATTACTCTGTTTTATGGAGCTGTTTAATCCAGCTTCCAACTCATCACTGCGTTAGCATTCTATAAGCCCATAAACACACATAAAGTGACAATGTAAACTTTGATTGAGTGTTATCATAGAATAGGGAAATAACATCAGTAGTACTGTATTTTCTTTCCTCCCATAGAAGTAAATGTAAGTGTGTCAGGCTGAGGTCTGTGGGTATGATGTATAGTTCAAGAGTAGATCCAGCGATGTACATCAGTATGCCATGGGTAGCTACAGTTTACCCGTATAGTAAATCTATCATGTTCACTTTGTCTTATAGGTTTACAGTTTACAGATGTATTATGCTGTGTCTGTGGGAAAATGGGCACTTTGAGCTTCTGTTATTAGATATATTTGTAGCAGACAGCAATGACATAGCAAGATATACTTATGGATTTGTGGTTAACATGGTGAAATGATGGAAGCTATTGTAATGACAGATGCTGATTAAGAGAGATGTATCCCAGTTTCCCAGCTCCAAGCCAAACTCTGGATGTGTGTGATCCTCTTAATAGAACATGTTCAAGTACATCCTGTACAATCATTCTACCCCCCCTAGTACATCTTGTACAATCATTCTACCCCCCCCAGTACATCCTGTACAATCATTTGCTTGCCTAACCCACGGGAGTGCCGGAACAATGCAACGTTCCCTCTAGAATCCCTAGTGAAGACCGGCCACTTCACACAGCCAGGATGTGAACCTGCGCTCCCCTGACTGAATGACTCCCCCTGCACACCACACAGCCAGGACGTAAACCTGGGCTCCCCTGACTGTATGACTCCCCCTGCACACCACACAGCCAGGACGTGAACCTGTGCTCCCCTGACTGTATTACTCCCCTGCACACCACACAGTCAGGATGTGAACCTGCGCTCCCCTGACTGTGTGACCCACCCTGCACACCACACAGCCAGGACATGAACCTGCGCTCCCCTGACTGTATGACTCCCCCTGCACACCACACAGCCAGGACGTGAACCTGCGCTCCCCTGACTGTATTACTCACCCTGTACACCACACAGCCAGGACGTGAACCTGCACCCCTGACTGTATGACTCCCCCTGCACACCACACAGCCAGGACGTGAACCTGCACCCCTGACTGTATGACTACCCCTGCACACCACACAGCCAGGACGTGGACCTGCACTCCCCTGACTGTATGACTCACCCTGCACACCACACAGCCAGGACATGAACCTGCGCTCCCATGACTGTATGACAGCCTGCACACCACACAGCCAGGACGTGAACCTGCGCTCCCATGACTGTATGACAGCCTGCACACCACACAGCCAGGACGTGAACCTGCGCTCCCATGACTGTATGACAGCCTGCACACCACACAGCCAGGACGTGAACCTGCACTCCCCTGACTGTATGACTCACCCTGCACACCACACAGCCAGGACATGAACCTGCGCTCCCATGACTGTATAACTCACCCTGTACACCACACAGCCAGGACGTGAACCTGCACCCCTGACTGTATGACAGCCTGCACACCACACAGCAAGGACATGAACCTGTGCTCCCATGACTGTATTACTCACCCTGCACACCACACAGCCAGGACGTGAACCTGCACTCCCATGACTGTATGACAGCCTGCACACCACGTGGTCATGCTTTTACCAGGCGAGCCACTCGGGGACCATACCTCGCAAATCTTTACAATGCTTACCTTTGCTTTACCATGCTTTCACTATGCGTTATTACACTTTGATGTGCTTTTACTACGGAAAACTTTTATAAGGGATAGGGTTGAGTCTCTGAAAGCAATACACGACTCAATCTAATTCGACTCCACCTGTAGTCCCTTCATATACATATTTTAAATACCCAACCCAGAAAGCTACTGTAGAGCACAGTCTAACAAGACCATGTCTTAAACCAGCTGCTGGTTTCCTGTTTGAAAATACTCCTGACATCATTACATCTACAGGAGGTTACAATGAATGTATCCATTTATTAAATACAATAGCTTCTGCCCTACAGCATGATTCCTTAGATTTAAGATTCAGATAACATTTTCCATACCTAGTCCCCAGCACACACACCCTTTGTGCCACATAAGAAACTGAGTTTGTTTGTAGCGGTAAACAGAAAATGTACTGTTTATTTATTAGATGGGGCAACAATACCACTTTTGTCTCGGTTCACCTTTAAAAAGAAAAAGAAATTCAGCACATGTTTTTGTAATGAATCCAAATCCACTTGACTTGCTTGCCAGTAGTGAAAACTTGAAACAGGAATTAGAATAAGAAGATGCACAAAGCACTTGCTGGTATTACTGAAAGTATGCCTACAGCATCAAGATAATAATAATATTGGGTTACCAGCATGCTAAAACTAGCAGGGCTGCTCCCCCAAAGAGAAAGCATGACAGCAGAGGTGAATGCACACGGGCTGAAAGCTTTTGTATATTATTCACTTTTAAAAATAATGGGAAAAGAATAGGGAAGTGAGGAAGGGACTGTACCAGACTGTTTGTGTGATATTATCGATTGTGATTTCTGCATGGACTGATTTAAAGTCTGGATGCATGTGTTATCTGTCTTTGAATATAATAACACTGGGGTGGAATTCCTTGCACATAGAAGTGTAAATTAACTTAAATGAATGGTTTGTACGGAACTGTGACCACGTATGAACAGGATCTAAGGGTATCACATATAGAGCCATTTATGAGTGGGTGTGTTGAGTTTAATGACAGTAAGGAGTTTATGAGTGGGTGTGTTGAGTTTATCAGCGAGTGTGTTGAGTTTTAATATATAACTCTGTTTCTGCTCTAAACTGGGGAGTGGAGGGGAAACTAGTAAGATCCCTTTACTGGAATGTAGTCACAACAAGCAGATAGCTGAAACAAAGTTAAGAAGACACAGCAATGTAGCGTACATCTCCCGGCTACGCATCACATCACATGCCATCAGGTGCTTCTTGGTTGGGCAAGAGATGCTTAATCCGTCCGAACAGCCTTGCTGGAAAGAAGCATCGGTGTGTGGATCAGGATGAGCGTGCCTTTAATCCTCAGCATTACAACAGTCTCCGGCCGTGTCAAAAGCTATTTGAAAGTGAAGCAGAAAGTGCTTGATGACTGATTCAGCAGACTTGGATAAACATCACTGAGGAACCACAGCCTGGGGAACAGGAATCTTTGATTTCAATCTGCTGTTATTTTCATTCACACATTACACCACCTCCTTGTTCTGTTACTTATGCCAGTGGTTTCATTATCATTTTTTTTCAGTAACTTAATTTTAGGGCCTTGCCTGAGATCCTACTTGTGATGGATATGCATGCCTTGGAGACATGCCACTGGATGCAAGCAGACCTGCCCAAACCCAAAGTCTGCCACAGCTATGCAACACTGTCTGTGTTCTGTGCCATGTTTGCTCACCTTAAATGAGCTGAAAAACCTGGATAAACACTACAACACATATAAAACACTCACGTTAGATTTGTTTTACGAATTCAACACAAGATATTGAGATTAATCACTTCTTGTTACAGGGCCATAATGGGAAACAAGACATTGTTTCCTATAGATCCCAAAATGTTTAATATGCAGTCCTACTGGGAAGAGCGGCAATCGGATCTGACTTTCCCTTCCAGATCCTTGCAAAAGAGAATCCACATTTACAACTTTCAACTTTCAACGCGCCAGGTTAAAATCTGTTTCAATTAAAGGGGAGGAGAATCAAGTGTTCCATTTAATGTGTGCATATATCTACTGTGTACATATATCTAATGTGACATCTCTTTACCTGTAGAGACATTTTACACACCTTGACTGCAGCCCCATATTTACATTGACACATAATTATAAAATTAAACATGCAATTTAAAATTACACAAAGCTGATCAGAAGTGACCTGCCAATCTGTTATAGAAAAGTGACGCTATTGTGCCACAAATCTTTAATGATTATCTTCATAGGTGCTGACATGATGTAAGAGTGAAAGCAAGGTCTGTGGACTGTGTCTATTGGTAACTGGTGTCAATGAAATGCATAAAGAAGGAAATGCACAAAGCCATTTACTCCAGTGTCATAATTATATTAATAAACAACTCAAGAATTTACTTCAAGGGCTCCTGAAGTTTATTTTATTTCTTTTTTGGGAATCAATGATGCTATGGGCACTTAGTAAAAGACTGTGATGCCATCCCACCTCACCACCCCCCAGTGTGCTACACGTTAACCTGTATATCTCAGTTCATTGTCTACCCTTTTTACCCTTTCTGTTTGATCTGCAGCCCTCCTGGATTAACTGGTAGCCCTGTCATCTCCGACATCTCCCTCATTCGACTGTCCCCCCACCCTGCTGCCGCGGGGGAGTCCCCCTTCAACTCTCCTCACCACTACGTCAGCCCCCACATGGAGAACTACCTCCGCTCTGTGCACGGCAGCCCCACACTCTCCATGATCTCAGCAGCCCGAGGCCTGAGCCCAGCGGAGGGTGAGTAAACAGCCTCCTTGAGAGCTCTCGAGAAGGGGCTGCAGACGTTTCAAGTGCAGCAGGACAATGACCAGGACTGGAGCAGATTAGCCTCTCCGGCAATAAAACAGGAAAGCTTTATTTGAACCTGATCTATGTAGCATGCTTGAAGTTGCCCCCTTTGCAATCCTTTAATGAGAGCTATGGTGTGCAGCCCACTTCTGTAGAACTTTATTGCAGGTTCACATAAAAGGGTAGAGCATTACGTTAGGTTAACGCTGCTACCCAAGTTTGTGATGGTTTACAATGGTCTTTGTCTGCTCTTGCTGTGTGCTTCCAATGCGCTATTTTAACGTGGCTGTTTTGCCAGTGGAAACAGGAGTTCTCTGGATTGTGCTCAGGGTGATGACAGCTCCTTCGTTGTAGCTATATTACTATAACAGGTTCAGACCGAGAGCCAGAATGGGAAATAAATCACCTTTTTACAGTAGAGCACCTGAGCTTTTAAAGTTGAATAAGCAATGCAGAGTAGATCTTACTGGACATAAAAGTGGCTGAGGAAAAAAAAAATAACTGGAGAAGTCCCACCGACTTTATAAAAAAAAAAAAATAAACAACAACAAATTCAAATGAGCACAAAATGCAATCAGGGCTCCAGCTTCATCTTCAGCCCTGGCTGACCCGTGACTTCAGAATACTGTAGAAATGTTTCGATTCACAGCAAAGAAATGTTTTACAGAACCCGGGACTATTGGTGCAACAAAACCTTGGCCTTACAAACGCCACTAGCATGTGTTGAATCCATCAAGCTCAGCAGCACTGCATCCTCTCTGCTTTGTCATACCCTCCCCTAACCTAAAACCAAAAGGGAATGAACCTGGACAGATTAACAGCTCCAAACCTCTGAGGATCTTGGAGAGGTATTTCCTGTGAGAATGATAGGGCTAGGGGGAGGTTGGAATTCAGCCTTTGAAATTAGAATGTGTCAGTTTGGTCCTCTCAGTTGGAGCTGAATAAGAAAGCAGAATGTAAGAAGTACTCAGAAAGCATGGAGGCTGCTCTTCCCCCAAGCCGAATCCCTTGCTAGCAAACTGTTAGCCCAGGACAGGACCTGATTGTTCTTTTGAATGGTCCCTGGGTTTTTTAGCTGCTTCACTTTGGTAGAGTGTGGGTAAGTTTTAACCATTACATTGTGTTCCGGGGGGTGTGGTTATGTTTTTTCTATCAGAACGGTTGCTTTTCACATGCTCTATGTGACCTGGGGTGCGACTGCAGCCAGCTGTAGTGGTTGTCTGGCAATCGTTTTTAAGAAACCAGCTTCTGAACGGTCCTGGCAGTTTATAGTATACTGTAAGTAGCAGCCAATGTCTGGCAAACAAGTTGAATTTTTCTTATCATGTTACTGCAGGAGAACTTAGTTTTAAGAATGTTCTTTTGTTTAGAGAGTAATAGATTTCAAATGCAGTCCAGGCATATTATAAACCCATCTGCAATGACTGCTACAGAAAGTGTAATAAAGAGATTCATGTTTCACTAGGACTGGGTTTGAGGTTATCTGCTGGTTTCAGGCATGTTATGCAATTAGCTGATCAAAAGGAGTAACTTGGTACATGTAGGAAAAATCTGGATATTATGAAGTTGAAAAAAATGCCTGTTTTAATTTGTATAACTTGTAATTTCCTTTGAAACAAGTACAGCAAATAGTGGTAAAGACAAAACAAACATCAGGCTGCACAGAAACAAAATGAGGCAGCGAAATGTTAAACAGAATGGATGTTTCCTAATGTTGTAGAAAAGCAGAAATGAAACTCAGTGGACCAAGTGACTCAGGCCATGTAAAACAAATTCATGTCTAATCCTTATTCCCTCTGACACCTTTAACCCTGGTTTAATGGGTGCAGATGTTAACACTGTTACATCATTATTACTGCACAGGATATAGGTCCTTCCCACTGTCAGTTCGGTTTCTGCACTGGAAAAACAATTCAGGGGAGTTGGGTTTGTTTATAAGTTTGAGGAAGCAGAGGAATGCAGAGGCCCCAGCTCGGCTCTCTTTTGTCCACACAAACACGCCCAAACCAGCGTCATTCAAAACCCTACGAAATCCCATCTGGGGGAGCAGAGGAGGCCCTGTACACCAGTGCAGCAGTCTCACCACACACAACCTCACAAGGGGCTGTTAACAAGGGGCTGTTAACCAGCTTTAATACAGAATTTTGATTTATTTTTCTCGCTTTCTTCTGCTCCCCTGCAGTTACGCATGAACACTTGAAGGAGAGGGGCTTTCAGCCTGCCCCCTCCCCCTGGAGCCCCCCTGGAGCTATCCCAAATGGCACTGATGGCCAGCCACCAAATGGCACCTGATGGCCAGGCACCGGCAGCGATGGGGACCTCCCAGATGCATCAACCCCGGATGGTAAGTCAGCCTCTCACTCTTTATACAGACTCTCATAGTCACCACAGCACCTCCCAGACTACATCAGCAGACAGGATGGTAGATTCAGCTTTCACTCTTTGCTACAGTACTCTCAAGTTTCAATATCCTGCTGTAGTGTTACAGTATGGTACAGTGTGGAGGTTTCAGTATCCTGCTGTAGTGTTGCAGTATGGTACAGTGTGGAGGTTTCAATATCCTGCTGTTTGTTTCAGTTGGTCAGTGTGGAGCTTTCAGTATCCTGCTGTTACAGTATGGTACAGTGTGGAGGTTTCAGTATCCTGCTGTAGTGTTACAGTATGGGGTACAGTGTGGAGGTTTCAGTATCCTGCTGTAGTGTTACAGTATGGTACAGTGTGGAGGTTTCAATATCCTGCTGTAGTGTTACAGTATGGTACAGTGTGGAGGTTTCAATATCCTGCTGTAGTGTTACAGTATGGTACAGTGTGGAGGTTTCAATATCCTGCTGTAGTGTTACAGTATGGTACAGTGTGGAGGTTTCAATATCCTGCTGTAGTGTTACAGTATGGTACAGTGTGGAGGTTTCAATATCCTGCTGTAGTGTTACAGTATGGTACAGTGTGGAGGTTTCAATATCCTGCTGTAGTGTTACAGTATGGTACAGTGTGGAGGTTTCAATATCCTGCTGTAGTGTTACAGTATGGTACAGTGTGGAGGTTTCAATATCCTGCTGTAGTGTTACAGTGGTACAGTGTGGAGGTTTCAATATCCTGCTGTAGTGTTACAGTGTGGTACAGTGTGGAGGTTTCAATATCCTGCTGTAGTGTTACAGTGTGGTACAGTGTGGAGGTTTCAATATCCTGCTGTGGTACAGTGTGGAGGTTTCAATATCCTGCTGTAGTGTTACAGTGTGGTACAGTGTGGAGGTTTCAATATCCTGCTGTAGTGTTACAGTGTGGTACAGTGTGGAGGTTTCAATATCCTGCTGTAGTGTTACAGTATGGTACAGTGTGGAGGTTTCAATATCCTGCTGTAGTGTTACAGTGTGGTACAGTGTGGAGGTTTTAATATCCTGCTGTAGTGTTACAGTGTGGTACAGTGTGGAGGTTTCAATATCCTGCTGTAGTGTTACAGTGTGGTACAGTGTGGAGGTTTCAATATCCTGCTGTAGTGTTACAGTGTGGTACAGTGTGGAGGTTTCAATATCCTGCTGTAGTGTTACAGTGTGGTACAGTGTGGAGGTTTCAATATCCTGCTGTAGTGTTACAGTGTGGTACAGTGTGGAGGTTTCAATATCCTGCTGTAGTGTTACAGTATGGTACAGTGTGGAGGTTTCAATATCCTGCTGTAGTGTTACAGTGTGGTACAGTGTGGAGGTTTCAATATCCTGCTGTAGTGTTACAGTGTGGTACAGTGTGGAGGTTTCAATATCCTGCTGTAGTGTTACAGTGTGGTACAGTGTGGAGGTTTCAATATCCTGCTGTAGTGTTACAGTGTGGTGTGGAGGTTTCAATATCCTGCTGTAGTGTTACAGTGTGGTACAGTGTGGAGGTTTCAATATCCTGCTGTAGTGTTACAGTGTGGTACAGTGTGGAGGTTTCAATATCCTGCTGTAGTGTTACAGTGTGGTACAGTGTGAAGGTTTTAATATCCTGCTGTAGTGTTACAGTGTGGTACAGTGTGGAGGTTTCAATATCCTGCTGTAGTGTTACAGTGTGGTACAGTGTGGAGGTTTCAATATCCTGCTGTAGTGTTACAGTGTGGTACAGTGTGGAGGTTTCAATATCCTGCTGTAGTGTTACAGTGTGGTACAGTGTGGAGGTTTCAATATCCTGCTGTAGTGTTACAGTGTGGTACAGTGTGGAGGTTTCAATATCCTGCTGTATTGTTACAGTGTGTGGTACAGTGTGGAGGTTTCAATATCCTGCTGTAGTGTTACAGTGTGGTACAGTGTGGAGGTTTCAATATCCTGCTGTAGTGTTACAGTATGGTACAGTGTGGAGGTTTCAATATCCTGCCGTATTGTTACAGTATGGTACAGTGTGGAGGTTTCAATATCCTGCTGTAGTGTTACAGTGTGGTACAGTGTGGAGGTTTCAATATCCTGCCGTACTGTTACAGTGTGGTACAGTGTGGAGGTTTCAATATCCTGCCGTATTGTTACAGTGTGGTACGGTGTGGAGGTTTTTCAATATCCTGCTGTATTTCATTGGTACCTCACCAGTTCTTTCAATATTTTGCCGTATTCATTCTTTATTTGGTTTGTGGAGGTTTCAAACCAGCTAAGGTTTACAGATGATTTTTCCTGCTATAACAGTGTGGTATCTGGCAGCTTCAATATTCACTTAGGACACATATTTTTCAAATTCGGATATCCTGCTGTAGTGTTACAGTGTGGTACAGTGTGGAGGTTTCAAATCCTTTTTTTTTTTTTGTGGAAGACTGTTCTTTTGCCAAATAAAATAAAATAAAATACTAGGGAGTATTTTTTCAGATATTCATTGAACCTTCACCAGTTCTTATTATTTTTTATTAAGATTCATGCTTTATTTGGTTTCGTTGTTTTCCATTTTGCACAGTGTTTTTCTATAAGGGCAATCAGCATGCCTCAGCAGTTACTTTTCAAATTCGGCTATCAGTATCACAGGATCAAAGATCAGGCAAATCTTTTTTTTTTTTTTTTAAATGAAGACTGTTCTCTTTCAGTGAAATATCCTAAAATAAAATGCAGCAGAAATCCAGCAGTTAAACTTTCCCAGGATCAAGTTTTTTTATTGAAAAAAGTCTTAATCAGTGAAGCATCCTGAATGCAGCAGCATGCCTCAGCAGTTACTACCAGGCTCTGAGTATCACAGGATCAACAGTCACTTATTGAATGAAGTCGTGTATGATCAGTGAAGCATCCTAAAACAGTGCAGCAGCATGCCTCCAGCAGTTACTACCAGCCTCTGAGTATCACAGGATCAGCAGGCACTTTTTGAATGAAGTCGTGTATGATCAGTGAAGCATCCTGAAACAGTGCAGCAGCATGCCTCAGCAGTTACTACCAGCACTGAGATCACAGGATCAAACTGTCACTTTTGAATGGGACTTTATATCATAGAAGCACCCTGAAACAGTGCAGCAGCATGCTTCAGAAGTTACTACCAGGTACTGACTCTCATGGGATCAGCAGGCATCCAGAACAGGCTTGATGATCAGTGAAGCATCCTGAAACAGTGCACACCTCAGCACAACTTTAGAGATAAGAAGATTTAACGGCACTCATTCACTTTGTAACATTCTATGATGCCATCCTGCAGCCTGAGACAACACTTCAGAATATAAAGATGTTCAGTTTATAGTCTCAGCAATGATCCAGGAAAAACAGGCAGTGAAGTAAAAAAAAATCCAGAACAGCTTGAGGCTGTGAGTTGTGCAGGCACGGCATTCAATATTCACTTTCATTCTTTGCCTTGCGCCTGAAAAAAGACGCCAGTTTATAGTCTCAGCATGACATGAAAAAACACTAGAAAAAAATAGCAGCTCTGTGAGTTGTGCACAACGTTCAATATATTTCTTTCTTTAAAATGTGCAGTCATGAGCTGAGCACCATCCATCACATCTGATGAGAAGCTCCTCAGTGACGTACCCCTGCAAGCTTCATAGTACACAATGCCTGTAAATCTGGTTGGAAAAACATAGCTAGGTCTGCCACACATATTTACTGAGGTAGCCTCTGTACTGTGTGTGTAAACATCCAGCAACACTATCCACACTGCCTTTCTCACTGATCTTGGTATTCACTTTCTTCTTGGTTGGTTTGATGTTGTTTTGAATTTGGTAGCTGCAGCGATGGAAGTAGAGTGGGAGGTAAAATCTTGAAACACAAAACAAGTTATTGAACTTTGTTAATGGAAGTATATAAACACGCACAGTCTGGAGATGTAATGAAACACTTTATTCTGTGCACCATTAACTATCAACTCTGTGGATTAATAGCAATATGTGTATTTATGGAGTCCAGATTACTGGTTTTAGGGTTGATGTAGGTAGCCTGGTAGATTATCTGTTTTTTGTAAATATGCCTTTCTTCCCTAGTGTATGCATCTAAACCACTGATTTGAATGTTTTATATACAAGTACATACTTTCCTAACTTTGTATATGTCTACAATTAGCAGTGGCAATATTTAATAATACAGCTCAAGCAGTGTAATAAGTCCATATATAAGTGAGAGCTGTGTGTTTAAGACCACATCTGGCATTGTTAAGGTATATTGTGATATAAAATTGTTCAAAGGTTAAAAGCTGGTTACTGCAGAACTGTTCTAGTGTGTCATCTTGCTTTAACTGTCAGGCTTAACTTTCCAAGTGAGCTTTGCAGTTTTTAATTCAGTCACTATTAAATCCATATGCTGGTGTACTCTTGTCACTGAAGCCTCCTTTAAAAAGCTGTAATGTGTTTCTCTGTGTTAGCTGAGTACTTGAATTATCCATACAGCTCAGGATAGCTCACAGCTTACATTTCACATTCCAACACATAATGTGTGCGGTTACATCGAAAACTAATTGCAAAGAAAAACAAAATACAGCATGGCTTCTATCGCTGATGAAAAAGAAATGTTGCTCCAGTATGGAATTGTTGCTACGACCCTGCTGATGTATTAGTCTGAGCTTGTTTAGGAAGAGCTTGGCTCCGGTACAAGAGACTGTTGGACTAACCTTGCTATCTTCTTATTAACAATGACTACACAGTGTAGGGAGGGCTGTGCACACCATCCGTGCTCATTGCAGTGCTGTTCCATTCACTCGCACTGCTGGGATTTCACTGCTACATACTTTTATTAACGCTTCATATATTATGTGTAATGTATTAATAAGGCATCAGATCTTCATCCTGAGAAACCTCATCCTGAAATGTACAGAATATCACCAACCACTCTACACGGGTTTCATAGACTACGCGAAAGCCTTTGACTGCGTCAGCCATAACATCTTGTGGAAGACAATGCAGAGAATAGGCTTTCCAAGGAAAGTCATCAGCCTCATCAAGTTGCTGTGTAACAATCAGGAATCAGCAGTCCTGACAGAAAGTGGATTAATGGAATGTTTCCCAGTTGGAAGTGGTCAGACAGGGATGTGTCACGTCTACAATGCTGTTCAACATCTATGCAGAAGAAATCATCCGGAATACACTACCAGGACAAGATGATGAGGAGGAAGAGACCAGGAGAGAGAATAAGGATCGACAAGAGGATGCATAACACCCTGAGATACGCAGACGACACCACCCTCTTGGAAGGAAGCAGAGAGAGACACCACCCTCTGGGAAGGAAGCAGAGAGAAACACCACCCTTTTGGAAGGAAGCAGAGAGATACACCACCCTCTTGGAAGGAAGCAGAGAGAAACACCACCTTCTTGGAAGGAAGCAGAGAGAGACTAGTAAAGAGTAGAAAGGATGTGAAAATCGAGTGAGAAGAAGAAAGGCCTATTTCTGAACATCAAGAAAACCAAGATCCTAGTGGATGACAGAGAGTTCAAAGGGCAAGATTTTGTGCTTGACAAAGATAGAATTGGTTGGAAACTTCACTTACGTTGGATCCGGGATATACAACAAAGACAGAATCTCAAAAGAGATCAGGCACAGACTAGCGATCACGAACACCACTTTCGCTAGAGTGAAGCCAATCTGGTCTGATCACCTCAATTGAGAAACAAACGAAACTGAAACTGTTAACAATGAACATCTTCTCAATAGCAACCTTGGGCACTAACCAGCAGAGCCAAAAATCAGATCCAGGCATTTGAGACGTGGTGCTACAGGTGCATCCTGAGAGTACCATGGACGATCAAGCAAACAAACCAGTCGATCCTGGAGGAACTCCACTTGGAAGGGAGCAGGCTCCTGAGAGACATAGAAAAAAGGAAGCTAAGTTACTTCGGGCATCTGAAGCGGCACGAAAGCTTGGAACGAACAATCCTGGAAGGAGAGATAAAAGGAAAAAGAAAAAGCAGACGCCCAAGAACAAGATGGGAAGACAGAATCAGGAAGCTTCTGAGGATGGATCTCAATGAGGCAAGCCTGAGGGCAGGAAATATAATAGAATAGAGACAGCTCGTCAGGGCGGCAACATTTAATTGATATGCCGTTGATTGATTCAATGTATAATTATATAATTTAGAAATAATGGAATTGGTAAGTTTGGAGAACTGCTTTGAACATTTTTTTTTGTCATTGAGAGCGCATTGAAATGGCTGTGCCACACATTTAAATGCCCTGAAGGAAAAAGACAAACTAAGAGAATGTGATGTCCAGAGACCGCAAAATTTACATAAGTCCTTTTACAGCTTCCTTGTCTTTCAATAAGGAGCTTAGGAGTACAGGCTGCTGGAGCCTGTAGGACATCTCTGGACAATAGCTGGTACCAGAGAAAATGTCTGCCATCCAGACACTATTTGAAGCTGCTTTCAAAGAAGAGCCCTGTTGCCTTAAACTCAGCACATGCAGCTGAGGGCTTGGAACACATCCAGCATGAGCCACTTCTAATAAAATGTGCAGTCATGGTATTAGTTAGATTTACCAGGGGAAATAAACATCGAAATAGCCAAATAACTTAGCTGTGCAAATTTGGCACAATTTGGTGCCAAACTCTGATTGGCCCAGAAGATCTTCATCAAAGCAGCCACTAATAAAAAGTGTTTTAATGACGTGCTTGAAGAGCCCCAGGCCTGAGGGCCTGTTACACGACACACAGCCTCCAGAAACACTTTCCACTGGTAAACACAATGTACACTTCCTCTGCAGACCAGCAGCAGAGCGCCAATAAACACTGCCATGCCACGGACGTCACGCCTGCTTCAAGCAGCTAATGAATGGGGGCCAGTGGCTGAGCAGTCATTGCTGACATAAATCATAGGGGAACGAGGGGAGAAACGAGGACATGGCTTCTCTTTGTATTTAGTCATTTATCAAGGGAAGTGGCACATTAATAAACATATCTCCCCTGAGGTGAGGGAGCAACAGAGATAAATAGCACTGCCAATCCTGAACGACTTCTCAAGTCGCAGAAAGAGAAGGATTAAAGCAATGCAAATTGGAGGACATTCTGAGCAGGGGTTTTAATTCCTTTTTTAGTTCATGGTTTTATAAAGTACCCACCACCGTCCCCCGTTAAACAAATATTACATTTGCAAAGCAAATGTACTTATTTTATATATAGTTAACACCCTAAAATAAATTATTTTTAATCACTTAAACTTTTTGTGTACATCCCTGCAGTTATACCTCCTTTCAAACATATAAACATATATATACTGTTACATCAATATACATGTGTTTTAATACACGTTTCAATGTACAGTATTCACAAAAAAACAACCTTTCTGCTTTCCTTGAAAGTGTGTGATGTAAAGTCTAAGGTATTTTATGGGTTTCGAATACAAAGTGGCTGATAATTAAGTAACTGGCAGAAACAGCTGCTGTGAAGCACGGAGGCGTCTAGTTTAATATCTCTGTTCAACAATAGAACAATCCAGCTGGTATTTTCCTACAAGGTGATTTATTGACAATAAAAACAACAGAAATGCAATGAAACATTTAGGGTTTTAACAAAACCAAAGACAATGGTATTTTAATCAGCTATTGTTTAAATAATTCAAATAGACCTCAGTGTCTTGTAGCATTGACTTCAATAGACCAAAGACGTACATATATATATATATATATATATATATATATATATATATATATATATATATATGACTGTCTATGTGCTTGTATATCCAGTAATATACATTGCATAGACTCTGATTGCACATGCACAACACTTGATGATATAATGATGTGCTCCCTGAGTGCAGTTTGCCTGTATTCCCCATGTTAAGCTGTTCCCCATCACAAGGCTTTGCTAACAGCAGTTCCTAATGCACAGCACCTGTTGTGTGATCTGGGGCCTGAAGCAGCTGCTGTGTGTCAATGCTGGCTCTTAGCGCCGCAGCACGCACTGGCTCTGATGGCGTGGGATATCTCACGGTATGGTTAACGCCCAGCCACCCCAGGGGGCAGCTCTCCACTCAGTGGTAAACCCAGGGACACAGACTTTCAGCACGCTTCTTCCCAAGGAAGGGATAGATTAACACTGTGTGGGCTGGCTGAGAAACAGAACTGCCTTGAACCCTCACAACTGTTGGTGTCAATTCTTGTCAGTTTCTAATTCCCTGTGTGTGTGTGTGAACCAGAGTGAAATAATCTTGTGATAGATCAAAGGGTATCAAACACAGAGATCCACACCAGAGTACAGGTCTACTCTACAGTACATACACAAAACGAATTCTACTAAGACAGACAGACAGACATCCACCACGTTTGCAAAGAATGACATTGTTTGACACCTCTGGTAATAGAGGTCTGTGTGGTCCATTCAATTGATCTAAAGGTTACTGTATGTAATGAATAAAAGGGACACAGATTCGTAAAATGAAGCATCCAACAGTCAAGGTTAGTCTCTATGTTTTCCTATTCGCTGCTTGTTGGATTGGGATGGATTGACCCCAGTGGGTGCCAGTGAAGAGGTACTTACAGTAGCCATTCACATTACATCCATTACATTACATCCTTATATCACATTACATCCTTTGTTAGAATAAGAGCATTATTCAGCATGGTCTCCCAGATATGCTGTAATGACCTCTTTTACTGGCTATTGACTTTATAATGCAGCTCAGTTACTCTGTAATGGGTTTCAGTCAATTCATATATTTTTCAATTAGACTTGTAACGTGAAGGTGCCAATACTTGTGTCATAAACTACTTGAACTTGCTTAAGTGCTTTTGTTTTTCTTATAAAGGTTGTTTGCTAAACTACCTGAAGTTGTGTATGTTGGTCTTTGTCATATTAGTTAGTGGCTAATGTTCACTAAATGCTTTCTTTAGTGAGATGATATTTAGTGTAGGGTTCCAATGCCTTTGTCTGTGACTGTGTATCTCAATTTGAAGTTTGGATGTGGGCATAAGATATCAAATTATAAGAGGAAAAAAAAACATTATGCCTAAAATCTAAACAATATTTTATTTATTGCAATTATATAGCATTTTTTATACAAAAGCATTGCAAAGCACTGTACAGTACATAGCAGAAAAAAGAACAAACCACAATGCATTTGTATAGCATTTGTATAGCATACAACTGCCACAGTCAGACCATTTAAATAACATTTAAATAACAGTATACACATAATACAAAAGCAGCAATTTTAAAGTTACATTAAAACCCACTAAGATAAGAAAGCCATTTTATAAGAGTGCGTTTTTAGTCTTGACTTGAAAACTGTAACGGTCTCAGCTTCCCTGACAAACGAAGTCAGAGCAATATTGGCCACCATGAAACTTGAATCTTTTTTTTAATTCAAATCAATTCTGCAAATTACAACCATTTAACAAACTGAATTACAGTTGCAGTAATTAGATTCTTATCACTGTAATTACTGCAAATTATTGGGAGCAATTCATTATCCCCAGCAAGATCCAAATCTGAATTGCATCACAGAATGTGAAAGATCATTGAGATACACAACACTGTTGGAAATGTTCCCTGTAAGGAAGGTCCACACCAGTACTCCAGAATGTGTTTCTGTGTTCAGTAGAATCGGTGGAGAGAGCATTTCTTATGAAATTCATAGAACAAATCAACAGAATGCAAAGGTGCTGCAGTACTATCCTATCATGTTATGGGAGATGCAGTTTTCGCATTAGTACTGTATTTCATAGAATTTAGCACTAAGAAGAATCTGGGTCATATCTAACCTAAAGAGCTTTGTCTGAGCCAAAGAAATCAACAGGAACTTTATTTCTGGTTCTGTTTCTACTAAAGCTGTCATCTTAATGAAGTTGTCATCCTAATGAAGGCTGATATGAGCTGTAGAAACTGAACTGTACAGCTGTAGAAACTGAACTGTACAGCTGTAGAAATGGAAAACATTTACAGCTGTGTTTCAATCAAAGGTAAGTACTGATTTTTAACAGAATCAGCACAAGTCACTATTCTAAACAGGGTCATGACTGATGTGTTATATTCAAAGCCAGTTTTTATTTCCCGTTTCAGTATCGCGGTACTCCAGCCCACGGCTGACTCCGAGGCTCAGTCGAAAGCGAGCCCTTTCCATCTCGCCCCTCTCCGATGCCAGCATTGACCTCCAGACCATGATCCGCACCTCGCCCAACTCCCTGGTGGCCTATATCAACAACTCCAGGAGCAGCTCTGCAGCCAGCGGCTCGTATGGGCATCTCTCTGCTGGTGGAATCAGGTACATCGGGGATTCAGAGGGACTGCCGTCAGCCATCCCGCTGAAGGAACTTAGCATAGAACTGGAAATCACAATACCAGAGATTTGAATTCGGAAATCACAATGCGAGATATTTGAATTCTGAAATTAGAATACCATATTTGAATTCCGAAATCAGAATATCAGATATTTGAATTCTGAATCAGAATACCAGAGATTGGTATGGTCTACGATGATTTGCCTTATAGTGTCTCACATCAAGGAGGCTGTAATTGTTGTTAACATTAAACAATTAACTAAAACTTAATCAATCAATCAATCAATCAATCTTTATTTTATATAGTGCCTTTCATAGTGGAGCACCATCACAAAGTGCTTTACAAGATGCTGTAACAACAAGAAAATCCATAATGCTTTAAATACCGAGAAATGCATAATACATGCTACACAGTAAACAAAAAGCATAATACATTAAATACAGTGAAAATGCATAATACATGATATACAGTAATACCTACATAATCTTAAAAGCATTAAGTGCTTCCTCATTATTTCAATATCTGAATTACACTTGAAAAATATTGAAGACACTGAATTACAATTTACTCTCAACATGGTCTAACTGTGAATTAACCAAACATTTCAATATATCTTAAAAGCATCCTGCTGCGCACACACACATATATATATATATATATTCTCCATCTTTGTTTCTTGTATCCCTCCTCAGCCCTGCGTTTGCTTTTCCCCACCCCATCAATCCCATGGCGTACCAGCAGATTCTGAACCAGCAGAGAGGCTTGAGCTCCGCGTTCGGGCACACCCCGCCTCTCATCCAGCCATCTCCCTCGTTTGTAACGCGACAGCACATGACGGGAATCTCCTGCCTTCCAACCCCTGCACACAACAACAACAACAGCAGCACCTCCGACTCAAACCAGGTGAGAGACACAGTACCCTGCTTCATTCAAAACAAACAGAGCTGCTCAGCCTACAGTGCAGCTTCAGCAAGCATACAGCGCAACACACGTCTGTACCTGTATGTGTTGTGCATCTTTAAAACAGTCTCCACTGGAACAAGGTATTCAAAAATAACCGCTTATTTGTGGTAGAATAAATATGTCCATGCATTCTGTTTTTTGACCTAGCATTTAAAAGAGACCCAGCGTTTCTATTCAATAGAAACCAACACACTGGCAGCATTTGGCTATTTGAGAAAGTATTTGAAGTTTTACAGTGTGCACAAGTGGGAAGCTTGTATTACTACTGGGATAGTTACTGCCATACTGACCTCACTTTCAGGATTTCTTATGCAGCAGGACATCAGATGGATATCAAATATTTTATTCCAACATGCCAGTGTTTCATGCTGCATACAATACGTTTTCTATATGCCCCACAGTGTAAACTGCTTAGTCTCTGTGGTGAGTTTTCACATTTATTATAAGTTCACAAAAGGGCAATTATGCAGCATCAAAGCATAATATTGGTATTGGTCCCAGTCCAATGTTTTAAAATGTGTTCTATGTGTAGAACGCCAGTGGCGAGTCAGCAGTCAGCAGCACCGTGAACCCGATGATAACCAAGCGATCCAAGGTGAAGACAGAGGGGGAGGGAGCAAGGCCAGCCTCACCTGGCACTCAGGTAATGGGGCACAGTGCATCCAAGATGAAGACAGAGGGGAGGGAGCAAGGCCAGCCTCCCCTGGCACTCAGGTAATGGGGCACAGTGCATCCAAGATGAAGACAGAGGGGGAGGGAGCAAGGCCAGCCTCACCTGGCACTCAGGTAATGGGGCACAGTGCATCCAAGATGAAGACAGAGGGGGAGGGAGCAAGGCCAGCCTCCCCTGGCACTCAGGTAATGGGGCACAGTGCATCCAAGATGAAGACAAAGGGGAGGAGCAAGGCCAGCCTCCCTGGCACTCAGGTAATGGGGCACAGTGCATCCAAGATGAAGACAGAGGGGGGAGCAAGGCCAGCCTCACCTGGCACTCAGGTAATGGGGCACAGTGCATCCAAGATGAAGACAAAGGGGGAGGGAGCAAGGCCAGCCTCCCCTGGCACTCAGGTAATGGGGCACAGTGCTGAGTTGTGGACAAGCAATGGGGTGTATAGCTGTACTGCCTGGCTATTCAGAGACTGCATGCTGGAGCTCTGTGGTCTTATATTGTCCAAAGCAACTTCATTAGGCTGCACTAAGCTGTTACAAGCATCAGGTTTACTGTGCTATACCTGCAGCCTAACTATTTACTGTGCTATTTATTTACTGTGCAATACCTGCAGCCTAACTATTTACTGTGCTATACCTGCAGTCTATTTATTTACTGTGCAATACCTGCAGTCTAACTATTTACTGTGCTTTCACAGCTGAATGGTTGATGGTGGTGCCTGTCCAATAGGACTGATTGTCAATCTCTGGTCAGCATCATTTCTTATAAGTCTGGTGTCATAGAAGAGATTTCAAATCATGACCAATTCCTATCAATCTGTAAATGATCCTGCAAAACAAAGCAACTGCAGTAGTTTAACAGAGGAGCTGTTTTTAGACCAGGTACACAAGCAGGTTTGTAAAAGTTTTCAAGAAGAGTGCGCCTGGATGTGTACATTACCTTATCCATAGAGAATCGCTTTGTAATACCACCAATGGCACAATAGTTGACCCTAGGGAGACTCAGAGTCCTCTGACCCCCTTTTCTGAACCACATACAGAAAAACTCCCAGTGATAAGAGCTTTGTATTCATTCATTCATTCATTTTTTTTCCAGCACTGTATAAACAGTGTCAAGGCACTTCATTTTAATGAAATATTGCCCAGTGTTATTGTCATCTGAGTTTGTTTTTGACAAATTCCCCGTTCCTCTCCGGTTCAGAGGCAGGTCTCCGCATGATACATGGAGATGGCAGTGAGTGCAGTCACCTAGGGGCCGGGAGGATTGATGAAGATAGCGGATCAGGGAAAGATAAACATGCTGCAGTCAACACGTTCAGGGCCAAGCGCTGCGTCTCTGGAGCACGGAGCTTAGGAGCACGCCAACAATTATGGAAACCGCTCCTTCTGAAAAAACAATTTTACAAACCTCAGGGGCAGGGCTCTTTCAAGGCAGCTTTTTTTTTTGTCCAAGACATCTAAGAAATGTTATCGTATCAGGACTGTATGCCGTTTCCACTGGAGCAAAAATCATTTCATTTAATCACTGGCCGTATCACAGGGAATGTGTCCTTTTTTTGTTTTGTTTATTAGGCAATAAATACTTTTGGTTTTCTCTTTCCAAATACTGTATTCGGAGCTGAAATCTCCATCTGTTTGGCCAGAACGGAGGGTTCGGTTAAATTTAAAAATATTTCACAAGAAGAATGTTTTATACTTCAAGCTTAGGAACACAAATCAAAAGAAATGAAATCCGGGAATGTGTTAATGCGAGATAAGAGAGCAAACATAGTTCATTCTGTGTGTGTGTGTGTGTGTGTGTCTATATACAATATATATATATATACAGTATATATATGTGTATATACAGTATATACTGTGTATATATATATATATATATATATATATATATGTGTGTGTATATATATATACTGTGTATATATATATATTTCTGTGTTTCTTACACATTCTTATTTATTTATTAAGCACCGTTATTTTTTGATTTCTTTATTCATTCCTTTTTTTTACACAGGATCATCTGGCTGGAATCGTGGGTCTCACAGAAGATTTAGATAAGGACGAGTGTAAACAGGAGCCGGAAGTTATATATGAGACAAACTGCCACTGGGAGGGCTGCACCAAGGAGTATGATACTCAGGACCAGCTTGTGCATGTAAGAATATCTCCATGATACATGACCTCACCCCGCCAGCTGCACCATCAGTGGTCTTTGTTTCAGGACCTTCCTGTGTCCTGTGTCTCAGAAGATCATTTTAAAATGGGTTCCGTTCACACTCGTTTTATCCCCATAGTCTCAGACTTGGGAACTGTTTTACTAATCTTTCCCACAAGTGCACAAGTTTGCACAACTTTTGTTGTATTGGGGCACAAGGAACAAATCAAAATGATAATTTCAATCTTCATCCCTCTGTCCAGTAGTGATCATTTCCCATTTTAATTAGCTTCATTTGAACCCTTAACTGAACAGAGCCTGGACTGGATTCAGAAGTGCTGGATGGAAGCCCAGTCAGTCACCTCTTTCTTTGTTCAGTGACAGACACCAGGTCAAAAGCAGCTGCATGCACAAGTTTGTTTTTAGCCTTGTGGATTTTTTGGTGTAATGAGGTTCGTGATAGTAGGACTAGAACAGTGCAGTGCAGCTGCATGGGAAGTCAGTGTGACCCATGAACTGGGTATCCATGACAACACTGACCTTTAACACAGGTGGCCCTGTAAATGGATCTGCTATTACATTTTGTTTTCAGAAGCTGTCTGGTTAAGGAGTATGTTTCACTTTTGAGACTGACAAGCCCTGTGTATCAGGAACTGCAACGTTTGAACTCTGAACTTAAGGAGGCCTGTATCGAATTCCTCAGAGCATGCACACACGCGATGAGCATATCCTTGTGATCATATTCATGTGAGCGTGAAAACACACAATGAGCATATCCATGTGAGCGTGCACACACGTCATGATCATACCCATGAGAGCGTGCACACATGCAATGATCATATCCATGTGAGCGTGCACACACGCGATGATCATATCCATGTGATCATATCCATGTGAGCATGCACACATGCAATGATCATATCCATGTGAGCATGCACACATGCGATGAGCATATCCATGTGAGCATGCACACATGCAATGAGCATATCCATGTGAGCGTGCACACACGCGATGAGCATATCCATGTGAGCGTGCACACACGCAATGGTCATATCCATGAGAGCGTGCACACATGCGATGAGCATATCCATGTGAGCATGCACACATGTGAGCAATGAGCATATCCATGTGAGCATGCACACATGCAATGTGAGCATATCCCATGTGATCATATCATGCACACACACGCAATCCATGCATATCCATGTGAGCATGCACACATGCAATGATCATATCCATGTGAGCAAGCACACATACGATGAGCATATCCATGACAGCGTGCACACACGCAATGATCAAATCCATGTGATCATATCCATGTGATCATATCCATGTGAGCGTGCACACATGCGATGAGCATATCCATGTGAGCATGCACACACGCAATGAGCATATCCATGTGAGCATGCACACATGCAATGAGCATATCCATGTGAGCATGCACACACGCAATGAGCATATCCATGTGAGCATGCACACATGCAATGAGCATATCCATGTGAGCATGCACACATGCAATGAGCATATCCATGTGAGCATGCACACATGCAATGAGCATATCCAAGTGATCATATCCATATGTTAAGGCAAATTCCAGTTTCAATGCGAGCAAGTAAAAACAAGTTTCAGGCTTTCCTGTTATTGTCTTCTCTGTTTTCAGAGCAATTAGGAGGATTAAGGTTAGTGCAGGGCTGGTGTGATGTCTTACTGGTACCATGTGATGTGTGACAGGGGGGAAAGCAGATTAACAACCAGCTGTGGTTTTCACAATCAAAGTCAAAACAATAATTATGGTAACAATAATAATAATTTTTAGTAAAATGTTCAGAAAATAGCCACATAGTGGCACTTTTCACATAGTTTAGCAATAATAGTAATGACAATAACAACAAGGAAATCATGAGAAAAAAGCTTGCATACGTTTCACACAATGTACTGAAGCACTCATCCTGGGCACCAGGCGTGGCTCATTGAGAACCTCTCACTGCACTCTACATGTAGCTGCCTCTGGGACATACAGACTGGTACCCAGGCCACCCCCTTATTGAATATTGAGACAAGAGCATTACAATTAACACCAAAAAAAGCAAATAATACATTGTGCACTTTCCTCTAATTCTCTTGTTTTAAGGCTTTATTTTGTATATATTAAGTGTGCAGTTAAGTCTTCTTTCCTTTTGCATTACAAACACTGAACTGTTTAAATGAGTTCTCTTAAAGAGTGATAATTTTGTGACGTTTCGCTGAAAGACAAAAACTCCAGCAGACCCTGGTGTTGCACTCATTGCTGATCCAAGCCAGGCGCCCTGACTCACTGCCTTTCTATTTTTGTCCCCCCTCCCCTCCTCGTCCTCATCGTGTGTGATTGTGATCTCGCAGCACATTAATAACGAGCACATCCACGGGGAGAAGAAGGAGTTTGTGTGCCGCTGGGGGGAGTGCTCCCGGGAGCAGAAGCCCTTCAAGGCACAGTACATGCTGGTGGTGCACGTGAGGAGACACACAGGGGAGAAACCACACAAGTGTACAGTGAGTTACCTACACTGAGAATCACAGCCCATCAGCAGGGCTATCCACACACATGCACAGTGAGTTACCTACACTGAGAATCACAGCCCATCAGCAGGGCTATCCACACACATGCACAGTGAGTTACCTACACTGAGAATCACAGCCCATCAGCAGGGCTATCCACACACATGCACAGTGAGTTACCTACACTGAGAATCACAGCCCATCAGCAGGGCTATCCACACACATGCACAGTGAGTTACCTACACTGAGAATCACAGCCCAATCAGCTATCCCTACGGGGGGCGCACAACAAATGAAGTCATATTATTAGTTTTGTTAGTTTGTCTCATACAGTATTGATTGAAATGTATTATATAGATAGATAGATTCACTATAATATATGCAGTATTCATACAGCAGCCAGAGTAGTCATACAGGAGTCACACAGCTGTGCAGACCTATAGAGACCAGCCCGCCCCTGCTCACTGTTGGGCTGCTTGTTTGTTTGTTTTTCTCTTTTAGTTTGAGGGCTGTTGCAAAGCCTACTCCCGACTGGAGAATTTAAAGACTCACCTGAGATCCCACACTGGAGAGAAGCCGTATGTCTGTGAACACGAGGGCTGCAATAAAGCCTTCTCTAACGCCTCGGATAGAGCCAAGCACCAGAACAGGACCCACTCCAATGAGGTGCAAACACAGGGGGGGGGTGAAATACGGCAGCAGTGCTTGTGACATTAACATGAAGGGAGGGTAAGGGTGGCTGGTCCAGTAGCGTTGTAAAGCTGTACAGGTTGCTCTGGAGCTTTTACTTCATGTGGAGCTCTTCTGTGTAGTTTCCATTATTGTTATTCAGGGTTCGGTAAATGTTTTAAGGAGTTCCATTTGATCTGCAAAATAGTGTGCACCCGTGCCCAGTGTAGTATCAATGCCTTACTGTGTGTGATCCAAATGAACCCGACTGCATCTGCTTGCAACCAGACAAAACAACCAGTCCATTAACAGCTGACTCATTCATTCATCTGCAAAGAGCTCATTACACCCATTACTTTCACTTATCCAAGAACAGGAATACTGTCGTTTAGTCTCAGCACAAACAAGCTGACAATGCACTTATTGCTACATGAGCTTTACTAAAACTTAAAAAAACATTTTTAATAAAAAACATCCTTGCAGCAATGAGTCATCTCCTGCTCGATTAGCACATAGTCTAATAAGACCGTTGCCAGCTCATCTTTACATTTGTATTTATTTTTATATTTGATAGGAAAGACATATCAGTGCATCTCCTCTCGCAGTACAGAGAATGAAGAGCAGGTTACACCAGGCTGCATGGTAACCACGAATTCCATTCGAATCAAACCCACACCCTGGAGGCACACAGACCTCCTGCAGGTTCAGAATACATTACCAGGCATGGAAAAGCTTCCTAATCCCTGAGTGTACAGGTGGTCTGCGTTGCCAGTGGAGCCGTCATCAGCGTCCTTGCTAATTACCCCAGTGCAGCTCATGCTTTTTGCCGGAATCATCTGTTGCCGGTTGAGGGACTCTGGATGTTTTTTACTGTCAGCAGGTATAATCAGCCCAAGCAGCAGCCCACCACCCCATCTTCCATTTACAAATGCATCATGAAATATGTTCCAGCTGTATGAAGCACTTCTAGCGCAGTGTGCCTGAGTTGAGAGTAAGGGACGCAAGTGATGGAAGGATGCACCAGACAATCTAAATGCTCTGCCAGTCCCAGTACCGCATTCACCTATTAAAGGACTGTTTGCATTCACTCACACTCCAAAACCTATTGAAAGAATGGAAATGTTTCACACCAACTATTCCACTATTTTTAAAAAAATGGAATAATGCACGCTGGCTGTTATACATTTATAAACGGCTTGGGATTTGTCTTGCTTTCTTTAATTCAAGTGCCTCTAGGTGAGATACTGTAGATGCACAGTATATTCACCATGCATTTCTTCCACAGAAACCCTATGTGTGTAAGATCCCAGGCTGCACAAAGAGGTACACAGACCCCAGCTCCCTGAGGAAGCATGTAAAGACCGTACATGGGCCTGAAGCTCACGTCACAAAGAAACAGAGAAACGAAGCCCTCCACCGGCCTCAGCCGCCAAGGGAGAACAGAGCAAACGAGGCCAATGCCAAACAGAGTGGCAGGGGCTTGGAGGATAACAGCTCAACTAAAGTCATGGAGGACTGCTTACAAGTCAAACCCATTAAAACAGAGAACTCTGTGGTAAGAATCAACCCCAGCAACTGTAGTTAGTTGTGATATTTTAATGCAGGTTTGGGGTTTTTAGCAAATTTAGCTCATGCAAAAATGTTGCATTCCCTTGTAACCACAAACCTTTTATTTGTTCTCAAACACACACCAGTCAGGCCTTGGTTCATTTGTTTCGTGGAGGGTTTTGCTTTCATTTCTCGCCTTACCGCTAGAACAGAATGGTTTGAGTGGTGATTTTTAAATCTGGTTTTAACAGTGATAAATCAAACTTCGGTGCAATGTGGAGTCTGGACATGAACCAGTGACCCCACTGCTTCCAAGCAAGTATCTCCTAAGCACTGTCAGGAATGGGAACTGCAGTGGCACTGGTTCATACCAGCTTACAATGTTGTGAGCTTAAGGCATTGTGATGACAACCTGTTGATGTGATGCTACACCAGCGCCTGTGCAAACCTGACCTATCTCTCCTCTCTGTCCAGTCTACTAACCCGTGTTTCTTTGTCTACTGTGTCAATGTCTCTTTTTCTCTTTCTTTGTACATTCCTTAAGGACAGCCATTACTAAGGTGAGCATAGCCCTCATTTAACTACCGAAAGGTTATGGAAACCATCACCCATGCACATCTCATAACAATCACTAGAATAATGTTAAGAAAGTACAGGAAATAGTGGGCCCTCTTCACAGAACCTTTCAGTTGCGTTTCATTTATTTTTCATGTGCTTTGAAACAGGAGAATAAACTGCAAGCTGTCTTGAGAAACAGTTGACAACAGTTTCATGAATAAGTCTGGGGATCAATTCCCCTTCGCCATTCTAATTACTGTAGCCTTCATCTTTATCTTAAAACTTGAACCACCTGCATTATTCATGAAATAGATTTCAGTATAATGAAAACATGTTTTGCATGTTAACACCAGCACAGTCTTGTTTCAACAAGACACCCTGAAGAGTAATAACATTACCAAGCATGCTAGAAAACTCTTTAGCTGTGTAGAGGTTATCTAACCCTTCTGCTGTCTGATCGTTTTACACCTTGTTTGGCGTTCTGTCCCTTTGTACTGTATGTGAAGCAATGTGTACAACAGGCTGCTGTTACTTGAGTCATGATGTTATCCTATGTTTGCCTTTTTCCAGCCAAATAATTTTTTTTTTGTTCGACCATTAAATGAATGTTTCCTAGATTACTAAACCATTAAAGGAACATGTTTTTTTTTTAATCGCTATGTTCACTGAATTAATATAAATTAGATGCAGAAGAATACTTTGAACCATTACCTTCATGGCAGTCGTTTCTAAGCTACGTGACTTACTGCAGGAACGGTTTCTATCAGATGGTTTAGTTCACAGGTCTTCCACTGAGGTGGGGATCTGTACTTTTGCAGCTTTTCTAATGGGGGAATCGTTTTATGTGGTGAGAGATTGAGACTAGCAGCTGCAGACAGTTTAATTGATCTTAAGAGCCAGCAGCTCACAGAGAACCCCATGGCATGCACTGGGAAGACAAGCGCTGACTGAGAAAACATTCAGCTGCTGCAGTTCAAGCCTGTAAATAAGTCAAGCGGTACATTGAACAGCAAAGTTAGAAAGACCCAAAATACTGCAACTACTAAACTGAGGTAGATAGGAATGATACAGCAGCCCCCTTTGTTCTAATGCAAAGTGTGCTGCTGCTATACGAGTGTTCTGCAGCAGCAGGCTTCACCTCTATAACCTTGTACTGTAATGCAGCTCCACAGCCCACAGTGCAGACCGGTAGTAACAATGTGTTTCTGTTTGCTCCGTTCGCCCCAGATGTATCAGTCCAGCCCTGGTGGTCAGTCGTCATGCAGCAGTGAGCCGTCCCTGCTTGGCAGCACCACCAACAATGACAGTGGAGTAGAGATGCACATGAACCGTGGAGGTAGTCTGGGAGACCTGGCTGCACTGAACGACCCCCCCATCGGGGACTCTACTGTTTCCTCTGGGTCCTCGACGGTCGGCCTTCAGCTGCGCAAAAACATGTCCGCCACACACAGACTTGAACAACTCAAGAGGGAGAAACTAAAGACCGTGAGGGATTCTTGTTCCTGGGCCAGCCCAGCACCTCAAGCCAGAAACACCAAGCTGCCTCCCATACCAGCGATCGGTAAGCACAAGCATGAGATAAAACTAAACTATTAAAGATAACACTGGTTTCAGTTCTTTCATATCTAAAATCCTCTTATCACACCCTTGAGCAGTCAGCATTGATCTCTTACAAAAGAGTGTGTGTATTTAATGAAAATCTATTTAAAAATGCTTACAGAGAGATTTACTGAATCCTAAAAGGTGTGCTTTTTTGTATTTTAGGTTCTTTACTGGAGAGTTCAAGTATTGGTGGACCCACGGCTATGCTACCCAACCAGAGACTGAATGAACTGTCCACCAGTAACGTCACTGTGCTCAATCAGCTGAACGAACGCAGAGACAGCACCACGAGTACCATCAGTTCTACCTACACAGTCAGCCGGAGATCTTCAGGCATCTCACCCTGCTATTCCAGCCGCCGTTCCAGTGAGGCCTCCCAGTTCGGGAGTCGTCTGAACAACATCAGCTCAGCAGACTCCTACGATCCAATCTCCACGGATATGTCTCGGCGATCGAGTGAGGCGAGTCTGAGTGGGGGAATACCAAGCCTCCTGAATCTCACCCCTGCCCAGCAGTACAGGCTAAAGGCTAAATATGCCGCTGCAACTGGGGGAGCTCCACCCACTCCTCTACCCAACATGGACCGCATGGGTCTCAGGACAAGGATGCCTCTGTTTGGGGATGCATACGAGTCTGCAGCTGCTCCCATGCATCCCCCTACTGTGCCACGACGATGCAGTGACACTGGCTACGCTGTGTCCAGTATGATGCTGCAGGAAGTGCCGGGCAACATCAACAGACGTGCAAGTGACCCTGTACGGAGGCCAGCTGTTGATCTTCTGTCTCTCCCAAGGGTTCAACGCTTTAACAGTACAAACAGCATAAACCCGCTCCCCCGGCCAATGGAGAGACGCAACCTCAGTCTGCAGAACTACACCCGCTCAGATGGCAGCCTGCACCGGCATGCTTTCTGCTCCCGGCCGCCAAGCATCACTGAGAACGTTGCTATGGAGACGATGTCTGGTGACTTGGACAGTCAGGCTCCAGAGGATGACATCATGCTTCCAGATGACGTAGTGCAGTACATTAAATCTCAGAACAGAGGACCTGTGGAGCAGGACACCAGCTCCACAGACTACAGCAGCCAGGTACTGGGCTTCCAAGGAAACGAGAATGTGCCGCAGCAACATCAGCATCAGTTTTACGGCCAGCGGAGAATGGCCATGGTTGACGCAAACATGAATCAGCCAGGACAAATAATGGCACAGTGCCAAATGAGCCCAGGGAACCAGCAACAGTTCCACACTTCTCCGATTATGAATAAAAATAACATGCCTGTCCAGTGGAATGAAGTCAGCTCAGGTACTGTTGATGTCCTACCAAGTCAGACAAAGCAGCCGTTTGCCAGAGGGAACTTAGCGGTTGTGCTGCAGAAGCCAAACTTTGGTCAGTATCAGAACATTGATGCCAGCCAACAAACCATGCAAATGAATCAAAATAATGCACACATAGCACAGCAGAGTTTCACGCCAAGGAACACAGACTTAAATACCCAAAGGATGAACTACATGCAGCAAAGGCAGCAGCAGCTTAACTTAAATGAGCAAATGAGCCCGCAGCGGGGGTATAATCTGAACAATGCAATGCTCAGTCCGAGTGCTGCGAGTGTAAACACAGGCCAGCTGCCATCATGCAGCAATATACCAGGCAGCTCTGCACCCATGATGACCAGTAACAGCAGAGGACCCGCAGTGCAGAATTACAGCTCTCAGTCTGGGGTGGGTCAAAACCACCTCGCCCCCCCTAATCATCACGAAGGTTACTGTCCCACCCAGCAGAATTTCAACAGTCCCTCCCAACCCACCATGATGAACTCAAGTTTCAGCCACGGCATGATGCAACCTGGTCCACCTCCAGGACCTGGCCCATCCAACAGGCAGCGTGAGGCTCTGAGCTCCATGCAGCAGCAGCAGGCTTTTATAAGAAGTCCACAGTCCATCCATGGCATGAGTCCCGGCCACGCCACTTCAGAAGCAAGCCCCAAAAGGCTGCCTAACATGGCTCAGTCCCAGGCCCACCAGTGCACTAATGGCAGCCAGGAAAGCAGCCTGATGTTTTATTCAGGACAGATTCACATGTATGAGCACAATGGAAACCTCGACGCAGGGATTTCCTGTGCAAGGCAGCAGCAGGTGCCACAGCAGTGTTCCTCTGATATAAAGGTTCCCAGCATGCCTTCCCCAGGAGTCAACCAGGTTTCAAGCACAGTCGACTCCCAGGGCATGGAGCACGCTCAGATAGGCTTTGATGCCATGATGGATGACGGAGATCAATCCAGCTTGATGTCAGGAACCCTCAGCCCCAGTATCCTCCAGAACCTCTCCCAGAGCTCCTCCCGGCTCACAACTCCTCGCAGCTCTCTGACGCTGCCTTCCATGCCTGCTGGGATAACCAACATGGCTATCGGAGACATGAGCTCCATGTTGACAGCGCTGGCTGAGGAAAGCAAATTTCTTAACCTGTTGTCTTAACGCCGGGTCAAAAAGAAACAAAGAGACAGACATTCATGCTCTTTGGAATCCTGTCTTTGATAACCATTTCAAGTACTGTGTCCTGTTTATTTGTGGAAATGACGTAACACTGCTTTTGCTGTGGGCAGAGCAGACTCAGCTTACAGTAGTAAATTAGCACATCAAAGTGTGTCGTTTGAGAATGACTATTTTTCCGGTGTCTTCTCCAAAAGCACTGACCCATGCTGGATTCGACACGAGAAAAACAACATGTGCATCTCTCCTTGTAAACTAGGGAATTAGGTTTATTTGTGTTTGTTTGTTTTCAGTAATTAATGTATTATGCAAATGAAAGTGTTACTGTACCTATTAGTCAATAAGGAATCTAAACTGGCAATATGTTTTTATGTCACATCAAAAGCCATTATTTACAAACATTTTGACAAAGACGTCTTGCCTAAACTTAGATCTCACCGAATTGCATTTCCGTAAACATCTTGCCGAACTTACATTGATATTCAAGAAACCGGTATGACAAGTGCCTTGCTATACTGTATATATCTGTCTGGTGGTAAGAGCACACTGATAGAAGGTATTTAGAATGCTTTTTTTTTTTTTACGAATTTCTTTGATAAACTATTTAAAAGGTAAAATGACCTAAATGATGTCATGGATGATGATTCTGGCTTGATTGTCATCTTGTATATATAACTGTTGCTGTTTCTTCCCCAGACAGAGGGCTTTGTTTGGGTTACTTTAGCCATCCCCACAACTATGTCACTTCAGTTTACCTTCTAGGGTTAAATGCCTGTCAGTAAATTACAAATCAAGACTGGAAATGTATTTAACAGTGTTCTAATGAAAAAGACGAGTACGCTATCGGTCAGTCTGCAGAGATTACAGTGAGCAAGTACCGCAGAGTGTGCCGTCGACCATTAGGGAATGCTCTGCCCTTCAACAAGACAGCACTAGAGAAACTTCTGTCTAAAAAACAATATCAATTCTGTTTTATTCACCAGAGTTCAAAATAACCTTTTATACACTCTTAACAGCACATATGTCATGTGCTAAATATGTATATAGCTTTTGTACATTTTATAAAATACAATAACATTTTTTTTTTACTTATCTTGTCTGTACTGAGTCTTTTCAAACCACGTCCCTTTTTCCCCTTTGGGTTACAAGTACGCTTAATTGTGTTGGGTCTCCAGTAAGTCCTATCCACTAAATAAACAGAGCGATGTATTGATTTACAAGCATTAGAAAATCAAACTTCATTTTAGATGCTGTAGAATTTGCAAACCATGTGTGTTTTCGATGTGCATAACAAGTGTCCCAGTGTACAAATGGTATCAATGAGGAAATGACTTATTTAAATATACAATTCTGGTATTTACATATCCGTTGACTTTATTATGAAAGCTAAATGTTTAAAATATACATCAATACAAAATATACTGAAAATGTCAGTTGAATCTGCTTACTACAGTTAAAACATTTCCACTAAGCACAATGGACCCTACTTCCCCTGTGATTGAGAAACATGCATTTTCTTTGCAGCTTCAATTCCACTCTCTTCACCAATGGGATGCTCTATCTTCACTTCTTTAGATCAGGTCAGATTGTTTTAGGTCACTGTGCCTCCCTTGAGTTCATTGTGTAGATTTGAATGAAATCGTTTATGGTCTCGGCTCTTTCATGAAGCAGATGAAAAAGGATACTGCAAAAACACAGAACACATGCACTAAGCACTTTCTAGTTAGCCCCTGCGTTGTCCAAAATTAACAGTGGCAGATTGGCCCCAGGGAAATAGTTTCAGAAACCACATAAAACAGACCACTCGCAGTGGTAAGAGGCCCTGGAATTCAGCTACGAATCTGAGAAAAGAACACATGATTGTATTGCTGATTGCTTTTGCCACTGGAATCCCTTATTCTTTCTGAGGAAAGAGCAGGCAGGAAGAATAGCCCTGGGATAAGGAGAATAGAAGAAACAGTTAGAGTGAGCGAATGTACTTGTTTGAATAACTGACACACTGTAATTAGACAGGGATGCCAGTAAACAGCGGCACTTTAAGGTTTCCGAATGTAAATCATGTTTTTACCCATGTTGATACAGCATTATGCAGTCATGCCTCGGGTACCAGTCTCCTTCCTCCTGTTTCTTCACCTCAGGGTTGTTACTGTGCTCTTCTCTCCTGTTTTGAATCATTGTTTGATGAAACCTTCCTCGCTCACTCTTACCACCCTCCACCAGCAATAGCCAACAGCTGTACAAAAACAGCAGCTGACAGAGAACTACTTCAGGATATAAAACAAAAAGGGTTTACAGAAACACAGCTCAACCCGGGCTCTGCTCTCACAGTTTGTGGACGTCAGCAGTGACTCACGAGCGACTTGCTTTCCTTGTCTCTGCTGCTAGTGTGTGTTATTCTCTTAGTCAGTTCATTTTTTGTCTTCACAATTTCTTAAACATCAAACATTCACATTGGAGAGGCATCATAAATGAAGCCTCTTTTCCACCTTGACTCCTGAAAAACTCTTTTCATGCATTGTGATTAATCCTCACACTAGGGGGTTCAGTAGCCTGCCTTAGACAGGACTGTTTGTGTCGTACATGATCACTCCTACACAGCATGTCCGTGGATGCAGACCCCTACCTGTTAGGACATCAGGAGATTCAGACTCAGCATTGACCTATTTTATTTACAGATCAACCGTCACAAAATGTTTTTTAAATGACTTCAAATGGAATACAATAGGAATTACATCAGGGAACATTATTATTACTATTGAATCCTCTAGTTATTCTGATAATAAATCTGTATACAGTATATATTTCCATTTGCAGTCATTTTCTTAAAGTGATACCAGTAGAAAATGTTTTTAATTCAGGACATTAAGGAGGTGCTGGAGAGTTAAAATGACAGTCACTAATCCACATGTTTTAATGCAGCCACCCCCCTATATCAGCTATTCATACACACCCTTTAATTTCATCACAAACAGACACTGGCCTTTTTATTAGGACGTATATAGGAAATGTATTAAAAACAATCCAGTTATACTGTGCCCTTTGATCACCAGAGGCAGCTCATCCTAATAAATAAGAACACAAGTGCACTCTTCCACTTGTGCATTGTTGGCCTTTATTGCATTGCTGAATCAGAATTAACATCAAAGCATTTCAAAGCACAATAAGGACTATTGAGTTCATTGAGTTCTGACCTCGGTCACGCTGCGGGAAGAGCCTGCCGTGAGTATGAGATCCTTTGATTTATTCCCACAACTGTATAACTGCAACATGTATCTGCTGGGAATTAGCACTCAGTACACTACGGTCCTTGAACACCACCAGATACTCTGTGACCTTTGACCCTGGAAGCTGAAGCCATTACCAGGAAAGCTCATTACGAGATGGGGGTCCCCTTGACATTGGCTTCCAAGTTGTTAAGCAATGTCATGCTTTATTTTGGGATCTTGTTTGAAGCTCACTGAAACACAGAAATACACTCGCTTTCGACCATGTAATAGGCAGCTAATTGGATGGCTGTTAGTAAGCGATTGGCTGTGTAACAGTAGCGTCCTTCCTTCTGTTGTGATCATTGCAGTGAATGTGTTCCTCACAGGACAGTGGCCCAAAGAACCTCCAAAATGCTTAGCATTGCATTTGTAACATTTTCTTCTACAGATGCTTGACTAAGAGGCCTTTTTTGAACTGCTCTTCCCCGGCAACTTAGTTATTTCTTGTTAATTTTGTAATGTATCCCCTTCGGTCACAATTTTGTTATTTCATTTTTAGAAATGTTAAAACAATTTGTGTGAACTCTATGGAGTTTTTCCAAAACTTTGGGAAAAAAACAACAGATACATTGATAGGAAACTTGACAGGGTACAATTATACATGCAGGACTGAAGGGGACATGTTGCTGATTTTCATTTAAAGGCCAAAAATATCTGTATCGGTACTATAAAAAAAAAAAAAAAAAAATGCTGAATTCAGTCTTGGATATACAAAAAAGAAGACGCATCTGGGTGGTGATGGTCTCCTCCTTCGTTGTGCTGTTAGGTCTTTATCAATCACCTGTGATGTTTTTCAGCTTGCTACCTGAACCACTGCTTTGGCGCTAAGCAGGGTCGGCGCAGTCTTCCTCCGTGACATTGAAGTTTGACACCCACATCTGTGCAAACGTTGTTATTCAACGGCATCTCTGTCCATTAAAATACACGGCGAGGTGTGAATAGCAGGCTCGCTGACCCAGTCGGGATAACATCTTGTGGGTCTCGAACCGGAGATCCTGTCATTTTAGACAAGGAGATAAATGACTACACTGCTCCGAGCGAGCTGTGGAGAGCACCCCTGGTCCTCTTTGCACTTCACTGCTCTCCTCAAGTTAATTGCTTATAAAATAAAACATTAAGGCATTACCATTTTGACTGTGCATTATTACATTTGTCATCCAGTAATAAGAGTGAATCTACATAGAAAATTGCATGGTGCAATGTGAAAGGAGGCCATCCTGTTTGTTATGGATAGCATTGTGGCTGTGCTGATGGATCATGCTGTAAGAATCTTGATAGCTCATTCATTTTTATTATGATGTGCGAGGCAAATTCTATAGGATTCTAGCTGTCTTTGTACACAGGAAGACTACAGTAATGTATGAATCAATTTGAATTCCCAATCAAAACTGAGCTTTCCTGTCAGGAGCTTACTGAAATATAATATACATAGATTAGCAATATTTTTGCTGTTCCATTTGAGCAGCACTAGAAAATCCCATTTGGAACAGATTCATTTTTTTTCTAAAAAGAACATGCACAGATCATGTATGTCATTGTAAACTAGGGCAGGGATGGTGGCAATATACAACTGTAGGAACAATACTGATTTCTTCTTTGTTATTTTCTGAGCGTGGCTAGTATTGTCATGACCGCAGTCACTAACAGTGAGAGTTTGATCACCAGTGCTTTATACTTTAGTATAGCACTATATTAATTAAAAGGATTAGGAAAGTTGACTTGCATGTGTCATACAGCATTATGCAAATCTTCTCAAAACTGCTACTGATAGGAATAGGAGCTGTTACTACCCTAAGAGATATACTGTATACAGACCAATAAGAGCTGTGAAACTCTCAGATCTCTGCATGATTTCAAAAAAGACAACTGTAGGTCCATCCATAAGAGAATAAAGCTACAAATGCAGCTGTGCTGGGGGTAAAGTAGCTTATGCATTAGCTGTGATCATTTGCTTGGTTGGGGCTGAATGTGAAGATTATTTTTGGGGGATGGGGAATCAGGTCAAAAGGGTTTAGAATCATATCTGGATTTCAAGGACAATACTGAAATCTAACGGGCCAAATTCTTAACAAGGGCAGAGGAAACCATAGTTACACAGTGATTCAGCTTCACAGGAAGAATTGATCCAAGATGCAGCAAAACAAATAAGGTTCATAAAGAGATTTGAGTCAATACTGGGACTGAAATCTCATATTTATATGCATGTCATGTTGGTTTATGAAGAATTCTGCACATACAAAGATTAATTCTGAAACTGAACGCAGTAGGGATTCAAGGAAATGCATGCACATGATTTAAGGAGTGGTTAACATGTAGAAAACAGAAAGTAGTGATTAGAGGAGAAACCTCAAAATGGAGCGAGGTAACCAGTGGTGTACCACAGGGATCAGTATTAGGTCCTCTGCTATTCCTAATCTACATTAATAATTTAGATTCTGGTATAGTAAGCAAATTTGTTAAATTGCAGATGACACAAAAATAGGAGGCGTGGCAAACACTGTTGCAGCAGCAAAGGTCATTAAAAATTATCTAGACAGCATTCAGAAATGGGCAGACACATGGCAAATGACATTTAATAGAGAAAAGTGTAAGGTACTGCATGCAGACAATAAAAATGTGCATTATAAATATCATATGGGAGATACTGAAATTGAAGAAGGAATCTATGAAAAAGACCTAGGAGTTTATGTTGACTCAGAAATGGCTTCATCTAGACAATGTGGGGAAGCTATAAAAAAGGCCAACAAGATACTTGGATATATTGTGAAAAGTGTTGAATTTAAATCAAGGACCAGGGGTCACAAATGGAGATTAGATAAAGGGGCATTCAGAACAGAAAATAGGAGTCACTTTTTTACACAGAGAATTGTGAGGGTCTGGAACCAACTCCCCAGTAATGTTGTTGAAGCTGACACCCTGGGATCCATCAAGAAGCTGCTTGATGAGATTCTGGGATCAATAAGCTACTAACAACCAAACGAGCAAGATAGGCCGAATGGCCTCCTCTCATTTGTAAACTTTCTTATGTTCTTATGTTCTTACTTATACAGTGTTACACAGGGGCATATATTAACTCCAGTTATTATTATTTTTTTACATAGTTAATTAAAGACCAGAGGAAACTCCTTAAAAGATCAATTCAAATATAGCATTCTAGCATTCCACATCAAGACGAGTTTCCTCACCTTTCTCACCAGTATAATCTGCAAGGATCGCCTTTCCAGGGAGTACAAGTTACTGAGTACAGCCTACAAAACCTTAAGTCAATGTACTGGGCCTTCCCAAGATTCTCCCTGCTCTTGAAACAAAGCAAAAGTTAATGGCAAAAGAGTCAGGAGATGTAATGATAGCATGCGTCAGAATTGTTTTAACATTAGCAGAGAAGGTGTTGAATATTTAAAAACTGGCAACCAAGGTGCAATCAGTTAACCTCTGGAGCTGGGATGCAAGGTGTATTAATAACTAATGGGAAAGTCCTGCTGACTTGTGAGTGAATCGCTATAATGAGATGGCCACAGCAAACCAGCAACCATGAGTATTAGCATAAAGTAAGTATGGGGCCTTATGCCTTTATCTAGTTGAATATTAATGCTTAGCAATGCACGTACTGTACTACTGCGGTCTTGATCAAAAGCTGGTATGAGTCTTCAGGGTTGTGTTATTAGCCACATATAAATGGTCTAATTTGCATCATCCAAAATGTTAATGCGTGCAGTTCTGGGGATAAAAGCAAAGTGCATGTACAGAACCGTATAGCATATAGAGGCAACTCATTGAGCAAATGAGGGGTATTTTGTTTTTAACACTCAAATAGGAAATACTTGGGTCACATTATTCTAGCCTGCACCTCCCCCTCCCAACATGCCTTTGCTGCAGTGCATGTGTGTGAGGATTTTTAATTTTTTTTTGTCTTCATACGTTACTGTTTTATGAGGAATTTTAAATCAAATCAAATGTCTTGGTGAGATTTGGATTTACCAGAAATCGACTCCAGCTGCTTGCAAACAATGCCCATCTGTAGCACAGTGCATTGGCAGCGATGACAGCCCCTATCCATTTGGAATGGCTGTAGACCCTCATGCAGGAAGTCATATTCATTTGAACAAACAGCAAAACAGCCCTTAGGCATCCAATCAGCGCTGCCTACAAGCCCTCATCCTCTTGTATTTGATCAACACATGGCTCTGTGAGCCAAGAGCACAGGCTCTCTGTTTGCTCAGGAGTCTGTCAAAACACACTAAGGATGGCGGCTGTTTCCTTACAACTACATTTACAGTACTCGTTCCTGGGCTGATTCCTTCTATAAAGGCATTCAATCTTATAGTGGTAGTGACTAACTCACAAGGTATGTAAATAACACAGGTTCACCAGTTTTCCAAGCTGGCTTGCAAAGTTAGCAAAATCTGCTGTCTGGATACATATTGCTTCTGTTCCATTCTCTATTGTGCAAGGATGGAACAGAAGCAACACGTAACATCCTATTTATTAAAAATGCACAGAATAGCCTACAATACATTTAGCATTGTGACGGATATGCACAGTAGAATTGTATTTAGTAAGATATAACAATGTGTATGTCAAACCTTTGCATGAACATGCACATACTTCTCATTTATTAAATCACACCCAAGCATTTATACTAAAAACAGGTAACATTACATTATGGATAATATCCATGATCTCAGCTCAAAGGGATTGCTGGGCACAGCGTAATCCACTTACACTAGCATTTTAAACCAAGATGAATTGTGCTACCTTGGTGTTAATAGTATTATCACTCTAATGAACTAATCATGCATACATATTCATGAGTTGTTTCCATGCAAAATAACATCTGTGTTGAAATAAATTGCCATCTGCTTTCACTACTTTGCCTCATTTCCTTCTCTTTCATTTACCAGTGAAGTACAACATTATTAAATATATGTGTTATGCTCATTAATATCAGAGGTGCTGAATAGGGTACTGCTGGAGCCCAGTGACTTACAGCAACAGTAGGAGTAGGGCTGCATCATATCTATCACTGTAACCCTTTAAGAGCCCTACATGCTGTCCCCTTCATGTATTTATATTGAACCACTTTCCTATACACGTCAAAATATGTTACATTCAAAATATACAGTAGCACAAGACCTTAACCTTAACAAGACCGTAACTACAGGTACATGGTGCAAGGAATGTGTTACATAGTGTATGCTAAAAAATATAGAGTGACCGTCTTCCAACACAAACACGTTCAATTCACATGGCCAGTCAGCTACCTAAACCGATACACACAATCACCTGCAGAGTCAGTCTCAGAACCCCATGGAAAAACAATGACTGTATTTATTGATCAGTGAGGAGAAACACTTGTCCCCGCTCTGCCAGGAGCTAAAGAAGACATCACTGCATCCGTGACTCCTGCAGCGCTCATTAGAGGAACCCTCTGTCCAATGGCTTTCAGTTCAATCCGGGACACTGTCTTGCCTCCCAGCAGTTTCTCAGCTTTTAGCACTTCAGATGTGTCAAACTTCCATATTTCAGGTGGTAAAACATTCCGGCATCCCCCAGCGTGCAACTCTCCTTGAGGCTGCAAAATAGACCGAAAATACAAAATAACCCTCTCAGCGGATCTCAGAGCAGGAGCAGGCATCACTATCGTTTGGTAATTCTAGACTCTAAATGCTTCTGAAATCTCAGCATTCAACTCTTCTATACACAGGGTCCAGAGGTCTTCAGTCTCGGCTGTTAATCTGACTCGTGTTTAAAGCTCTAAAGTAATTCAGCCAGCACGAGGGAATGACTACATGGCGACTGTGACGCAAAAGAAATCGTAGCAACGTCTGAAACACTGAAATAAGTTTGATACAGTAGTCACAACACAGTGTTAAGTAGACAACGACAGGTAAATGTCTATTTTTATTCAATTTCAATGTTTGTGTTTTCACAAAGACTGACGCAATGCAGATTGAGTAATTTCTAGGAGATCCTGCTGCAGATGACATACCAAAAGAAAACAGGAGTCACACACATTGCACTTGTACCTTTGATCTTCATGAAAAAAATCAACAATAAAATCAGTGGTCGGTCCATAAAGAAACCCTTTTGAAACCTTCAGAAGGAATGCTGGGATGCGGTGAGGGAAGAGAAAAAGCATCCACAGCATTATAAAGTAGCACAGCACAGGCCTACAGAACAAAGACTGCTTGCCCTTAGTGGTTTTATTCTTTGTTTTATCACCTTTCATACTGAATACTAAGAAATAACTAAACAAAGAATCATATTGGTAATTCTGCTTGACAAGCCATTCAGATGTTGTTTTAGAAGGACTTACGATATGATAGCTCCTGTAGCATGGTTGCTTTAACACAGGTGTGCCTAATCCTGGTCCTGGAGGGCCGGTGTCCCTCCTGGCTTCTCTTCCAACTGTCCCCTAAATTACTTAATTGGACCAATGAAGCACTTATTAGAAGCTTAATTGGTCCAATTAAGCAATTTAGTTTACAGTTGGAACAACAACCAGGAGGGACACCGGCCCTCCAGGACCAGGACTGGGCACCCCTGCTTTAACAGATTGTGCTTTTCCACCTGAGGCACTTCTGTTACTGACCCCTGCTGGTGGGATGTATTAATAAACTCTATAACTACTCGTACAAATGGGTCTGATCCTTTTGTACAGCTATCAACTACCCATGTGAATGAATTGTGAAGGACATTAAAACATTCCTTTTTAAAACAACCTTTACGGCGCTCTGCGTGGAATGCAGGATGCGCCCTATAGCCTGGAGATCGCAGGTTCGAATCCAGACTATGTCATTGCCGATCGTGACCGTGGGTTCCTAGGGGGCGGCGTACAATTGGCCGAGCGCCGCCCGGGTAGGGAGGGCTTAGGTCGGCAGGGCAATCCACGGTTCACCGCGCACCAGCGACCCCTGTGGATGATAGGGCACCTGCGGGTCTGCAGTGGAGCCATTCAGATCTGTGTTGTTCTCTGGTACTATAGGTCTGGTTGCTTAACTGTGGATCCGCAGCGCAAAAAATGATGAATTGGCAGGAACACGTTTCAGAGGACGTGTGTTTCAGCCTCTATTTCCCGAGTTGCTGGGGGGTTGCAGCGGTGAACCGGGATAAAACAAATAATAATAATTGGGCATTCCAAATTGGGTAGAAAACAGGAGTAAAAACAATTGGCGACGACTAAATTAAAAAAAACAAAAAAAAACAGCCTTTACCAGCTTGATCTCCTGACAGTTTGGGGATATATAGTGTACAGTAGTATTATATTCTGGAAGTAACACACAATTCTACTAGAGTCTGAAAGCATGCTTTAATTGCTTTAATTCAGGAAAACCAAAAAAGTTCCCATTTTAATTGAACCCATAACTATGTATATATGATTAGCAATTTGTTGTGCAAAGGAAGACCAGACTGTATATGAATAGTGAGTGCTGGGCAGTCCCCAGGAATGCTTCGCTGCTTTTATCTGTGTTCAGTAAACCTATCTTGCTTCCTTGGAGAAACGCATTGCCCCTGTTGATTATCATTACCAGGAAACAACCTCACATAAACCGGCAGAGACAACATCTAATCTTCGCCATGAAAAATAGTCCTCCCCTCTCATGTTTTAGATAAGTCTGTATTAATACAGATGTATGCAAAGCAGAACCCAGCCTGTCACTGTGCTAATCATTCCAAGGGTGATAAATGATGTTTATTTTCTGATGATGGAACGAAACCCCCTGGCTGATGATAATTGTAATAAAAAGGACATATCAAGCCAGTAAAGTTATTAAATTATCAGCCCATAATCGGCATTAATGTCTCATCCCGACCCTGATGGGAGCCTCGCTCAGGCACTCTAGAGACAGCTTGCTGGAATGTGTCCACCTTCAAGCTTGCAGCTTGCCCTTGGCCCTTGAAAACGTGTTTTGGGTAGCTCTTTTTTTCCCACTCGCTAACGTTCACATATTCTAAGCTGCTATCCTAATGTGAAACCAAAGAAGAATAAGATTGAATCCTTGATGAAGTTAAGGATTCTGAGAGTTTCTGCTTTCGTCTCCTGCACATGACCTGGTCTGATTGTGGCAGATTTCTTTCCGGTTCAGTGGAATCACTTTTGGCTGAGCAACTTAACTGTCAGCCTACACTGGACATTTATAGAAAGCTGACTGAACAATTCCTGGCTCCTGTCCTTCGGTATCAATATCCCACACTCTCCCAGTGTTTTTCTTTAGTCAATAAGAGGGAATATGTAGCTTTCCTGCACAGCGTAAGCTAATGGAAAAAGAAAACCTGCACTAAAGACCCATTGTTTTCTGAATTACGCTAGCAATGCCAAAGACGTAGAAAGACACAGGGATTCTGTCTCATTGAGCTGTAACAGATGTTAAAAGCTGTGGATTCCAGCTTTACACCTACAAAAGTGACTTGTAACCTCAAAATAAAATACAAACTCTAAGTAAAGACTGATCTCTTAAAGGACACAAGACAAAAATACCAGTGCCATACAAAACATAAAAAGTAGCTTCATGAAAGCGATAGGTTCCGAAAATTTAAAAATTCTCTTGATATACAAATTACGATATACACCAGTGACACAATTAATGTCACAGATATTTCCAGCATGTGAGACATTGCATATCAGAATCCACAACTCGTTAAGGTTTCTTCTTTGTACTCCGCAAAGCCCTTGAGCTCGTGAGGAGAGGGTTGTTCATTAGACAGCTGGAAACTTGCAACCATTTTCCAGAGTTGTCCGTTCTTTAAAAAAAAAAGGGGTTGAATGTCTCTGGGGGAACTGGAGCTCCTGGTGCACAGCCAGCTGGACTGAAAAGAAAAAATGAAAAAGGGCTCGGTCTAATGGGGCTCCTCTTCTTTTAGGTGAGACCCGCCGAAGGAATTCAAGAATGTGCATATCTTTACACCTCTGTGGATACCATACAGACAGCAGTGCATGCGTTTTTAACAAGATAACTCTGTGGTAAAAAGAAGAAAAAGGGTAGGGGGACAGCCTAACCAGATCCTCGAATTTTACTGTTCATGCTGCTGACATATACAGTTCTGTACAGACGACTTGGTTTCTGGTAAGTTTCTAGAAATGCCATGACAACTAGAACAACACAAAGACACAGCACTGGTGTTCTCTGCTTAAGAAATACAAAAAGAAAGACATTGATAAATAAACACCAGAGTTGTGGTTCAGGCCTTGTCTTGTGTGTTGAATATATTAGCGTGTCTTAATGTCCCCTGTGTGTACAAATAATTAATTCAAGTACTAGTTGGCATTTTACAGGTGTGGAGTCTGGAGTTATCTGGCTGGCTCAGTTGGTAGAGCTTTGGACTCTGGTTTACAGCGAAGTCAATTCAAGTCACAAATGTGTTGATTCCTAATTTTTCAAAATATTGTTTAATTTACCCTATAGACCTGTAATCTAGGCCAATGCACAAATAAAACCAAGTTGAGAATCCCATTTTATCCACATCACAAAATATAATATTGTTTTCAAGCAAGTGAGCTTTGCTGCTCAACTTGGAGTACTGGGTTCAAATCCAGTTAATTACTTCATTATTATTTTTTAACAATTGGATAATTTACCTTATAGTCAATGAAAAAGTAAGCTCTTGATGATTCCTCCCTTTATTTTCAAAGAATTGGATCATTTTCTATATAGACAATGATAAAGTTGTTTTTGCCATGGAGGTGAGATGGCACAGTGGGATAATTTGCTAGCAGGTTGCGCTGTTCTCATTGGCACACTGGGTCCCCACGCCAGGTAGGAGAATGGAAGTGTTGCTGCTTAAGAGAAGATTCACACTGTGCATGTTCTCCACTTGCATGCACAAGTCTCTTTTAAAGGTTATTATTGTGTGCATTGAGGAAGAGAATGTGTTGTATCTTACATACGTACAGTAATGGGTAAAACAACAGGAGTCCAGAAGACACTTGTGTATTTTTAATGTTCCTTTATTATTAACAAAGGCACTCAACTTAACCTTAACACAGGCTGACCCGAAAAGCACCTGAAAATCACTCGCACCTTCTTTATATCAGCTTCAGTAGCCAATCCCTATTAAGGCGCGCTCTCAACCTAGATTTGTATTGGACAATTCAAACACAAATGACCCAGCCATCAATACTTCAAAAGAGAAATCAAAATGCAATCATTTTTATTATTTAGTGGTATCTAATACACCACAGAATGAAGACACACAAATTATGGAATGCACACAAGAAGAATCTTTAAAAGAGTGCATGCAAGTGGAGAATAAAACTACAATTTGCCTCCTCTCCTCTCCGGCAGCAACACCCCCACCTTCCACTCTCAGCCGTTGTGTATAGATTAGTAAATGAACTTCAAACCCTTTCCAGAAACAGCGTTTCTAAATCCCGTTTGCTGATAGATAGAGCCCTTGGCTTCACAGGCAGAGAGCAGACATGTGGTTTTGAAATGTATTGTTTCATAACTATTCCTTTAAAATAGGAAGCAACAAGTCTGGCAAGGGAATTCATTCCCCGAAGTCTATAAATCCCTGCCTATATACTGAAGGTAAAATGAACCTATTGAACAGCCTGCATGCTCCATCTAGTGGAGCAGTGGCACTATAAGCCAAGCCAAGCCAAATTTCTCAAGTTTTGCTTTAAAGACAACACTTACTGTTTATGTTGCCAGTATTGGACTCATAGATTCCAAAATCAGCTACCCCAGGCCGATAGAATGCATAGAATGCACTTTGGAGATTCTAGAACTTGTTTCCTTTATGACTGGCTAAGCACAATGAACCCATGAGTAAAGACTAGAGCAGGGTTTGTTATTGAGGTGACTGGTGATTAACCAGCTGGGAGGACCATGTCTTGGCAAAATGACATGTCAAAACCTGGAAATAGGCTTCCAATCCCTAAACAAGGTACCGGCATAGCATTGCGTTTCTGGTTTGTTTTATTTGGAAAATGGCTCAGAAAAATGTATCAAAGTCCATTAATTTGGATAATATTGGTTAATAGTGGCAGGGCAGTGATCATGTGACAACACCAGAGGCTGGTAGAGTGATGGCTGAATGCATAAAGTACTCTCTCGAGTAGGAGAACCTTAGACTTTCAATAGTTTTGGGTGCTTCTGATGACTGTCCAGAGTCATTGCCCTGGGGTCATCCTTGAACCTACATTTCATAAAGTTTAAGTGTGATCCCGGGGAAAATCTGAAGTGTGCTTAAAAAAGGACTTGGAGCTGTAACTAATCTGGGAGCAGCACAGAGACGTGCTCTTCAAGAATATGTTCACTCAGCTTTGAAATGAACACTTTCTCCTTATAAAAGTTTACTGTAAATCTGTAGTTTTCTCCCCATGCTTTTCCCATGGTTATCCTATGCATTTACTGTGCTTTGCAATGTTTTTTTAATATGCTTTACCATGGTTTCCCTGTGCTTTTAGAAGCTCTAGCACATTCATTCTAGGATCAGATTCACCCTCGCTGCCCCTCCTGCATCTCTGTGCGCAGAGTGGATTCATTAAACACTGCGCTCAAGGATAGGGGCAAACTCAGAGTAGATTCATTAAACACTGCACTCAAGGATAGAGGCAACCGCAGAGTGGATTCATTAAACACTGCGCTCAAGGATAGGGGCAAACTCAGAGTAGATTCATTAAACACTGCGCTCAAGGATAGGAGCAAACTCAGAGTGGATTCATTAAACACTGCGCTCAAGGATAGAGGCAAACTCAGAGTGGATTCATTAAACACTGCGCTCAAGGATAGAGGCAACCGCAGAGTGGATTCATTAAACACTGCGCTCAAGGATAGAGGCAACTGCAGAGTGGATTCATTAAACACTGCGCTCAAGGATAGGGGCAAACTCAGAGTGGATTCATTAAACACTGCGCTAAGGACAAACTCAGAGTGGATTCATTAAACACTGCGCCAAGGATAGAGGCAAACTCAAAGTGGATTCATTAAACACTGCGCTCAAGGATAGAGGCAAACTCAGAGTGGATTCATTAAACACTGCGCTCAAGGATAGGGGCAAACTCAGAGTGGATTCATTAAACACTGCGCTCAAGGATAGAGGCAAACTCAGAGTGGATTCATTAAACACTGCGCTCAAGGATAGAGGCAACCGCAGAGTGGATTCATTAAACACTGCGCTCAAGGATAGGGGCAAACTCAGAGTGGATTCATTAAACACTGCGCTCAAGGATAGAGGCAACTGCAGAGTGGATTCATTAAACACTGCGCTCAAGGATAGGGGCAAACTCAGAGTGGATTCATTAAACACTGCGCTCAAGGATAGAGGCAAACTCAGAGTGGATTCATTAAACACTGCGCTCAAGGATAGAGGCAAACTCAAAGTGGATTCATTAAACACTGCACTCAAGGATAGGGGCAAACTCAGAGTGGATTCATTAAACACTGCGCTCAAGGATAGAGGCAACCATTTCTATGAGACAGCACAGCTTTCAAGAGTGTCCCTGGGAACTGCAGGAGAGGTACAATTCACATGCACTCGGTTTTAAACACAGGTTTCAGCTACAATGCTAAATGCAAAGAACTGATGAAAAGAGCTCTGGTACTGTCCTGTCTGTCACAGCCGGCAGGCCAGTCTTCACAACGCTTTAGATTGATAACATTGTTTAGAAACACTCTCGATGTTAAAATAAAGAAACCTGCTGGCTGTTTTACAGGGAGAGAATGGGGAGACTCTGGTAATGTCTTTCAGTTTCCACAAGCGACCCCTTCATTAAACACATGTATTCACATAAAAAATACACATCTCAAAGGATAAGCATAATTTGAAGATAAGGAAATGTTGAGGTTATGATGAGTTAACTTGAACAAGATTTCAATAACAGCCTCGCAAATTAAAACTGTTGGTTCTGGATGGCACTTGCATGATGTCATGTCATTAACAATCTGTAAAACCCCATGCCTTCCAAAAACACATGGATACTGTTTTAAAAAAACACGCAGTTTAGTGAATCAATTTGTTTCTTTAATTTTTTAAAATCCCCGCTCATTTCAATTCCAAATCTTTTCGTCAGAAGAATGTTTCTAACTCCTTCCACGTGTCTGCTGAAGAAATCAAGCTTGGCAGATAACAATGCCTAATACAATATTCAAAACACATGTGGGAAGGCTATGGTATTGTGATCACCATATATACAGATACATAGATGTACATATCTAACCGTCTGGTAAGTAGAACAAAGAGGTGCGTTTACATTTCACTTGCACGTTGTTTCTGTTTCCATACAGCCCAGTGGCTCAGAGGCTCAGCTGGGTTTTATCATGCCGGGACCCTCTGGGTAAACTGTTGGTGGCGCCCGTCTTCTCTTTAAAACAAAACCGCTCTCTGTGATCTCCCAAGCTGACTTTTTGCAAACTGAGTGGGATTTACCTGCTCCCAACCTAACCTCTAACCTCTAACCTCTAGCCTCTAGCCCTGACCCCTAACCCCTGACTGCAGCGCAGAGAGAATTCGTTCAAAGTTTAGCACCCAGTAAAGCACAGTGTTGTTTTCAAAATGTCTTTTTACTCAAATATACTGCAAAGCTGTGAAAGATAGTGGACCTCCCAATCATCAGCCTGACACAGTGGGTCCTGTTCTAGTAGCTCACTCCTTATTTATAGACCATAGACTCATTTTTAATAGCCTGTTTGATAAATGATCGAACATGAGGATTGGTATTTATGAAACGTAAGGGCTTATGATTTATTTTAGTGTTCCAGAATTCTCTAACCCTAACCCTAAGCCTAATTCCCTGAATACATGAAACCTTAATCCTAACCCTAACCCTAATGTTAACATTGTTTAGTCTTTAAGTAAAGTAGGTGCTGTTTTCTGAAGAGGGTGCACAATGTTGTTGATTTAAAAAAAAAAAAAAAGATTAGCCAAAATGATTGATTAGATGGAACTGTGGTCTGTCCTGGAGTTCATTTAATGTTCCAGGGTGTCAGGACACATTATTTGTTTACACCCTGGATAAAGAAGCACTATTTGGTATTGTATTGTAGTTGTATACCTGTTTTGATGCTTTTTAAAAAGTAGATCATTCCTTCTGTAAATAGACGTTAAATCATTGCTATACCATCAAAAGCCACCTCTTGCTTATTCTGGCTTGACATCGTGCACTACTTGTTTGAAGATTAAAAATGATCTAAAGGCAGATAATTTTAATAGCTGAGATTTAAAAAAAAAAAAAAAAGCTGAAACTCATGTTTCAAAGACCCCTGGGTCCTTATTTGATCTTCGAAGGACTACCATTGAAAGGTGGGCCACAGGTAGGGTTTGTGTTTCTCGTCTGAGCTGGATCCAGTCTTCTGTGCAGTGACCTCTTACTCTGCCAGCGTCTGCTGCGATACACCATTCCCATCATGCACAGGGCATGCCAGTTCCCAGGAGTGCCTGCTCGCTCCTGCCATCTGCCATGATTTATAGAAAATGGGCAATGATTTATGGCCCAGTCATCCCACAATGAAGTCATTTTCTTTCATTTGCTTGACCTCTGACTCCCCCCGCACTCCCAGCCAGGTTTGGGAAATGAGCGCTAATCATACACCGAAATGATATTTAAGCAGGGGGACTGGCTGGGAATTCGGGCCTTCAATAAAATGAATTTTCAACAGAGGGTATATGTTAATCATGAGCTGGAACATGCTGGCTGTGAGGTGAGAACAGAACTTGCCAGTTCAGAGCTCTGGAGGTGAAGTGCTTGCTGATTAGTAACTCTCATTGAGGGTATATTTCAATAGGCAACTGGTTCAAGTCACCACCTATCCTTGTTCTGAAGCCCTGACACTGCAGACAAACTAGGTCTGCTGTCAAGGGGGCTCCCCCTGCTGGAGCATTTTTAGTGCTGTCCTCCTTCTGCCTCGAAAGGTCGAGAGCTTTCAGTCCCAGACAGCCCGGTATCTTCTCTGCGATCTCGATCAGGGACGACGGGGTGGAGAGGGTAAGGATCGGACAGGATGGGTCCACACTGCCAGCAACGCGGCCAGCTGCCTACGAGAGATCAGGCATGGGAAAGCATGACAGCTCACCACTGCACCCAGCCGGGGTTAGGGGTTGATAAACTAGAAGCACCTGCCACATGTAGCACACACTTCTAATCTGGGCTTGCCCTCAAATGATACTTCATTTGTTCTGCTGATAGCTTCCCTGGCATGTAGTTTATAATGTATATAATACCTTCCTGTTGAAAGTCCTCTTGACGCACTTCAACTAAGGGCTGGTACACTAGTATGTGCTTCCATATCTGGCTGCTGAAATGATTGATGTTTCACAACGAACAGCCTCGAAGGTGAAGCTGTGGGCCATTCTGAAGAACAGACTGTGTTGCAGGAAGTAATCACTGAGGAATGGGCCCGTTCCCTCCTGAGTAATTAAAAAACTGTTAATGGTGCTGTCTCTGGTTCTCCGGCGTTCCTATAATACAGTCTTTAGAAAAGCATCAGACACATCAATTGAAGTAGAATTCGTAGGTACATTGCATCTATGTGCATTTTGCTAAATCAGCATGGGTGTGAGCTGCATAAGACACATACAAATAAATACACAGCAGCACAATCCTTTTGTGCTCGTATTGCATGCCTGTCACACACAGTTCCAGAATGAATGCAGTTATTGTCTGGGTCCTGCCTTGACTGCAGTACTCGCCATGGAATAAAGATTCATGCAAAATACTGTTTGGAAAATCTTGCTGACTTAAGTGCACACACAGAGCTCAGCGAAACCCCCTCCGCAGTCCCATGATGCTCCTTGTGCACACACAGAGCTCAGCTAAACCCCCTCCGCAGTCCCATGATGCTCCTTGTGCACACACAGAGCTCAGCTAAACCCCCTCCGCAGTCCCATGATGCTCCTTGTGCACACACAGAGCTCAGCTAAACCCCCTCCGCAGTCCCATGATGCTCCTTGTTTAAGTGACACCAGTCTCCAATACTTTATTTAATTCTGTGCCTGGTAATGATGTGTTATATATTGCCAAAAGTGAAGTAATATCAAATATGCCCCTCAGAGATCATGTCAATTAGACGGACTGAGACAATATATTAAATATGCTAGAGCTTCATTAGCAGGTTGTAAAGTGATGCCACACACATTGTATTCCAGTCACTCTCACACTCACACATTGTATTCCAGTCACTCTCTCACTCACACATTGTATTCCAGTCACTCTCTCACTCACACATTGTATTCCAGTCACTCTCTCACTCACACATTGTATTCTAGTCGCTCTCACACTCACACATTGTATTCCAGTCGCTCTCTCACTCACACATTGTATTCCAGTCGCTCTCTCACTCACACAGCACATCAGATTGAAGTGCGTTCCCAGGGCTGTGGAGGGACTTGCTTATTGTCTTTTTGTTTTGGTACTACATTTAAAAGAACAAGAACAAAACAACGCCATTGGCTTTCATAACTGAACCCGTCATCTTTTATTAAACCCAAGTTCTCATTCTCTCATGTTGCAGCATTTTCACGTGCAGGAAAGTCCTACAGGTCCCACAGCATGATAACAGTGTACCTCATGTCCAGTGAGCTATGATGACAATAACACTGGATTTTCTTTACTGTAGGCCTATAGCTAGAGCCCCCTCTTGTGTCTGTTAGCTGCAATGACGATCAGAAAAACAACACTATCTAATTATAATCTTTATTAAACCATTTTACCAGAGAGAGAGAGAGAGAGAGAGAGAGAGAGAGAGAGAGAGAGAGAGAGAGAGAGAGAGAGAGAGAGAGAGAGAGAGAGAGAGAGAGAGAGAGAGAGATTATATGGTAAAAATCGAATTTCTATTTTAATGCAGATGCTTTTTTTTCTCCAGATGTATCAGCATATGCTCCCTGTTCTGCCCAGGAGACTACAGGGGAACGGCTTGCCTTTCCCATCAGGTGTAAAGGCTGACACTCTAGGCCCCAGTGAAGGCTTCTGAGGGACATTTCAAATGCTGCCTGACTCTCATTATTTCTTTGGAAAAGCACAGGCACACACACTGGCTGTTTTAAAGGGGGTTTTAATGTTTGTTTGTTTTTGTTTTTTTCAACCAGGATAAAAAACAAAAGGGAAGTGTAAACAGTCAAATTGCTGGGTGGTATAAACAGTATTCGTGGCATGGTACAGTATTGTATAAATATCATAAAAGTGTCACCTCGTTGTTTAAGGTGTTTCAATACCCTTATAAAGGTTTCGCACTGTATTTTGGCACTGTGTTTTTTGCAGTTTCCCCCCCATGCTTTTCCCATGGTTATAATATGCATTTCCCATAGTTTACCCTGGTTTGCTATGTATTTTTAATATGCGTTATCATGCATTGCCTGGTCTTTACCATGCTTCCCTATGCTTTACCATGCTTTCACTGTGCTGTGTTTTTACTATAAGACATTTTTATAAGGGTGCAGTTGCCACTGTGCTCCGTTACTGCGCTTCTCTGAAGAGCAGAGCCTTGTGTTGTTCACATGTCAGTGTTCAGAAGATAACATACGACGGATACTGCTCAGAGTTTTGTATTTGTATTTTGTTTTACTACAGCACTAGACTCTTGTAATATTTCAACAGCACACTAGAGGGAGCTGTATTTCACTAAATGAAAGCTCTTCCTCACTGGTATTCCTGTTCCACATTGGGGATTGTCAGCTGTGCTCTAAACCCTTCTGTATCTGCTGCTGCTCTACCTGAGCCTTGCATTGCGCGATGATGGGTGAAGCCTCATTGCAGCCATGGCAACTTGCTGGATACTTTTGAGCAACTTGGTGAAAAACCAACAAGTAGCTGCTTGAAAAACTGTTTCAAGAGTGAGTCTTACAAGAACAAGGAATGGAGTTCAAGACCTGAAATAAACAATGCACTTCCAATGCAGTTCAGTGCATCACTCATTTACAATTGAGAGTTTGTGACATCAACATATTTTATTGCAGGTTTGCAGGGTTTGGAATCCAAGTGGTGCTGAACGCTGGGTTGTCATGTCATTTCTGATACCAGACACCAAACAATGACATCATCACGTATACCTAGGTGTGAAACATGGAGAGGGGGTGGAAATACCGCCTGTGTTTGCACAGTGCGTACCTGGGATGCCAGTCTGTCAGGTTCGCTGCTCTCATACAGTTAGCATGGACAGGTGATGGAAACAAACAATACAAAACTGAATATGAAACGATATTCTGGGCTGCTTTATATTTATACCAAACATGCAGGAATCACCAGTAATTGCCATTGTTAGAGATATCGCCAAGTATGGTTATTTTGTTTTAATATTTCACTTCAATACCAAACCCTAGCTTCAAACCTCTTTAAAACCCTTACATTATTTATTATGATTACAAAATGACAACCTAAATCCTCCCCAGCTGTCATGATACTTGGTATTTAATACGAGTTGTTGGGAATAAAATCAGATTCTGTGGATACTGGGTGGGTGTCTGTCAGTCCGTCCATCACTGCATCTAAGTTATGCATCAAATAGGGTTAAACATTTCACTGTCTTTATTAGTCTCTCTGTTACATGCTGAATGTCCTGGTCCTCAGCTTGTTCAACACACTGCTAGCTCCAGTTCTGAATTCACAGTCTTGACAGGGATTTATGTTACTGACATTCTGAATGCCAGATCCTGTTGAGATTGACTACAATTGAATCCTGTCACGTGAATCAGGTAAAACTAGACAGACTCGTGTGAGAGTCTGAACCCAGTGAACTCCGTGATGTTCCCAGGGGACTGTCTATGGAGCCAGCATGGCTCCAGTTCACAGAGACATTCTTCTTGCCTTGCCTTGTGACATTTGCATGCCTTTATTAATGTTTTCGTGACCCAGGAAGATCACTGACAATGAAAGGGTTAATAATGAACTCTGACTCGCGGCTTGCTACAGTAACAAGGACCCCCCTCCCCCTTCCCCACTATTACCACAGAGGGACCCTAGTTTAAAAAAAACTTTAAATATTATTAACTATTATTAAAAATAAAGAAAATGTTTTGAAAACAAACTAAATAAACAAGATAAACGAGATGTATTGCCTTGTAGGAATGACAACCACCACTAACTCTTGTCAGTATTTATGCAAAGAAACACACAGGCACCTCCACTCTATATAGAAAGAATATCACAGGTGCGTTTATACAGTCATTATTCATAGACATTGGAAAAAGCCATGCAAATCTGCAGGAAGATTCCGATGACAGAACTAATACAAACTCCTAATGACTCTCTGTTTCACATTGCGGCTCTTTTCACTGCCTTTCTAACCTCTGGAAGGAGTGAGTAATGGATCATTGCCATGGTGTCTGGAAAAGAATGCTGTTGCGAAATGAATGCTGTAGGCTATGCCTTAATTACAACACGCGAAGGGAGGGCCCCCGAAAACCAGTCTGTTCCAGCTTAAACTAGTCACAGAAACTCCGCTAATACGCCTTTCCATCTCCACAATGACAATATGAAGGGAAATGATGCATGACCACTTTATGTCATGTAATTACACAATGGCCCTTTGAACAGGTACTGCATTCGCTGCTCCCTCAGAAACCATTCGTCCAGCTGTAACTGGTCTGGCCTGCCTCAGCCAGCTATTATATCATAATATTGACTTTCTCCAGGACCGGAACATCAATAACATCTGGAAGCTCACAGTCAACAAACATCCACATTCCATTCTACTACAGCGCATACAGACCACATTATACCTGTACATTATTAAATAATGGTTAACTCTTGTGAAGTTCATATTTCTGTCTGTTCTGTTATAAGACAACACAGGACTCCTATTTATCTTTTTCTTTTTTAATGGAAAAACAAGTTCATTTTACGAAATCTATTTATAAAACAACCAAGTAATATTGTATTAAAGATTCACCAAAGCTATCTTACGCACTCTCGAACCGAGTTTCTTAAAATTACAATAACAGGGATTTGTTGCCTTGCAAAAAAAGGGATTTCATTCAAATCCACAGTTCTCCTCAAAACAGATTCAGAATTCTGTTTGAGTGTTTAAACAGCAGTAGCCTCAAATGTCATTGCTTTTTTATGTATTCATTTTTCTTTTAATATTAAATGGTAAAAGAAGCAGAAGAGGAACAGGCTGTCTTAACCGTTACAGTTTGCTTTCACACACAAACTCGTCAATAGAGGATTACTGATCAGGGATAGATATACTGAGTGGGTTTGATTACTGATCAGGGATAGATATACTGAGTGGGTTTGATTACTGATCAGGGATAGATATACTGAGTGGGTTTGATTACTGATCAGGGATAGATATACTGAGTGGGTCGAATGCGTTTGTTCTAAAGGGAATGAATCCATTCAACCAGGATGTCAGTTAAAGTTGACTGAGGTCATAGAATCAGAAGAATAACAACTAAAAGTCAGGTTCATCAGGTTCCCATCGCTCTGCACACGCGGCAGCTACATGAACTTCTGTCACTGCAGCTGTGCGAGTTTCACATGTATTACATTCCCCTTGTAAACATTAACCACGGCCATTTTGCAGTTCCCCATGCTGTTCCCATGGCTGCACTTTGATTTTACTATAGTGAACCATGGGGCGCCATGTTGAATAGGCTGAGGCCCGGGATGACGGGTTCTGAGTCGGCAGTCTGAACGACCCCTCCTCCAAACAGGGGGGATTCAAAAGCACCGCAGAGACTCCAGGGAACGAGAAGGGTTTAGGGTTATTCCTGATCATTAGCGGCTGATATTTTTTAATAGTACAAGGGGGTAAGACGGGAGCGTGCTTTGCATTGGTTTACAATGTGTCAGTTGAAATGGGCTCTTAGTAAATGAACAAGCCCTGAGGCTGTGGATGGGAAGGGGCAGATACTGTATGTAGGTGTTGGGTGTGGATTTATAAAATAATAATAACCAGAACAGCTGCTTCTTTTTATTACAAAAAGGTTATTTTATTTACTGTTCAGTAGTCTAGTGTACAGACCAGATATAGAATTCTCTGGGTTTTCCAAGCAGAACAGTACAATAAATCAGTGCAAAACTGTACCGAAAAACAGACACACGACTACGTGACATCATTCTCCTGTGCACCCAGCCTTACATGTCATCCCCCCCCACACAAACACACGACTACGTGACATCATTCTCCTGTGCACCCAGCCTTACATGTCACCCCCCCCACACAAACACACGACTACGTGACATCATTCTCCTGTGCACCCAGCCTGACATGTCACCCCCCACACAAACACACGACTACGTGACATCATTCTCCTGTGCACCCAGCCTGACATGTCATCCTCCCCCCACACAAACACACGACAACGTGACATCATTCTCCTGTGCACCCAGCCTGACGTGGTTACAACACAGACACACGAGTACAGAGAGCATTCCTTGTGGTTACAACACAGACACACGAGAACGGAGAGAATTCCTTGTGGTTACAACACAGACACACGAGTACGGAGAGAATTCCTTGTGGTTACAACACAGACACACGAGAACGGAGAGAATTCCTTGTGGTTACAACACAGACACACGAGAACGGAGAGAATTCCTTGTGGTTACAACACAGACACACGAGAACGGAGAGAATTCCTTGTGGTTACAACACAGACACACGAGTACAGAGAGAATTCCTTGTGGTTACAACACAGACACACGAGAACGGAGAGAATTCCTTGTGGTTACAACACAGACACAGACACACAGTGGGCAGCTAGATAGAAAACAACTGCACACGCTTTGGAAACAAATAGTGATTTTTAATACATTATATAAAAGTTGGGATAGAACAGAACAAGCAAAAAAGTTGAATGCCACCGAATATAAAACAAAAAAAAAAAAAAAAAAAAAAAAAAAAATCCCACACATAGAAAAAAGAATGGTTAACTGAATATGCTGTACACCCCCTTACATTCTCACAGGATACAAATTATACAACAGATCTTTTTGGGAAGTAGCAACTTAAAACAGGGGGTGGAGGGGAGATATATATATATATATTTTAGACACACACACACAATAAAACATCTTTGAAACAAAAGTTAGACATGTAATAACATAGAAGACTGAAACAGCATCAACA
>CM072672.1:46338712-46383476 GCA_036884735.1 Huso huso | reverse complement strand
GGCGTTCGGTGTATTGCTCTCTTATTGATGATACCTCGTTCTGTCTCTGCCTTGCAGGCCCAATGTGCAACATCGACATCAACGAGTGTGCCTCGAACCCCGTCACAACGGCGGCACGGCGCGAAACGAGCTCAACAGCTTCCGCTGCCTGTGTCCCGAGGGGTTACCGACCCCATCTGCTACTCCGAGGTGGACGAGTGCGCCAGCAGCCCCCGCGCCCACGGCAGCTGCATGGACGATGTCACGGGTAAGACATCCTCTGTCCCTGTGAATCTCGGCCCTCTCTTTCACAAGTCCATTGAGATGGGTTTCACAGCAGGCCAGTCTCGGTGTCCCAGGTGTATAACGCAGCAGTGATGTGAGCACATGAGCCGCACAGAGTCCTGATGCTGCGGCTTGATCTCCCCACGGCACAGGTGTGAGTGTGAGCCTGGCTGGGTGGATGGACTGCAGCTGGATCGCAATGAGTGTGAATCGAACCCGTGTCTCTCAATGGAGGAACCCGCGCTGACCTCACCAACGGCTACAGCTGCACCTGCAGGAAGGGCTTCAAAGGTGATCGGGGGAGGATGGATGAGGCAGGGCACTGGCTGGCATTGGATCCACAGAGCTGGCCTGACAATGGGGCCACATGAGTCCCAATTGATGGCTATTCTCTTCCTTCAGGGTCAGACTGTGAGATTAATATCAACCAGTGTGCCTCGAACCCCGTGCTTGTACCAGGGGACCTGCATCGATGGAGTCAGCAGCTACACCTGCCATTGCTCACTGCCTACACAGGTAACCCCTTCACAGGACTGTCCCGAGAGCTCCCCTAACCCAAACCCTTTCACAGGACTGTCCCGAGAGCTCCCCACCCAAACCCTTTCACAGGACTGTCCCGAGGCTCCTAAACCAAACCTTTCACAGGACTGTCCCGAGGGCTCCTAACCCAAACCCTTTCACAGGACTGTCCCGAGGGCTCCTAACCCAAAACCTTTCACAGGACTATCCTGAGGGCTCCTAACCCAAACCCTTTCACAGGACTGTCCCGAGGGCTCCTAACCCAAACCCCCTTTCACAGGACTGCCCCAGGGCTCCTAACCCAAACCCTTTCACAGGACTGTCCTGAGGGCTTCTAACCCAAACCCTTTACAGGACTGTCCTGAGAGCTCCCTAACCCAAACCCGTTCACAGGACTGTCCCGAGGCTCCTAACCCAAAACCCTTTCACAGGACTGTCCCGAGGGCTCCCTAACCCAAAACCCAAACCTTTCACAGGATTGTCCCGAGGCTCCTAACCCAAACCTTTCACAGGACTGTCCTGAGTCCTAAGCCAAACCCTTTCACAGGACTGTCCCAGGGCTCTCTCTGCACAGGACACTGTTAAAAGCCTTCAAATATAGATTGGAAATAATGTTTTAGCTAATGCAAATGAATTGTTGCAGGGAGATTGCTGCAAACCAAAACCTGGTTTTAACCGATGAGAGGAGGGTGTTGAAGGTGTAAAGGGTTCCTGTAAATGTGCACTACACTGCACAGCAAGCCTGTAGGTGCCAGTGACCCCTCTTCTCCTCTGCAGGAACTGTGAAGTCATCCTGGCTCCCTGTGACCCGGATCCCTGCACCAACTCTGGGATCTGCCAGGCGTCTGCTGACTACCGAGCTACTCCTGCCTGTGTGCCCCGGCTGGCAAGGTAGGCTGGTGCCAGGCTTCAGCCTGGGAGTGGCATCCGTTTTGAGAGTCTGTTGAGACCGCTTTTGTCTTCTTAGGATTTTTTGAGAAGCTTCAGTCCTCTTGGTCAGGTCTTCTTGTGTAAAGATAGATATTGTTTCCAAAAGAATGAAGGTTAATGAACAGATAAATTCATTTTCAGGTCACGATGTTCACAAGACGCTAACAAACGTTTCCCCAACCCCGTAAGAATGGCGCTGTGTGCCAGAACAGCCAGGGCAGCTACCAGTGCCAGTGTCGCCCCTGGGTACACCGAACCAACCGCGAGACCAACATCGATGACCGGGCGCGTTAAGTATGTGACCTGGACAGGCTCATCAAAATAAGAGCTGCCTGCACTATGAGAGGGACTGGACACGTGCTGCTTTTGTTTAAATGCATTCTAGTTTATGTATCATTTATGATGGTTCATGTTAGTAGCTCTGCAGTGTGCTCATGCTTTATGATGGTTCATGTTAGTAGCTCTGCAGTGTGCTCGTGGCACCATGTGCTCACACATGTAACACAGGGCTGAGGCTCTGGCACCGCTAGACAGCGTGGTAATTAGAATCGCCCATGATTAGTGAAAGCACTGCACCGCAGCTCATTCAGTCCGTTGTGCTCCTCAGATCCGTACCAATGGGGGCTCCTGTGTGACGGGCGTTAACTCGTTCATGCTCTTGCCTGCCGGGTTCCACGAAGCCCACTGCCAGACGGAGGTGAACGAGGTGACAGTCACCCCCTGTCTGAACGGGAGCCACCTGCAGCGACTATGTGAACAGCTTCTGCCAGTGCGCCCTCGATCCAGCGGCATCCACTGTGAGAATATCCTGGAGTGCACAGACAGGTATGAGAGTGCTGGACCCTGCATTACACTGTGAGACCCTGTCTGTCATCCTGGAGTGCACAGATAGGTATGAGAGTGCTGGGACCCTGCATTACACTGTGAGACCCTGCTGTCTGTCATCCTGAGTGCACAGATAGGTATGAGAGTGCTGGACCCTGCATTACACTGTGAGACCCTGCTGTCTGTCATCCTGGAGTGCACAGAGAGCCTGCTGTCTGTCTCAGCCCGCTGGCACTGGTATGAGCAGCGCTGGGACCCTGTTGTCTGTCTCAGCCCGCTGGCACTGGTATGAGCAGCGCTGGGACCCTGCTGTCTGTCAGCCCGCTGGCACTGGTATGAGCAGCACTGGGACCCCCGTTGCCTGTCTCAGCCCGCTGGCACTGGGTATGAGCAGCGCTGGGACCCTGCTGCCTGTCTCCAGCCCTCTGGCACTGGTATGAGCAGCACTGCGCCCTGCAGTCTGTCTCAGCCCTCTGGCACTGGTATGAGCAGCACCGGGACCCCGTTGCCTGTCTCAGCCCTCTGGCACTGGTATGAGCAGCACTGGTACCCTGTTGTTCCGTCTCAGCCCGCTGGCACCGGTATGAGCAGCAGCGGTACCCCTGCTGTCTGTCTCAGCCCGCTGGCACTGGTATGAGCAAAGCTGTTACCCCGTTGTTCGTCTCAGCCCGCTGGCACTGGTATGAGCAGCACTGGTACCCCGTTGTCTGTCCAGCCCGCTGGCACTGGTATGAGCAGCGCTGGGACCCCTGCTGTCTGTCTCAGTCCGCTGGCACTGGTATGAGCAGCACTGGTACCCGCTGTTCGTCTCAGCCCGCTGGCACTGTTATGAGCAGCGCTGATACCCTGCTGTCGTCTCAGCCCGCTGGCACTGGTATGAGCAGCACTGGGACCCTGTTGTCTGTTTCTTGAGTTTCTGGTAAATGATACTGACCTGCTGTCTTTGTATTGTCTCAGCTCCTGTCTCAATAAGGATACTGACCTGCTGTCCTGTATTGTCTCAGCTCCCTGTCTCAATAATGGCACCTGTGTGGACGGATCAACGCTGCTCAGTTGCCGCTGCCGGCCAGGCTTCGCGGGCGCAGTGTGCCAGCACGAGATCAACGAGTGCCACTCCCAGCCCTGTCAGAACGGGCGAACCTGCATGGACGGGCTGGGCACCTACCGCTGCCCTGCCCTCAAGAGGCTACACTGGCAACAACTGCCAGGTGAGGAGCTGGAATCTGGGGCACTGAGATGAAAGAGAGAGCCCTGTGTCAAAACTGGAGAGCTAAATAAAGACACAAACTGTACAGAAAAGGAAATGCTGGATTGAGTATCGGGATCATTTAGGGTCTGTCATTGTATTCAAAGTTAGCTAAATGAGGATTTTTCTTGGTGTCGTTTTCATGCTTAATGTACATGACTTGTTTTGGTTATAATCATGACTTGGTGTTGACTATAAGTTGGGTACTTGTATTTGCCCACCTCAGATCCCTCTGTACTGAATCCAGCTCTATTTGGATGCACAGCACAGCTTTTATGACCCTCATCACTTGTCTGTGTTTTATACCCTCTTCTCACTCTGCAGACCTTGCTCAACCCAGCATCGCCCCCTGTGTAACAACGGGGCACCTGGTGCAGGGGGTCGGTCCCGGCGGTGCGAGTGTCCCAGTGACTGACTGGCTTGTACTGCTATCGCGCTCCATGGTCTCCTCCGCGCAGTGGCTGCTGCTCGCAAACGGAGGCTTCACGGGTTTCTTACTGTTCTTTATTAATTCATGAGCAAGCAGAGACATTGTGTAAGGCTGTACAAAAAAGTCATCCAAGATATTCACTGAATGTGTGTGTGTGTGTATATAGCTGTATTATGGCTGCAGTGTTGGGCCTGAAGCTAAAGCACCGCTATTGGTGTGTTGATGTTAGGTGTCACCATGATCAGGTGTGCCAACACTCTGAACATGCATCAATACGGGCAACACCCACCAGTGCCAGTGCCAGGCGGGCTACACCGCAGTTACCGCGAGCCGGACGTGACGGTGCGCCGAACCCCTGCCACCACGCCGCTCGCTGCCAGGATCTGCAGGGGGCTATCTGTGCCAGGTGAGGCCCCAATGTCCCAGCACGGGGGACCCGCTGCAGCTCCACCAGCTCATGTCCTTGTTTTTGTCTCCACAGTGCCTGGCTGGGTACCAGGGGTGAGCTGTGAGTATGAAGTGGACGAGTGCCAGTCCCAGCCCTGCAGAAACGGAGGCACCTGCTTCGACCTGGTGAACCGATTCACCTGCTCCTGCCCTCCCCGGACACACGGTGAGGAGACGCTCACACACTGAAACACAACGCCAAGGTGCACAGTCTGAGCTGGGACTGGCTGCATTTCTACAGCGAACAAGAAAGCCATCTGCTCTGTCAATAACTGGCAAAGCAGTCAGCTGACCCTGCTGATCATTGCTACCCTCTGTGGTACAAACATTGAGAAATCCTCAAGCAAAACCACAGAACACAGTAAATACTGGGTAATATTCAGTGGATATGTTTTTCATCAGGTGAACTGCATCGACAGCATTGCTATACCTGTACCCATGCATCTCCACCGCTGTACTTCTGGATTGATTGACGATGGTAGTTAACATTACCGTATGTCTGGAAAGCCAAGCGCCGACAGAATGAGAAAAAAAAACAAGGGGTTAAAATCGCGCCAATGTAATGTTCAAACCGTTCTGCCGATGTTGCTGGTATTAATGTAGTGCGTGTGCGGCGTGCGTGTGTGTGTTGCAGGGCTGCAGTGTGAGATCAACGATGATGACTGTGCTCCAGATGCCCACCCCAGCGGGGGTCAAGGCTGCTTCAATGGAGGGCAGTGCATCGATGGCATCGGGCTACACCTGCAGCTGCCCCCGGCTTTGCTGGCCAGCACTGTGAGGGCGATGTCAACGAGTGTCTGTCCAGCCCCCAGACCCCAAGGGCAGCCTTGACTGCGCCCAGAAAACCAACCCTACACGTGCAAGTGCTGCACGGGCTTCACAGGTGAAACACTCTTATTGTCCTAAATCCACGAGAGAGGGCAGCACTGCAAACACAGCTTTCAAACCTCCCACGGTTTTCTGTCATTCAAACTCTTCACCTTTTTACTGCAAATATGTAAAATCATTGCCCCTCACTGTCTCATTGCCCCTCACTGTAACACTGTCTCATTGCCCCTCACTGTAACGCTGTATTGTCTGGCAGGGCGTCACTGTGAGGCGGCGGTCGTGACCTGTGCCAGCTGAACCCGTGTCAGAACAGTGGGACGGTTCTGTTGACCTCAACTCTCCACTTGGCTCGCCTGCCACTGCCGCTGGTGAGCTGCCCTTATGAAATGGTTTCTGTTTGTTGCTGTGCTGTGCTGGTGGTGTTAATGTTAATGTACCGACTCTGAAATACCTTTTTAGTTGCTGCTTTCTAGTTTAGTGTACAGGTGAGTAATGCAGATTCTCAGGGAAGAGTACAAGCAGTAAATGTATCATGTGTGATTCTGTCTTCTCATGCTGCAGAAGGCCTGAGGGCTCATCAAAAGGTAAATCTGCTTTCAAAATGTCCGGGATAAGGGTCTGTGCATCTTATGAAGCCTATCATGGTTATTGCTTAGCAGAACATCTCAAATCATGGGACCTACTTTTGCATGAGATTTGTGCTTGACATGTGCTACGTGCTGTCAGCCCTGGTCATGCTGCCTTCCGCTCATATTGCGGATGGATACAGAAAAGTATTCAAAACTGCTTCTGAATTATTTGTTTTCATTTGAAGGGCTTTGTTGGGAATAACTGTGAGTATAACCCATGTGGGCAGATTCGCTGCCAGAACAAGCAGGTTTGTGTGGAAACCTCGTCAGGCCCCGGCTGTGCCGCTGCCGGGAGGGACCGAGGGAGCTGGTGTGAGAATATGGGCTGTGCCAACCGACCCTGCAGGAACAGGGCCACCTGCTAGCCCAGCCCCCAGCCGCCCTACTACCAGTGCCAGTGCGGAGCACTTGACGGGCGACTGCATGACACGCACTCCCCCGTCCCGGGGCCTAAAACAGACTGCCCGATCCCACAGTGTCGCCCACAAGGCTGGGACCTGGCGTCTGTGACCGCAGTGCAACAACCACAGTGTGGCTGGGACAGCGGGGACTGCTCCTGCACTTCCCCTGGAAGAAGTGCACCCCCTGCGCTGCTTTGCTGGGCTGTTCAACAACGACGAGAGGCGGACGAGCAGTGCAACACTGCAGAGTGCTTCTGGACGGCTACGAGTGCCAGGAGCAGAGGCAGGACCTGCAGTGGGTGCAGAGCACAGCCAGTCACACCGAGCTCAAACACAGAGTGGAATGAGGTCCCTGAGGGTGCTCTTAACTCTTTGTGATGCATCATAAGATAAACCCTGTGTGGAGGGTGTCTTTTTGTACAAGAGATGTAGTTTGGAGGTTTGAGCAGGAGATGACATCTCTTACACAATCAGAGACTCCTTAAACACAACGCATTCAACCAGCCCCCCCTGTTGCAGCCCCCCCCGCTTTATTTGCTGTTTAAGTAACTTTGTAATAAGCTTCAGTCGTTTGCAAATATTCATCAGTAAAGAGTTGCAACAAATACTCTCTTCACTCTTGCAAAAGAATGATCGTGACCACGCTACCTGCAGTGGTGCTTAGATCAGTGAGCCTTACAGTTTGAGCTCAATGGAGGATTCAGTAGCAATACTATGAATACTTGCAGTTTGAGCCTCAGTGGAGGATTCAGTAGCATTACTATGAATACTTGTCCCTTTTCCCCTGCAGGTATCAGGATTACTGCATCAATCACTACGCTGACAGGCACTGTGACCAGGGCTGCAACACAGAGGAGTGGGCTGGGACGGGCTGGACTGCTCGGAGGACACACCCAGCGGCTGGAGGCCGCTGGTCATCGTGGTGCTGCTGCAGCCCGAGGGGAGCTGCTGGGAAAGCTGCCCCACTTCCTGCACAAGCTGGGCACGCTGCTCACACAAACCTGCGCCTCAGCTGGACCCCAGAACAGGCCCATGCTGCCCCCTACTACGGCAGGGGAGGGAGGAGCCCACCCGCAGCATGAGCAGGGGCGGCGCCCCCTGGAGCTGGGGAAGGAGGTAAATTAGGTAAGTCTCACCCAGTGTACACCAGCCTGGGAGCTGCTACTGTCCAGATGCTAACTGTGATGAAAAGAAACACTGATTGAGAGGTGGAGGTGTGGAGAGTGTGGAGTGAGGGGAGAGAGCGTGAGAGTGTGAGGGAGTGTGAGAGTGAGAGAGAGAGTGTGAGGAGTGTGAGTGAGCGACTGAGAGTGAGAGGAGTGAGTGTGAGACAGTGCGAGTGAGTGAGTGTGTAAGAGTTACCCCAGATGATCACTGTGCTTCTTATGATTTGAACACTGAGGACTACAGTGTATAAAGCTGTGAGTCGACCAGGAGATACAGTGGCTGCTGCTGTCAGGGAGAATAGACTCCTGATTGCTTCTTCTTGTTCTTCCCTCTCAGTTCCAAGGTGTACCTGGAGATTGATAACCGCCAGTGTGTTCACAATTCCAATGACTGCTTTTCTACAACGGACCAGGCTGCTGCGTTCATAGCTGCTCAGGCAGTCAAGGGCAGCCTCCCTCTCCCAGTCATCTCCGTCTGGAGTAAGTAACCAGTCCTCTCTGTCTGGAGTAAGTGACCACAGTCCTCTCTGTCTGGAGTAAGTGACCACAGTCCTCTCCGTCTGGAGTAAGTGACCACAGTCCTCTCCATCTGGAGTAAGTGACCACAGTCCTCTCCTTCTGGAGTAAGTGACCACAGTCCTCTCCGTCTGGAGTAAGTGACCACAGTCCTCTCCGTCTGGAGTAAGTGACCACAGTCCTCTCCGTCTGGAGTAAGTGACCAGTCCTCTCTGTCTGGAGTAAGTGACCAGTCCTCTCTGTCTGGAGTAAGTGACCACAGGCACACAAACAGATCTTTAACAATCTCATAGAAAAGCAGAGCGAGGCAGTCCGGACAGCCTTGCAGGGTATTCTGGGGAGTACAAGAATCGTATTGGAGTTAACACTTTCACATCACATTACTGTAACTTTGAACATGTGTAAGGCCCCTACAATCTGCATCTTTGGTTTGAATAGAAACATTCTCTTGCTGGGCATTATGCAGTATACATCCCCCCCGTTTCCTGCTAGCAATGACAGCAGAAGCCCATTCTGTCCCTTTGAGTGTCAGTGAAGCAGCGTTCTGTTCTCTGCAGGCCAGCCGGAGGCTGACAGTCAGCAGCTACCTGTACCTGCTGGCCCTGGCGGGGGCTGTGATCCTGGGGCTCCTGGTCCTGGGTGTGGTCGTGGTGAAGAGCAAGCGCAAGCACGGCACGCTGGGTCCCCGAGGGGTTCCTGCCCAAGAAGGACCGCAGGCGCGAGCCTGTGGGCCAGGATGACCTCGGAATGAAGTAGGGCTCCTATCTGTAGTGAAATACAATGCAACTGATGGTACTGCTTTCACAAGTGCATGCTTTTAAAAAAAGGCTTTTTTAGTAGCATCAGCTGGCACATGTTCATGACATTTCTGAGGTTCCTAAATGCCTCTGTAGTACCCTGAATCTTCCCTGCATGTCTTCTTTTCAGGAACCTGGTGACCCAACAAGATGAAGAGAGCATGATGTATGCCAATCAGAACGAGCTGGCTTGAGGACCGTCCCCAAGCCAAAAAGAAAAAGGTACTGGTGTCACTTCTATGCCTTGCTGGGACTCCTCTCAGTCCTCGATGGGATCAATGTATCTGGACAAGGCTACCTAGCCATCAGCAGCACAGAGATTTAAGACATGAGTGCTGTCTATCCCGCAGGTTCCTGATCTCTTGTAGACTCCCCCCACAGGCTGTGAAAGCTGCAGGAGGTGCCACTGTGTCTGCAGTGTAACCCCAGGGTGGGAATGTGTCCCCAGTTTCCTGATCTCTTGTAGACTCCCCTGTGCAGGCTGTGAAAGCTGCAGGAGGTGCCACTGTGTCTGCAGTGTAACCCCAGGGGTGGGAATGTGTCCCCAGTTTCCTGATCTCTTGTAGACTCCCCTGTGCATGCTGTGAAAGCTGCAGGAGGTGCCACTGTGCCCGCAGTGTAACCCCAGGGGTGGGAATGTGTCCCCAGTTTCTCATGCATCTTTAGATGGCTGTCTAATCTCTACTTGTTTTCGGTCAGACTGAGGACCAGGCCCTCCTCCCTGAAGGAGAGGGGACAGTGGACCGCCGGCAGTGGACGCTTCAGCACCTGGAGGCAGCCGACATCCGCATGACCCCCTCGCTGGCACTGACCCCCCCGCAGGCGGAGCAGGAGCTGGACTGCATGGACGTCAATGTCAGGGGACCAGGTACCCTCTGATTTCACTTCACTTCAGAACATACACCTCCTTTAATACAAGGGTGCAAGAGAATTCGTATTGAGGGCAGCTTTAAGCCTGCAGTATTAACTTGTGGTATAGCTCCCAGGTGATTAAGGACACAAGAAAGGGATCCAGTGGATTCTGTAGTGCACTCGGTATGTGTTTCAGAGCTGTACATACTGCACCTGTAGTGTGGACTGCAGCATCAATATACTCTTGTTCTTTGCTCACTAAACAAGTATGTCAGTGGTCACCTATATCGTACACCACGGCTGTACATAATAAAATCACAGCTATCCGTGTCATGCAAAAACACACCAGAACCTCCATTCCCTGTCAGTATTTCTTCCAAACAGAAGATGATGTTTCTTTGCTTCCCTTGACAGGCTTCACCCCCCTTGATGCTGGCATCCTTAAGTGGTTGGTCCCGATGTCTCTGAGGAGGAGGAGGACGAGGATGAAGAGGAGGGCGACGACTCTGCTGCCAATGTAATCACAGACCTGATCTGCCAGGGAGCCACCCTGGTGGCGAAGACGGACCGCACCGGCGAGACCGCGCTCCACCTGGCAGCCCGCTACGCCCGGGCCGATGCTGCCAAGCGCCTGCTGGACTCCGGAGCGGACGGCAACGCCCAGGACAACACAGGCCGCTCGCCGCTGCACTGCGCTGTGGCAGCCGACGCACAGGGAGTCTTCCAGGTACGAGGGCTGGACAAACTGTCCCAGGGGCCACTTCTCACTGGAGCCAGTCAACACGCCAATAATATAATCTGTGACAGGGGCCACTTCTCACTGGAACCAGTCAACACGCCAATAATATAACCTGTTGCCCAAGCACAGCATAACTGGGGGTAGTGGTGGCTTTGTTCTTCGTTAGCCGTTTCCTAGCAGGGGTATTCGGGGTTGTATAGTGGTTGAACCCCCTGAAGAAGTGTGTTGAGATGAAGCCTGTTTCTCCTCTCAGATTCTCATCCGTAACCGTGCCACAGACCTGGATGCCCGTATGAACGATGGCACCACCCCGCTGATCCTGGCTGCTCGCCTCGCGGTGGAGGGCATGGTGGAAGAGCTCATCAACTGCCACGCTGATGTCAATGCCGTGGACGATCATGGTACGCAGGTCCACGGCTCTCTTTGAAAAGGCCGCTCTGTCATGGTCTCTTTGACTGCTTGTCTCACTGTCCCGTTTCCTCTGCAGGAAAGTCGTCTCTGCACTGGGCTGCAGCTGTCAACAATGTCGAAGCCACGCTGGTGCTGCTGAAGAACGGAGCCAACCGTGACATGCAGGACAACAAGGTGAGCGCACTGCCCTACAGCTCACGGCTCTGTGAGAACAGCAGGCAAGCTAGTCTTAGTGAGGTGATATATGAGACAATTCAAAATCTGTGCACAACCTGTTTGCAATATCCCATTATGTTACATTTTAGCTATATCTTCATAAGTGCTCATCCCGGTTGAATAAAAGTTTGCATGGGTGTTTCCTATTGCAAATAAATCACGATTAGCTACTTCTGCAGTTCTATGTTGGGCACTGTTTGGTTCAGGTTTTTGCGATGCAAGGTTTCTTGTCATATAGATATAGATATAGGTCATGTTAAAGTGCTTTCCAGTGGTTTTGAATCAGGCAGTGAAGTATGTTATTAAAGTTCCTATTACTGAGAGCCCAGCTCCATGTTTCTTCTTGTCGTTCCCTGTGTCTAGGAGGAGACCCAGCTCTTTCTCGGCCAAGTGAGGGGCAGCTTCCAGGTGGCTCAGGTGCTGCTGGATCACTTCCCTAACCGGGACATCACAGACCACATGGACCGGCTGCCCCGGGACATCGCTCAGGAGCGCATGCACCACGACATCGTGAGGCTGCTGGACGAGTACAACATGGTGCGCAGTCCTCACGGGGCGGGGGGCCACATGGTGGGCGTTATGTGTGGCCCCAACGGCTCCTTCCTCAGCCTCGCGCAAAGCCCTCAGGGGAAGAAGGCAAGACGCGCCAACACCAAGACCCCAGGCAGCACCCCCCCAACCTGGGCAAGTAAGGACCTGAAAGAGGTCAAGGCCCGCCGACGGAAGAAATCCCCGGGAGAGAACAAGGGCCACCTGTCAGAGAGCTCGGTTACCCTGTCCCCGTCGACTCCCTTTGAATCTCCCCACGCCATCTCAGACAACAGCTCCCACCCCACCTGACAGCCCCAGGGGCGCAGCAGCATCCCCAGCACACCCTCTCCCTTGCTAGCCTGAGCGAGCAGCATGCCTACAGCCACGGCTCCAGCACCATCCTGCCCCCTGTCAGCCACATGTTGTCCCAGCACGGCCTGGGCATGGGGAGGGCGGGCCAGCACGCCCCTTCAGAGTGGATGGGGCTGCCAAGCTCGGGCTACGGCCACATGTTCGGGGTCCTCCACCATCACCAGGCCGCGGGCTCTCACCCCAGCATGCACCAGCAGGGCATGATGGCGCCCATGAACGTCACCATGGCGCGGGAGCAGCTGCCGTCGATAGTTGCCTTTCAAATGATGCCAAACTCGGCCAGCCAGCAGCATGTGAATCAGCAGCAGCAGCAGCAGCACAGACTCTCTCCGCATGTTCAGAACCACTGCGCACAGAACATGGGCGGCGGCTCCCTGTATCAGGGCTCTGATATGGGCCACCCCGCTGCCCAGATGCCCAACAACCTGATGCCCCAGCAAGATGGACAGAGGGTAGCAGCGCTCCCTCAATACCAACCTCTTCAGAGCTCTGTGGATAAATACCCCACCCCCCCATCGCAGCACAGCTACCCCTCCACCTCGGAGAACACGCCCGGTCACAGCAAGCCCGGCCCGAGCGAGCACCCCTACCTCACCCCCTCGCCAGAGTCCCCAGACCAGTGGTCCAGCTCCTCCCCCCACTCCGCCTCCGACTGGTCCGACGTCACCACCAGCCCCACCTCCATGAGCCAGCTGCAGCCCAGCGGGGCCCACATTCCCGAGCAGCAGAGGAGCAGCATGCAGGCGTTTGCATGAAGGAGACTCCAGTTCTAACGAACACACTTTACAAGCAAATGAAGGCTGGGAGATGAAGAAGAAGAAGAAGAAGAAGAAGAAGAAATGAACAAAGAGATCCAAAGGCTTGTGTGAAGCGAGTTGCATCTGCTTCCAGACATGCTGTCTAGTCTTAATCAGCTGGTTTGAACTTCAGCGCGAGTCCTTTTGCTTTTGTTTCTTCTGAAGGATGTTTTCTGATGTCAAATTCACCGTCTGCCTTTCTCTTATAAATGTAACAGCTAGCTGGTATATATATATATATATATATATATATTTTTTTATAGATTTCAAGATTTGGGGTATTCTGAAGAAGAAGAAGAAGAAAAAGAAGAAGAAGAAGAATACGGGTGGCACGGTGGCGTAGTGGTTAGCGCTGCTGCCTCACAGCGCCAGGGTCCTGGGTTCGAATCCGGCCTAGGGTACTGTCTGTGTGGAGTTTGCATGTTCTCCCCGTGTTCACGTGGGTTTTCTCTGGGTACTCCGGTTTCCTCCCACAGTCCAAAGACATGCTGTCCAGGTTGATTGGTCACTCTAAATTGCCCTCTGTGTGAGTGTGTGTGGTGCCCTGCGATGGACTGGCGTCCCGTCCAGGGTGTAGTCTCGCCTTGCGCCCTGTGTATGCCGGGTTAGGCTCCGGCTCACCGCGACCCTGTAAAGGAGTAAGCGGTTAATGATAATGGATAATAATAATATCAATGAGTATTGCACTTGCTGTATAACCAGCCCATCAGCAGCAGTGTGCATTAGAAAGGTTTGTCCTGGCTAGAGACCACAGGGACCATTCATGGTTCATATAGACTCCTTTGCAACTAAAGAATAAAAAGCTCTATTTCGGCCAGATCTAAAATAATATTTTCTATTTAACTTTTAAAATGTGGCAAGCGAATGATTGGTTTTGTACCCCCTGGAGACCACACTACATTGACCCAGAACACACAGTCCCGTCCCTCTCTGGAGGGATTCCAGGCCAGGACAGCCAAGGGGGGCTCCTCCGAGGACACAGGACAGCCAAGGGGGGCTCCTCCGAGGACACAGGACAGCCAAGTCGTTTAACACACAAGCTGTTTGTTTCCGGGTGTGGTGGGATGTGACAAACAGCTGCTGGGACGAAACATGCTTCCTTTTTGTTTTCTTGCCTTCATGAAGAAACACAGTTCCGATGTTGGAAGAGTCCAGTAAATAAAAAGACTCACAAGGTCACAGACTTTGCATAAACACTTTGAAAGGTTTCGTGTCTCTTGCTCTGGTACTTATGATGAAAATGTTTGCTATATTTTTCATACATGTTTTTCTATATTGTTTTCTTTCAGTGTAAATGGTTCCAGAGTTTTATTTTAGATCATTTAGAATGAAACAATGTCACTTTGAAATGATTTGCACTGTGATTAGTGTGGTAGCCCTTTTTAAGCTATATCAGAAGAATCTTTTTCATGCCAAATCACTAGAACCCTTACAGACCGAGGCGCAGGCTCGAGGCTTTCAAGAAAGAAAAATAAACACAAAGGATCAAATCAGACTTTTTATTTAGCAGATCTTTAATTGCTGTGAAAATGTGACGCCCAAAATGCAAATGAAAGTGTGATGCTGCGTCTCATTGTCTCGGCAGTGCTGAAGTCATATGATGCTGCGTCTCATTGTCTCGGCAGTACCAGCAATGAAGGGGGAGTCTTAGAAGACGTTTAGACAATCATTACTATGCACTTATGGTATGCATGTTGTAGGAACAGCAATTCTGTCTTGTATATCTCTATGCATTGTTGCCATTACACAGGAAGTAGTAGCAAGGCTGCTATCTCATACCTGGAGGACTCAGAAGAGTCCAATACCTGAGCAGTCCCGCTGAAACCCAGTAACACGACCCTTTGAATAAGAACAATCTAATACCTGAGCAAAAATGCTTAGTTTGTTCTTGTAAAGGAATGCTGGCATTGTAATTCGTTTAAAAATGGAGTTAGTCCACAGAAAGGGTCTGAATGAAACGCTGAACTGGAATGCTTTACCAGTGACATTCTTTTCAATAATGAGCTCATTAAAAGGCAAAGCCATACATCAGATCCGTGGCCATATCACAATGCATGAGTTAATGAAGAAGGGTTTAGAAAAGAGTTTTTGACGAATACATGACCTTTCATTTTCACAGAAGTTATTTTTTGTTGGTATCTTTACAACGCAGTTTATTCTGTGAAAAGGTCATGAATTGAAACACTGAGCTGTTTGGGTTATGAGTTGGGACTGGGTTGAAATGGGGATTACAGCTCAGCACTGCGGCACGAGGAACTGGAGAGGCAGTGCTTTTAACAAGGACATTGAAATCTCTTCTGATTCGGGGGGTTCAGGTTACAGGGTTGAAATTGTACAGCTGAACCTGTATTGAGGAATCAGAGCCAGAGACTTGGACTCTGGCTAAATGAAGGTGGAGCCACTAATCTCCATTCCGGGAGATGTTTTGTTCTGCTAGTCTACTCTCTGTGGCATTCCTGTTTGGAACAATGTTGTAATAATATGTTTCACAAAATGCAAGTCCAAGTTCACAGAATAGGATGCATTCACTTCAGTACTTTTGTCAAGCTTACATATGTAATAAACAGCTCCTAATATTTTGCATATGATGTGTTTACTAAATGCTTATTCATGTGAAGTAGATTTCTCATTTAAAATAGAAGGAACTCTTGTTTTTAAATAAAGCCTGTTTCGTATGAATTCTGTTTTGTTTTTTGTTCTGTTTAATTCTAGAGGAAAGGCTGTTTGCATTACTCTATTAATAAAGCATCTTGACAGCAGGTGTTTGTGGACACGTTGTCCTTGAGGAAGCATCAGTGAAAGGAGACTGGGCCATGCAGAACAGACTCCCTGAAGAAATTCCAGGCATATCAATGAGAAATGGTCGTGTGTGCAGTGCAATTATTACCCAGTAACTACCCAGTGCAATTATTACCCAGTAACTACCCCAGTGCAATTATTACCCAGTAACTACCCAGTGCAATTATTACCCAGTAACTGCAATTTTAAAGCCCAGTAACTACCCAGTGCAATCATTACCCAGTAACTACCCAGTGCAATTATTACCCAGTAACTACCCAGTGCAATTATTACCCAGTAACTACCCAGTACAATTATTACCCAGTGACTACCCCAATGCAACTATTTCTGTGTTATCTAAACGGCTCAGAGAGCTGCACAAAGCAATGGTCTTCCAGAGCAGCGACGTTCTTTGTGTTGTTGGGATTCGGAACAGATCGCTCCACGTCTACAGTTATTTTAAAATGAACTTACAAAATCTATGAGGCCCCGTGACTGGAGCAAGAGAGCAATGCACTCCCCGTGACTGGAGCAAGAGAGCAATGCACTCCCCGTGACTGGAGCAAGAGAGCAATGCACTCCCCGTGACTGCAGCAAGAGAGCAATGCACTCCCCGTGACTGGAGCAAGAGAGCAATGCACTCCCCCGTGACTGGAGCAAGAGAGCAATGCACTCCCCGTGACTGGAGCAAGAGAGCGATGCACTCCCAGTGACTGGAGCAAGAGAGCAATGCACTCCGAGTGACTGGAGCAAGAGAGCAATGCACTCCCCGTGACTGGAGCAAGAGAGCAATGCACTCCCAGTGACTGGAGCAAGACAGCAATACACTCCCGGTGATTGAAGCAAGAGAGCAATGCGCTCCCGGTGACTGGAGCAAGAGAGCAATTCACTCCCGGTGACTGGAGCAAGAGAGCAATGCACTCCCCGTGACTGGAGCAAGAGAGCAATGCACTCCCCGTGACTGCAGCAAGAGAGCAATGCACTCCCCGTTCTTTGTATTTTGTAAAGTTCTTCTTGGATGCTTTTGTGTTTCTGTAGCAATCTGTTTATAGCAGTTGTTAATTATCTATAATTGTATATATTGGTGTGATTCTTTTTTATACTGTGATGCTTCTTTTTTGAATATGCAGGCTAGTGTAACAGGGTTAAGCTTTAGAGTTTGTATTTCTAATTTATAGATGTGTCGTGTTTCTATTGCACTTTGATTATTCTATGTTGTTTTTTTATTCTATGTTGTTTTTTTAAAGCATGTGTGAATGTGTGTAAAGAAATCGCGTTGTAATTGATTAATGAGTCCAATTGTTTGTAGCTGAATACTTTCTAAAGCTTCACAAACGAGAGAGAGAGCATCTGGCGGGGAAAAAGAGTGTATGGGAAAATTACTGTAAGAGTTTTACAGATGGGTCTAAAAATACAGATAATGGTGGGGTTGGAGCAGCTTATTACATTCCAGAATCTGAGGTAGGAAAATGTGTTCGTATTACAGATAACGTGTCTATTATGACAGCTGAACTCATAGGGATTATTTTGGGAGTATTATAAAATAATAGAACAAATTATAGTGGATGAATGGCAGAATATGTGGAATGGGGGGAAAAGGGCGGAAATGATATAAATGACAAAGTAAAGTCAGTGCAGGAAGGATAGCACGGAGGGGAATAGACAGGAGGAAGTTAACCTAATAAGGCTGTTTATAGGACATTCAACTTGAAAATGAACATTTCTATAGCATTGCAGCGCATGAGAATGGGTTATGTGTGAGATGTGGAGCTATGGAAACTGGAACACCTGATGGTTCAATGTGCTAGATATAGAGAAGTGAGATTAGAGGAAGGGGACGAGTTGAGGGCTTTGAATATTAAGAATCTTTTTTTTTAGGGTATGGTCAGTTATAGAGGGAAATTCATTAGGAAAACGGAGCTTTAACCAGTCATAAAAAAAAAAAAAAAAAATCAGGACTCAAAGTGTTGGGCTCACAATAACAATAATCAAAACAAACAGTAAGTGGCGACAGTGAGGTTCGGAGGACAGTAAACACCGAGTTATTTTGAATTCACTTTGGGGGGGTCGGATTACGGCACGGCACGCCCGGTACGCTGGATTGGGCTCCGTTGCATTCGCCCCCGTGTACATGTAGAATACAATGCAATTATCGGTGTGGTTCATATATTCTACTTGACCACAAGTTATGTTCTTTATTTTGAAACGTTTAAAAAGCTTAAAAAATATTAAAAAATAGATAAATAAATAAAAGTTATAGGTGTTAATTTGTTGATGCTCCTCCAAAGAGTGAATATTTCGATTTAATTAATGCGATTCAGGGCTGTGGGGAGCAATACTAACACAAATATCAGAGAAAGTACATTTTCTTGCCTGCATATTTCGCTTTCCATTTTTAAAATGTGTCATTATTAAAACAAACCGCAGAGTCGAATTTGAACACATGGCGCGACAGTAACTGTTCCCTCTGATTAACACACTGTTTGGAGGTAGCAGCTGTACGCGTTACAAAATTACCAAAAAAAGAACATTTCTACAGTGCCGCTCACGATTCTGCACATAAATTACAGTCCCCTTTTACAACGATTATTTAAGAACGTATACCAATTCATGTGGGAGGTATTTTGTATTGACTTGCGAGTCGCTGGACTGTAGATGTCATTGCCTATTAATGACATTTGAACAAGACTATCCGTTCTGGACGCAGCGCAAAGGAATATCCGCGAGAAAGTGTCCTGGGTGCCTTTGACTTCCAGAGCTCGGCAACTCTACGAAATCACCCCACCCTAGAACCAAACCTAACCCAATACCTAACCATTAAAAACCACCTGACGCCCTCAGGACACTCCAGTGAATATTCCTTTGTGTTGCTTTCCAGTCTGCAGGCGCGCCCCCGTCTTAGCTCCGCCTCTTTATGACATCATTGTCATATCCTTTTCAGTATCCGTGCTGGTAACCCGGACGTTGTCCGACCTGTTTTTTTACTGACAATCCAAAGCATTGAAGAGGTTTGATGAAACATGAGATCAGAAGTAAGGGTGGCAGGTAAAGAGGGAGGAACACCGAGAGGTGCTGTATTCACCAGCGGCGGGGTAGAGAGATAATACCCAGACAGCGGCTGTGGACAGGACAAGTATCCGCGGAGAACTGAGGGAAGCAGACTGACCGCACACGGCTCCAGAGCGAAGGACAGCTTGTCGAAGCGGGCTGCTTCATCGAGGTGACGGTCTCAACATCCATTCATTAATGTACGTAGCTTTTCCCAGTCACAGTAAAGCATGCAGTTGGATGCTAATACAACAGGTAATTCTAGCATATCAACAGTTAACCAGTGGTATTAAAAAAAACACACAAAGAGAGAGCTGGGTTAGCCGCACTTACCTTATCACTGAATTCATAGTTTGATAAAGTTGTAATTAAAACTTTTCACTAAGAATTTCGGGGCTAGCTGTTTCAATTTAAAAATGCTCTAATGGGTACCAGCGGTCTCCTTCCTGTGTCGCTAATGCCACTCTTTGGAGACCGTGTGTTGGTACGGATTTATAGTGGCATGATCGCATTTGAAACGTTCTTACATTTTCACATTGTTCTGCCATTAGTGTTTCTAAAACAAGCTGTCTTGTTAGACACTTCCGGTAGATAAACCGCTGAACTGGGGTTTGTGTAAATGTCCCTTTTCACTGTGATATGACACGTCGCTGCCCCGCCCCCTTACACGTCAGCGGCAGCGCATTTCGTTACTCGGTACTGAGATTCCATCCAAAGGATTCCTGACCCTCGGCCGCAGACCCCACGGACCAGGGAAGCTAGCGAGCCAGTTGTCGAGTCTTGTAAGCACTGCGTGGCATTAATACACCCCTCTGTTGTGTTTTAAGGGTTGACAGGTATCCGTGTACTGCCGAAATTCAGCCCGACGCCAGTTACTTGATGTGAAAGGTAAGAGAAATTAACACGATTTAGATTGCAATGACAGTGCCAGACCATATATAACGGAGTTGGGCAGTGTTGGAGGTGAGAGGCTGCAGCTTATCAATATATTATTCACTGACCTGGGGCTGTTTTCTGAATCCACAGATTAGCACAATGCTACAATACTATTCAATTCCACTAGAAATGTCATGTTTGCTTGTAAAAACAGGTTGAACAGCTGTGTTTTATTTACAGGAGTTGTTTTTCAAAAGCAATGTTAAGAGGTGTGGTGCACTGCACACACAGATCATAAGTCACAAAAGTAGCAGGATTTCTCATTGCACTGCTCCTGACAGCACTCCTGTACTGTACTATCAGGATTTCTCATTGCACTGCTCCTGACAGCACTGCTGTACTAGCAGGATTTCTCATTGCACTGCTCCTGACAGCACTGCTATATTAGCAGGATTTCTCATTGCACTGCTCCTGACAGCACTCCTGTACTGTACTAGCAGGATTTCTCATTGCACTGCTCCTGACAGCACTGCTATATTAGCAGGATTTCTCATTGCACTGCTCCTGACAGCACTGCTGTACTAGCAGGATTTCTCATTGCACTGCTCCTGACAGCACTGCTGTATTAGCAGGATTTATCATTGCACTGCTCCTGACAGCACTGCTGTACTGTACTAGCAGGATTTCTCATTGCACTGCTCCTGACAGCACTGCTGTACTAGCAGGATTTCTCATTGCACTGCTCCTGACAGCACTGCTGTACTGTACTATCAGGATTTCTCATTGCACTGCTCCTGACAGCACTGCTGTACTAGCAGGATTTCTCATTGCACTGCTCCTGACAGCACTGCTGTACTATCAGGATTTCTCATTGCACTGCTCCTGACAGCACTGCTGTACTAGCAGGATTTCTCATTGCACTGCTCCTGACAGCACTGCTGTACTATCAGGATTTCTCATTGCACTGCTCCTGACAGCACTGCTGTATTAGCAGGATTTCTCATTGCACTGCTCCTGACAGCACTCCTGTACTGTACTAGCAGGATTTCTCATTGCACTGCTCCTGACACCACTGCTGTACTAGCAGGATTTCTCATTGCACTGCTCCTGACAGCACGCCTGTACTCCGAGCATCCCAGCATCCCTAGTTCTGGCAGGCTTTGAAATGGGAAGAGGGGTGTGTCAGAATGTGCGTCACAATCTCTCTTCTTGGTGAGGGTGTAAGAATTAGATAAGGACCTGGATCTTTTGTTTTCTCTGGGCTTGCACCACTAATCGTGTGAATGTTAAAGATTAACCAGGATGAAGCCCTCACCCAGTGTTAGGTATATCCTACTGGAAGACTGTATTTTACACCAAGCAGTTATGGTCTTGCATTAAATTTAGGAAAAAAGTTTAAGTGCATGTAGCCCTGTGAGACGTAGAGCAGCTCTGATAAGAACATAAGAACATAAGAAAGTTTACAAACGAGAGGAGGCCATTCAGCCCATCTTGCTCGTTTGGTTGTTAGTAGCTTATTGATCCCAGAATCTCATCAAGCAGCTTCTTGAAGGATCCCAGGGTGTCAGCTTCAACAACATTACTGGGGAGTTGGTTCCAGACCCTCACAATTCTCTGTGTAAAAAAATGCCTCCTATTTTCTGTTCTGAATGCCCCTTTATCTAATCTCCATTTATGACCCCTGGTCCTTTTTTCTTTTTTCAAGTCAAAGAAGTCCCCGGGTTGACATTGTCTATACCTTTTAGGATTTTGAATGTTTGAATCAGATCGCCAGTAGTCTTCTTTGTTCAAGACTGAATAGATTCAATTCTTTTAGCCTGTCTGCATACGACATGCCTTTTAAACCTGGGATAATTCTGGTTGCTCTTCTTTGCACTCTTTCTAGAGCAGCAATATCCTTTTTGTAACGAGGTGACCAGAACTGAACACAATATTCTAGGTGAGGTCTTACTAATGCATTGTAGAGTTTTAACATTACTTCCCTTGATTTAAATTCAACACTTCTCACAATATATCCGAGCATCTTGTTAGCCCCTTTTACAGCCTCCCCACATTGTCCAGATGAAGACACCTCCGAGTCAACACAAACCCCCAGGTCTCCTTCACAGTTCCCTTCCTCAATTTCACTATCTCCCATATGATATTTATAATGCACATTTTTATTGCCCGCATGCAATACTTTACACTTTTCTCTATTAAATTTCATTTGCCATGTGTCTGCCCAATTTTGAATGCTGTCTAGATCATTTTTGAATGACCTTTGCTGCTTCAACAGTGTCTGCCACTCCTCCTATTTTTTGTGTCGCCTGCAAATTTAACGAGTTTGCTTACTATATCAGAGTCTAAATCATTAATGTAGATTAGGAATAGCAGAGGACCTAATACTGATCCCTGTGGTACACCACTGGTTACCTCGCTCCATTTTGAGGTTTCTCCTCTAATCAGTACTTTCTGTTTTCTACCTGTTAACCACTCCCTAATCCATGTGCATGCATTTCCTTGAATCCCTACTGCGTTCAGTTTGAGAATTAATCTTTTATGGGACTTTGTCAAAAGCTTTCTGGAAATCTAAATAAACCATGTCGTATGCTTTGCAGTTATCCATTTTCAATGTTGCATCCTCAAAAAGTCAAGTAGGTTAGTTAGACATGATCTCCCTTTCCTAAAACCATGCTGGCTGTCTCCCAGGATATTGTTACCATATAGGTAATTTTCCATTTGGATCTTATTATAGTTTCCATAAGTTTACATATAATAGAAGTCAGGCTTATTGGTCTGTAGTTACCTGGTTCGGCTTTGTCTCCCTTTTTGTGGATTGGTATTACATTTGCTATTTTCCAGTCTGTTGGTACAACCCCTGTGTCAAGAGACTGTTGCATGATCTTGGTTAGCGGTTTGTAAATAACTTCTTTTCATTTCTTTGAGTACTATTGGGAGGATCTCATCCGCCCAGGGATTTGTTTATTTTAAGAGCTCCTAGTCCCTTTAACACTTCTGCCTCTGTTATGCTAAAGTTATTTAAAACTGATAGGAACAGGTCGACATGTGGGGCATGTTGTCCGTGTCCTCCTTTGTAAAAACCTGTGAAAAGTAATCATTTAATATATTTGCTATTTTTTTTTTTCATCTATGATTTTGCCATTTGTGTCTCTTAGACATTTAACCTCCTCTTTGAATGTTCTCTTGCTGTTATAATATTGGAAAAACATTTTGGAATTGGTTTTAGCCCCTTAGCAATATTGATTTCTCTCTCTCTGGCCTTTCTAACTTCCTTTTTGACTTGTGTTTGCAGTTCCAAGTACTCTTTCTGTGTGCTTTGTTTTTGGTCCCTTTTAAACGCTCTGTAAAGTGCCTTTTTTCGCTGAATATTTTTTTTTTAATTGATCTATTAAACCATTTTGGCCATTTTGTTTTAGATTTAGATTTGTCTACTTTTGGGATGTAATTGTTTTGTGCCTCTAGTACTACATTTTTAAAAAACAGCCACCCTTTTTCTGTGGATGTTTTCTCTTTTACTCCAATCTACTTCTATTAGTCTCTGTTTCATACCTTCAGTAGTTTGCTTTTCTAAAATTGTAAACCTTAGCTTTAGTCATTACTTTTGGGGTTTTAAAAATATTTCAAATGAGACCATGTTGTGGTCTGAGTTTGCCAATGGCTCTCTGACCTCTGTTTTAGTTATTCTGTCTTCATTATTTGAAAAGACTAAGTCAAGGCATGCCTCCCCTCTAGTCGGTGCCTTGACAAATTGGCGTTAGGAAGCAGTCATTTGTCATTTCCACCATTTCAATTTCGTCCGTCGTGCCCCCCATTGGGTTTCCCATTTTATACAGGGGAAGTTGAAATCCCCATTAGTATGGCTTCTCCTTTTCTACACGCATTTCAATGTCATTGTACAACAGATTATTTTGCTCAGCGTCTGAATTTGGCGGTCTATAGCATGCTCCTATTATTATGCCCTTTGAATTTGTGTCCATTATTCTGACCCATATTGATTCTGCATTGTTTTCTTTGTCCTGATTTAACACCTGGGCTTCAAGGCTATTTCTTATGTATAGCGCTACCCCTCCGCCTCTTCTGTCCTGCCTGTCTTTCCTATACAGTGTGTACCCACTAATATTATATTCGTCTCCATCACTCTCAGACAACCAAGTTTCTGTAACACCTATCACATCGTAGTTGCTTGTTAGTGCAGTAGCTTCAAGTTCTAACATTTTGTTTCTGAGACTTCTAGCATTAAGATAAATACATTTAATAGTGGTCTTACCTGAGTTGTTGCCCTTGTTTTGATGTAGTCTCCCTTCTGTTTTTTTGTTTTCTCCCCCCTTCCTTTCTAGTTTAAATGCTTCTGTTTTAAAGTGATCCATTGCATGGGAAAAACAAGAAAAAAACAAACAAACTTCGTCAAACACAACCACCAGAAATCAAAACATCCAACAAATTCGAGCCACTTCAAAATTTAGATGATCAAAACCAACATCAAGAGAACGAAAGCAACAACATCCAGGACCCTATAAACAGTGCTCGCCAGGCAGCAAAAAGAAGGGAGGTCATGATTGTTGGGGACTCCATATTTAGAAACACAGCAAGTTCAGTTTGCAGTCTGGACCCCCTTACTACAACAGTGTGCTGCCTTCCAGGAGCCTCTGTCATGCACATCACCGAGAACGTGGACAGGCTCCTAGAACGAACAGGAGACGACCCGGTAGTAGTCGACCACATCGGTACAAACAACATTGGAAGAGACAGACCAAGATCCTTGCAAAACAAATTCAGAGAGCTAGGAAGGAAATTAAAAAACAAGACCAAAACTGTGGTATTTTCTGGGATACTGCCGGCACCTTGCAAAGGACCATATGGACAGCTGGAAATACAAAATCAAAATGCATGGCTGAAATCGTGGTGCACACAGGAAGGCTTCATCTTTCTTGAACACTGGAGCACATTCTACAACAAGGACTATATATAGGCGGAATGGACTGCACTTAAACAGAAAGGGAACCAATCTACTCAGAGAAAGGATCCTTGAGAAGGTTCAGAAGCATTTAAACTAGAAAGGAAGGGGGGAGAAAACAAAAAAACAGAATAGCATAACAGAGGCAGACGTGTTAAAGGGACTAGGAGCTCTTAAAATAAACAAATCCCCTGGGCCGGATGAGATCCTCCCAATAGTACTCAAAGAAATTTAAAGAAATTATTTACAAACTGCTAACCAAGATCATGCAACAGTCTCTTGACACGGGTTGTACTGACAGACTGAAAAATTGCAAACGTAATACCTATCCACAAAAAGGGAGACAAAACCGAACCAGGTAACTATAGATCAATAAGCCTGACTTCTATTTTATGGAAACTATAATAAGATCCAAAATGGAAAATTACCTATATGGTTACAATACCCTGGGAAACAGTCAGCATGGTTTTAGGAAAGGGAGATCGTGTCTAACTAACCTGCTTGATTTTTTTTTTTTTTTTTTTTTCTATAAATTTAGTCGTTGCCAATTATTTTTATTATTTTCTCCCAATTTGGAATGGCCAATTATTTTTTAAGCTCAGCTCACCGCTACCACCCCTGCGCTGACTTGGGAGGGCGAAGACGAACACACGCTGTCCTCCGAAGCGTGTGCCGTCAGCCGACCGCTTTTTTTCACACTGCGGACTCACCAGGCAGCCACTCAAAATGATGTAGACAGCATTCAGAACTGGGCAGACACATGGCAAATGACATTTAATAGAGAAAAGTGTAAGGAACTCCACGCAGGCAATAAAAATGTGCATTATAAATATCACATAGATACTGAAATTGAAGAAGGAATCTATGAAAAAGACCTTGGAGTTTATGTTGACTCAGAAATGTCTTCATCTAGACAATGTGGGGAAGCTATAAAAAAAGGCCAACAAGATGCTCGGATATATTGTGAAAAGTGTTGAATTTAAATCAAGGGAAGTAATGTTAAAACTTTACAATGCATTAGTAAGACCTCATCTAGACTATTGTGTTCAGTTCTGGTCACCTCGTTACAAAAAGGATATTGCTGCTGTAGAAAGAGTGCAAAGAAGAGCGACCAGAATTATCCCGGGTTTAAAAGGCATGTCGTATGCAGACAGGCTAAAAGAATTGAATCTATTCAGCCTTGAACAAAGAAGACTACGCGGTGATCTGATTCAAGCATTCAAAATTCTAAAAGGTATTGACAATGTTGACCCGGGGGACTTCTTTGACCTGAAAAAAAAAAAAACAAGGACCAAGGGTCACAAATTGAGATTAGATAAAGGGGCATTCAGAACAGAAAATAGGAGGCACTTTTTTACACAGAGAATTGTGAGGGTCTGGAACCAACTCCCCAGTAATGTTGTTGAAGCTGACACCCTGGGATCATTCAAGAAGCTGCTTGATGAGATTCTGGGATCAATAAGCTACTAACAACCAAACGAGCAAGATGGGCTGAATGGCTTCCTCTTGTTTGTAAACTTTCTTATGTTCTTATGTAGCCCTGTGTGACAGAGCAGCTCTGACAGTATTAAAGTGATCCGTTGCATGTAGCCCTGTGTGACAGAGCAGCTCTGACAGTATTAAAGTGATCATTGCATGTAGCCCTGTGAGACAGAGCAGCTCTGACAGTATTAAAGTGATCCGTTGCATGTAGCCCTGTGTGACAGAGCAGCTCTGACAGTATTAAAGTGATCCGTTGCATGTAGCCCTGTGTGTCAGAGCAGCTCTGACAGTATTAAAGTGATCGTTGCATGTAGCCCTGTGAGACAGAGCAGCTCTGACAGTATTAAAGTGATCCGTTGCATGTAGCCCTGTGTGACAGAGCAGCTCTGACAGTATTAAAGTGATCATTGCATGTAGCCCTGTGTGACAGAGCAGCTCTGACAGTATTAAAGTGATCCGTTGCATGTAGCCCTGTGTGTCAGAGCAGCTCTGACAGTATTAAAGTGATCGTTGCATGTAGCCCTGTGTGACAGAGCAGCTCTGACAGTATTAAAGTGATCATTGCATGTAGCCCTGTGAGACAGAGCAGCTCTGACAGTATTAAAGTGATCCGTTGCATGTAGCCCTGTGTGACAGAGCAGCTCTGTGACAGTAGATTACTGTTCAGTAGGAATGTTATTTATTTTTAAACCTGGTTGATATGTTTAAGAGATGGTTTTCACTTCATACATTTCAGTGTTAAAATGCTTTTTGTGCAAGCACACAGTATTTAAAAGCTGCACTTTGTGCAAGGTCTTGTTGTACTGGCTGCTTTTGGTGACAGAGGGTTAATGTTTGGAGCCCAAGCCGTTGTCCTCACACATGCATTCTTGAGTTGAAGGGCTCTGCGTGCACCACTCACTACCCATGCATGAGAGCTGAGGCAGCCCAGCAGGGAGCATGTGTCTCTGATATGGGACAGCAATACCAAACCTTTTCAGACAAGGGAAAAGCAGAATGCATGTCCAACACTGTGAAGGTTAAATGATGGCACTGATTGTGAAAGTCTGCCCTTCCATGTAGATTGGTGTGTAAGCTGCTCCTGTTGTTGCTTGCAGGGCAGCAGCAGCACCATGCCTGTGAACCTGAAGTTCCTGTCTCTGGGAGTCCTGGTCTTCCAGACCACCAGCCTGGTCCTGACCATGCGCTTCTCTCGCACGCTGAAGGAAGACGGGCCCCGGTACCTGGCTTCATCCGCCGTCGTCGCTGCGGAGCTCCTGAAGATCGGGGCATGTGTTCTACTGGTCTTCAAGGACACTGGTAAGGTTTGGCCTCGTCCCTTTTTTAGGGAGTGTTCTTCACCATGCATGCCTCTTTGGATGGAACTGCAGGGGCTTCAGATTCTACTCCTGAACACTTATCCAGTGTAACAAAAGATCATTGTCATGCAGTGTGCTTGTCTTGGATTTAGTAAGGGCTGCATGTGTGTTTGTAAGGATCGCAGTATTGCAGTGTGCTTGTTTGTAAGGATCGTGGTATTGCAGTGTGCTTGTATGTAAGGATTGTGGTATTGCAGTGTGCTTGTCTTGGATTCAGTAAGGGCTGCATGTGTGTTTGTAAGGATCGTGGTATTGCAGTGTGCTTGTATGTAAGGATCGCGGTATTGCAGTGTGCTTGTTTGTAAGGATCGCGGTATTGCAGTGTGCTTGTTTGTAAGGATTGTGGTATTGCAGTGTGCTTGTATGTAAGGATCGCGGTATTGCAGTGTGCTTGTTTGTAAGGATCGTGGTATTGCAGTGTGCTTGTATGTAAGGATCGCGGTATTGCAGTGTGCTTGTTTGTAAGGATTGTGGTATTGCAGTGTGCTTGTTTGTAAGGATTGTGGTATTGCAGTGTGCTTGTCTTGGATTCAGTAAGGGCTGCATGTGTGTTTGTAAGGATCGTGGTATTGCAGTGTGCTTGTATGTAAGGATCGCGGTATTGCAGTGTGCTTGTTTGTAAGGATTGTGGTATTGCAGTGTGCTTGTTTGTAAGGATCGTGGTATTGCAGTGTGCTTGTTTGTAAGGATCGCGGTATTGCAGTGTGCTTGTTTGTAAGGATCGCGGTATTGCAGTGTGCTTGTTTGTAAGGATTGTGGTATTGCAGTGTGCTTGTTTGTAAGGATCGCGGTATTGCAGTGTGCTTGTTTGTAAGGATTGTGGTATTGCAGTGTGCTTGTTTGTAAGGATCGTGGTATTGCAGTGTGCTTGTTTGTAAGGATTGTGGTATTGCAGTGTGCTTGTTTGTAAGGATCGCGGTATTGCAGTGTGCTTGTTTGTAAGGATCGCGTATTGCAGTGTGCTTGTTTGTAAGGATCGCGGTATTGCAGTGTGCTTGTTTGTAAGGATCGCGGTATTGCAGTGTGCTTGTTTGTAAGGATCGCGTATTGCAGTGTGCTTGTTTGTAAGGATCGCGGTATTGCAGTGTGCTTGTTTGTAAGGATCGCGGTATTGCAGTGTGCTTGTTTGTAAGGATCGCGTATTGCAGTGTGCTTGTTTGTAAGGATCGCGGTATTGCAGTGTGCTTGTTTGTAAGGATTGTGGTATTGCAGTGTGCTTGTTTGTAAGGATCGCGGTATTGCAGTGTGCTTGTTTGTAAGGATCGCGGTATTGCAGTGTGCTTGTTTGTAAGGATCGCGGTATTGCAGTGTGCTTGTTTGTAAAATCGCGTATTGCAGTGTGCTTGTTTGTAAGGATTGCGGTATTGCAGTGTGCTTGTTTGTAAGGATCGCGGTATTGCAGTGTGCTTGTTTGTAAGGATCGTGGTATTGCAGTGTGCTTGTATGTAAGGATCGCGGTATTGCAGTGTGCTTGTTTGTAAGGATCGCGGTATTGCAGTGTGCTTGTTTGTAAGGATCGCGGTATTGCAGTGTGCTTGTTTGTAAGGATCGCGGTATTGCAGTGTGCTTGTTTGTAAGGATTGTGGTATTGCAGTGTGCTTGTTTGTAAGGATCGCGGTATTGCAGTGTGCTTGTCTTGGATTCAGTAAGGGCTGCATGTGTGTTTGCTGTTGTTTTCAGGCTGCAGTTTGACGGCGCTCAACAGAGTTTTACATGACGAGATTGTAAACAAGCCAATGGAAAGCCTGAAGCTGGCCGTCCCAGCAGGGATTTACACTCTACAGAACAATCTGCTTTATGTTGCCCTTTCCAATCTGGATGCAGCCACTTATCAGGTATCCGTCTCGTTCTGCTAGTTACATGGAAAAGTCAAGCTGTTTGTAACCTGACTGAGCATCTACTGAATGTGTCTTTAATGCCATTCCCACAGGTCACATACCAGCTGAAGATTCTCACCACAGCTCTATTCTCGGTGTCAATGCTTGGAAAAAGGTTAAATATTTATCAATGGCTCTCCCTGGTGATTTTAATGATTGGAGTAGCGTTTGTTCAGGTATGGATCTGTAGATTTGTAATTTTATTAGTATTATTATTTTTATATATAAATGTTTTGGAACAGGTGCAATGCTTGGTCTCCTCAAATGCTCACACTGCTGATAAAGCCTCTCTGTGTGGATTGTGTGTGTGTGTGTGTGTGTGTGTGTGTGTGTGTGTGTGTGTGTGCGCGCTCCCTCCCTGCTCACACTGCTGATAAAGCCTCTGTGTGTGGATTGTGTGTGTGTGTGTGTGCGCCCTCCCTCCCTGCTCACACTGCTGATAAAGCCTCTCTCTGTGTGTGTGTGTGTGCGCGCTCCCTCCCTGCTCATACTGCTGATAAAGCCTCTCTGTGTGTGTGTGTGTGTGTGTGTGTGTGTGTGCGCGCTCCCTCCCTGCTCATACTGCTGATAAAGCCTCTGTGTGTGTGTGTGTGTGCGCGCTCCCTCCTTGCTCATACTGCTGATAAAGCCTCTCTGTGTGTGTGTGTGTGTGTGTGTGTGCGCGCTCCCTCCCTGCTCATACTGCTGATAAAGCCTCTCTGTGTGTGTGTGTGTGTGCGCGCTCCCTCCCTGCTCATACTGCCGATAAAGCCTCTCTGTGTGTGTGTGTGTGTGTGTGTGTGTGCGCGCTCCCTCCTTGCTCATACTGCTGATAAAGCCTCTCTCTGTGTGTGTGTGTGTGTGCGCTCCCTCCCTGCTCATACTGCTGATAAAGCCTCTCTGTGTGGATTGTGTGTGTGTGCGCGCCCTCCCTGCTCATACTGCTGATAAAGCCTCTCTGTGTGGATTGTGTGTGTGTGTGTGTGTGCGCGCTCCCTCCCTGCTCATACTGCTGATAAAGCCTCTCTGTGTGTGTGTGTGTGTGTGTGTGTGCGCGCCCCCCCCTGCTCATACTGCTGATAAAGCCTCTCTGTGTGTGTGTGTGTGTGCGCGCTCCCTCCCTGCTCATACTGCTGATAAAGCCTCTCTGTGTGTGTGTGTGTGTGTGTGTGTGTGCGCGCTCCCTCCCTGCTCATACTGCTGATAAAGCCTCTCTGTGTGGATTGTGTGTGTGTGTGCGCGCTCCCTCCCTGCTCATACTGCTGATAAAGCCTCTCTGTGTGGATTGTGTGCGTGCGTGCGTGCGTGCGTGCGTGCGTGCGTGCGTGGTGTGTGTGTGCGCTCCCTCCCTCCCTCCCTGATCACACTGCTGATAAAGCCTCTCTGTGTGGATTGTGTGTTCAGTGGCCCTCAGACTCTGTGGACTCGGCTCAGAAGGACCTGTCCACAGGCTCACAGTTTGTAGGACTCGCGGCCGTGCTGACAGCCTGCTTCTCCAGTGGATTTGCTGGGGTTTATTTTGAGAAAATCTTGAAGGAAACAAAGCAGTCTGTGTGGATTAGAAACATTCAGCTTGGTAAGCTTCTTCTCTGCATTGTAAAATGACACGGCGTTACTGAAGCTATGCACATGTACTTTTGTTTATGTGTTCTGTAGATATGTTTGTCACAGAGCACTTGGGACATGCTGCTGATGTTAAACACTGTGACCCCGGGACTGAGCCACGGGGGACTCCAGAATTACAGAAACGCTGGGGATTACTTTCAACTGCACTTCAGATTAGGCTGAGACTCCCCTGTTTTCTATAACCTATTGGAGAAGGTTTTCAGTTGAAGTTTTTGTGGATATTTCTTTTGCCACCCTAACATTTACATTGCACACAGTGACTGTTGTGTTGTGTGTATTTAGCAGTAGGGACAGGGGCGTCTTTGTGCAAAAATATGTCTGCTAATAGAAGGAACCCTTTGAGGTGTTTGAGTAAGGCCTGAATCTGGTGTTGCATTACAGAGATTTCTACAAGTGATATTTCACATAGGGGGGAAATGTATATGTATAATAATGTGAGTGCGTGTATGTGTGTGTGTGTATATATACACACACACACACACACACACACACAGAGCGTGTCTGACCGCTGTGCAGATTGAGTCACTAAGCCCGTCTCTGTGCAGGTTTGTTCGGTGCTGTATTTGGGCTCATGGGCGTCTATGTGTATGATGGGGAGCGAGTGCAGGAGCACGGGATGTTCCAGGGATACAGCGCTCTCACCTGGGCCGTCGTGTCACTTCAGGTACTGTTCTCACTTGGATGATCCACAGCCTCATTCTACACACTTGTGAATGAACCTGATGTCTCTTCATTTAACTGGGTGGTGCCACTTCCTCTCGCATGAATATGCTTAAAGAAACCAAGCGTTTCCAACGTGTGCCACAGAGCCAGTCTATTCAGCGTGTGCCACAGAGCCACTACCAAGCCAGTCTATTCAGCGTGTGCCACAGAGCCAGGTTATTCAGCGTGTGCCACAGAGCCAGTCTATTCAGCGTGTGCCACAGAGCCAGTCTATTCAGCGTGTGCCACAGAGCCACTACTAAGCCAGTCTATTCAGCGTGTGCCACAGAGCCAGTCTATTCAGCGTGTGCCACAGAGCCAGTCTATTCAGCATGTGCCACAGAGCCACTACAGAGCCAGGTTATTCAACGTGTGCCACAGAGCCACTACAGAGACAGTCTATTCAGCATGTGCCACAGAGCCACTACAGAGCCAGTCTATTCAGCGTGTGCCACAGAGCCAGGTTATTCTATTCAGCAGCGCCAGCCACAGAGCCACTACAGAGCCAGTCTGGAGCCAGTCGCAGCCACAGAGCCACTACAGAGCCAGTCTATTCAGCATGTGCCACAGAGCCACTACAGAGCCAGTCTATTCAGCGTGTGCCACAGAGCCAGAGCCACTACAGAGCCAGTCTATTCAGCATGTGCCACAGAGCCACTACAGAGCCAGTCTATTCAGCATGTGCCACAGAGCCACTACAGAGCCAGTCTATTCAGCATGTGCCACAGAGCCACCACAGAGCCAGTCTATTCAGCGTGTGCCACAGAGCCACTACAGAGCCAGTCTATTCAGCGTGTGCCACAGAGCCACTACAGAGCCAGTCTATTCAGCATGTGCCACAGAGCCACCACAGAGCCAGTCTATTCAGCGTGTGCCACAGAGACAGTCTATTCAGCGTGTGCCACAGAGACAGTATATTCTCAATAGGGTAGAGCACGCTGCTGTCCATTCATGTGTCTCCTGTTCTAATGGTTTGTTATATTTCCTTTTTCTAGGCTTTGGGAGGGTTAGTTATAGCAGCTGTCATTAAATATGCTGACAATATTTTGAAAGGATTTGCAACCTCCCTATCCATCATCCTTTCTACACTGATTTCATATTTCTGGTTACAGGATTTTGTGCCAACAAGGTGAGTTATTTCTAAAAGTCTTTTTTAATCTGCTTGTTAAAATATGAAGTCCCAGCAGATCTGAGCTGTGAATTGACAGCGACGGTCTGTGACGTCCATAACCAACCCAAACGTACTAAAAGCAGATCTTCTAAACCCTGCGTCCAGCCCATCACATAGCGTTACATATTGTAAACCCTGCGTCCAGCCCATCACATAGCGTTACATATTGTAAACCCTGCGTCCAGCCCATCACATGCATAGCGTTACATATTGTAAACCCTGCGTCCAGCCCATCACATGCATAGCGTTACATATTGTAAACCCTGCGTCCAGCCCATCACATGCATAGCGTTACATATTGTAAACCCTGCGTCCAGCCCATCACATAGCGTTACATATTGTAAACCCTGCATCCAGCCCATCACATAGCATTACATATTGTAAGCCCTACGTCCAGCCCATCACATGCATAGCATTACATATTGTAAACCCTGCATCCAGCCCATCACATGCATAGCGTTGCATATTGTAAACCCTGCGTCCAGCCCATCACATGCATAGCGTTACATATTGTAAACCCTGCGTCCAGCCCATCACATAGCGTTACATATTGTAAACCCCTCACGCCAGCCCATCACATGCATAGCGTTACATATTGTAAACCCTCCCAGCCCATCACATAGCGTTACATATTGTAAACCCTCGTCCCAGCCCATCACATGCATAGCGTTACATATTGTAAACCCTCGTCCCAGCCCATCACATAGCGTTACATATTGTAAACCCCTCGTCCCAGCCCATCACATGCATAGCGTTACATATTGTAAACCCTGCGTCCTGCCCATCACATAGCTTTACATATTGTAAACCCTACGTCCAGCCCATCACATGCATAGCGTTACATATTGTAAACCCTGCGTCCAACCCATCACATAGCGTTTGCATATTGTAAACCCTCGGCCCAGCCCGTCACATGCATAGCGTTACATATTGTAAACCCCAAGTCCCAGCCCATCACATAGCGTTACATATTGTAAACCCTCGGCCCAGCCCATCACATAGCGTTACATATTGTAAACCCCTCAAGGCCCAGCCCATCACATGCATAGCGTTACATATTGTAAACCCTGCGTCCAGCCCATCACATGCATAGCATTACATATTGTAAACCCTGCGTCCAGCCCATCACATGCATAGCGTTACATATTGTAAACCCTGCGTCCAGCCCATCACATAGCGTTACATATTGTAAACCCTGCGTCCAGCCCATCACATAGCGTTACAAATTGTAAACCCTCGTCCAGCCCAGCCCATCACATTACATATTGTAAACCCTGCGTCCAGCCCATCACATAGCGTTACATATTGTAAACCCTGCGTCCAGCCCATCACATAGCGTTACATATTGTAAACCCTGCGTCCAGCCCATCACATAGCGTTACATATTGTAAACCCTGCGTCCAGCCCATCACATAGCGTTACAAATTGTAAACCCTGCGTCCAGCCCATCACATGGATAGGGTTGTGACGTTGGGGTATCGCTTCACTCAGAAAAGGGACAAATGTGTCCTTGCAGATCTGCCACAAATTGTGTCATTTTTAAAAGCCACCCAATCTTCCATGTTAGTATGTGAAGTGCAATTGAAATATTCTAGTTTAACATTGTGGTGTGTTTTTTTTTCAGTGTGTTTTTCTTTGGAGCAGTGCTGGTAATAGCAGCTACATTTTTATATGGGTATGAAGCCAAACCTGCAGCTAATCCAAGCAAAGCATGAAGAACAGTGTGAGGGTCTGCAGGAGTGCAGCCGCATGGAAACTGGAAGCTACAACATGTACAGCAAGACTGCGTCGCAGAACCATGTGGAGCCGTGTGTTCAGCACATCAGAGCAGCCCTCTGGGTGAAGAACAAGCACGGGATAATGACAAGAGGAACGCAGAGTCTTCAACAACCACAATATTATATAAAAAGAGGAAAACATTTTATAAATGCTCCTCGAAGCATACAATAACAAACCTCCATTTTAATCTTGTGGTTTTAAAATGATTCTATTAAAGTGAAAATGGTATGATGGAAAAAATGGGTGTTTGCTAAAATAGTGCTATTATAAAATGTGCACACATCACTGTCACTGTGCAGCTATTATAAAATGTGCACACATCACTGTCACTGCTGATATTATAAAATGTGCTCACATCACTGTCACTGCAGCTATTATAAAATGTGCACACATCACTGTCACTGCTGATATTATAAAATGTGCTCACATCACTGTCACTGTGCTGATATTATAAAATGTGCACACATCACTGTCACTGTGCAGCTATTATAAAATGTGCTCACATCACTGTCACTGCTGATATTATAAAATGTGCACACATCACTGTCACTGTGCTGATATTATAAAATGTGCACACATCACTGTCACTGTGCAGCTATTATAAAATGTGCACACATCACTGTCTGCTGATATTATAAAATGTGCACACATCACTGTCACTGTGCTGATATTATAAAATGTGCACACATCACTGTCACTGTGCAGCTATTATAAAATGTGCACACATCACTGTCACTGTGCTGATATTATAAAATGTGCACACATCACTGTCACTGTGCAGCTATTATAAAATGTGCACACATCACTGTCACTGCTGATATTATAAAATGTGCACACATCACTGTCACTGTGCTGATATTATAAAATGTGCACACATCACTGTCACTGTGCAGCTATTATAAAATGTGCACACATCACTGTCACTGCTGATATTATAAAATGTGCTCACATCACTGTCACTGCTGATATTATAAAATGTGCTCACATCACTGTCACTGTGCAGCTATTATAAAATGTGCACACATCACTGTCACTGCAGCTATTATAAAATGTGCACACATCACTGTCACTGCTGATATTATAAAATGTGCACACATCACTCAATGTGCATCTATTATAAAATGTGCTCACATCACTGTCACTGTGCAGCTATTATAAAATGCACACATCACTGTCATTTTAGTTATAAAAATGTGCACACATCACTGTCACTGCAGCTATTATAAAATGTGCACACATCACTGTCACTGCAGCTATTATAAAATGTGCACACATCACTGTCACTGCTGATATTATAAAATGTGCACACATCACTGTCAATGTGCATCTATTATAAAATGTGCTCACATCACTGTCACTGTGCAGCTATTATAAAATGCACACATCACTCATTTTAGTTATAAAAATGTGCACACATCACTGTCACTGCAGCTATTATAAAATGTGCACACATCACTGTCACTGCTGATATTATAAAATGTGCACACATCACTCACTGCTGATATTATAAAATGTGCTCACATCACTGTCATTTTAGTTATAAAAATGTGCACACATCACTGTCACTGCAGCTATTATAAAATGTGCTCACATCACTGTCACTGCTGATATTATAAAATGTGCTCACATCACTGTCACTGCAGCTATTATAAAATGTGCACACATCACTGTCACTGTGCAGCTATTATAAAATGTGCACACATCACTGTCACTGCTGATATTATAAAATGTGCACACATCACTGTCAATGTGCATCTATTATAAAATGTGCTCACATCACTGTCACTGTGCAGCTATTATAAAATGCACACATCACTGTCATTTTAGTTATAAAAATGTGCACACATCACTCACTGCAGCTATTATAAAATGTGCACACATCACTGTCACTGCTGATATTATAAAATGTGCACACATCACTGTCACTGTGCTGATATTATAAAATGTGCTCACATCACTGTCATTTTAGCTATTATAAAAATGTGCACACATCACTGTCATTTTAGCTATTATAAAAATGTGCACACATCACTGTCACTGCAGCTATTATAAAATGTGCTCACATCACTGTCACTGTGCTGATATTATAAAATGTGCACACATCACTGTCACTGTGCTGATATTATAAAATGTGCTCACATCACTGTCATTTTAGCTATTATAAAAATGTGCACACATCACTGTCACTGCAGCTATTATAAAATGTGCTCACATCACTGTCACTGTGCAGCTATTATAAAATGTGCTCACATCACTGTCACTGTGCTGATATTATAAAATGTGCACACATCACTGTCACTGTGCTGATATTATAAAATGTGCTCACATCACTGTCATTTTAGCTATTATAAAAATGTGCACACATCACTGTCACTGCAGCTATTATAAAATGTGCTCACATCACTGTCACTGTGCAGCTATTATAAAATGTGCTCACATCACTGTCACTGTGCTGATATTATAAAATGTGCTCACATCACTGTCACTGCTGATATTATAAAATGTGCACACATCACTGTCACTGTGCAGCTATTATAAAATGTGCTCACATCACTGTCACTGTGCATCTATTATAAAATGTGCACACATCAGTCACTGTGCTGATATTATAAAATGTGCTCACATCACTGTCACTGTGCAGCTATTATAAAATGTGCACATCACTGTCACTGTGCTGATATTATAAAATGTGCTCACATCACTGTCACTGTGCTGATATTATAAAATGTGCTCACATCACTGTCACTGCAGCTATTATAAAATGTGCTCACATCACTGTCACTGTGCAGCTATTATAAAATGTGCACACATCACTGTCACTGTGCTGATATTATAAAATGTGCTCACATCACTGTCACTGTGCTGATATTATAAAATGTGCTCACATCACTGTCACTGCAGCTATTATAAAATGTGCTCACATCACTGTCACTGCAGCTATTATAAAATGTGCTCACATCACTGTCACTGTGCTGATATTATAAAATGTGCTCACATCACTGTCACTGTGCATCTATTATAAAATGTGCACATCACTGTCACTGTGCTGATATTATAAAATGTGCTCACATCACTGTCACTGTGCTGATATTATAAAATGTGCTCACATCACTGTCACTGCAGCTATTATAAAATGTGCTCACATCACTGTCACTGTGCAGCTATTATAAAATGTGCTCACATCACTGTCACTGTGCTGATATTATAAAATGTGCTCACATCACTGTCACTGCTGATATTATAAAATGTGCACACATCACTGTCACTGTGCAGCTATTATAAAATGTGCTCACATCACTGTCACTGTGCATCTATTATAAAATGTGCACACATCACTGTCACTGTGCTGATATTATAAAATGTGCTCACATCACTGTCACTGTGCTGATATTATAAAATGTGCTCACATCACTGTCACTGCAGCTATTATAAAATGTGCTCACATCACTGTCACTGTGCAGCTATTATAAAATGTGCTCACATCACTGTCACTGTGCTGATATTATAAAATGTGCTCACATCACTGTCACTGCTGATATTATAAAATGTGCACATCACTGTCACTGTGCAGCTATTATAAAATGTGCTCACATCACTGTCACTGTGCATCTATTATAAAATGTGCACACATCAGTCACTGTGCTGATATTATAAAATGTGCTCACATCACTGTCACTGTGCAGCTATTATAAAATGTGCACACATCACTGTCACTGTGCTGATATTATAAAATGTGCTCACATCACTGTCACTGTGCTGATATTATAAAATGTGCTCACATCACTGTCACTGCAGCTATTATAAAATGTGCTCACATCACTGTCACTGTGCAGCTATTATAAAATGTGCACACATCACTGTCACTGTGCTGATATTATAAAATGTGCTCACATCACTGTCACTGTGCTGATATTATAAAATGTGCTCACATCACTGTCACTGCAGCTATTATAAAATGTGCTCACATCACTGTCACTGTGCAGCTATTATAAAATGTGCTCACATCACTGTCACTGTGCTGATATTATAAAATGTGCTCACATCACTGTCACTGTGCATCTATTATAAAATGTGCACACATCACTGTCACTGTGCTGATATTATAAAATGTGCTCACATCACTGTCACTGTGCTGATATTATAAAATGTGCTCACATCACTGTCACTGCAGCTATTATAAAATGTGCTCACATCACTGTCACTGTGCAGCTATTATAAAATGTGCTCACATCACTGTCACTGTGCTGATATTATAAAATGTGCTCACATCACTGTCACTGCTGATATTATAAAATGTGCACACATCACTGTCACTGTGCAGCTATTATAAAATGTGCTCACATCACTGTCACTGTGCATCTATTATAAAATGTGCTCACATCACTGTCACTGTGCTGATATTATAAAATGTGCTCACATCACTGTCACTGCAGCTATTATAAAATGTGCACACATCACTGTCACTGCTGATATTATAAAATGTGCACACATCACTGTCACTGTGCAGCTGTTATAAAATGTGCTCACATCACTGTCACTGTGCTGATATTATAAAATGTGCTCACATCACTGTCACTGCTGATATTATAAAATGTGCTCACATCACTGTCACTGTGCTGATATTATAAAATGTGCACACATCACTGTCACTGTGCTGATATTATAAAATGTGCTCACATCACTGTCACTGTGCAGCTATTATAAAATGTGCTCACATCACTGTCACTGCAGCTATTATAAAATGTGCACACATCACTGTCACTGTGCAGCTATTCCTGGGTCCTGTCTAACCGGTATTGACCTTCCAGTTTTCACTTCCACAGTTTATTCTGAGAACAAACAGCGTCTCCTGCATGTGATACGTTACTGAACAGCTTCTCCACCTGTTTAACACAGCTAGTTATGTGTTGCAGTCAGTGCTGCATGGGGAACATAGACAATATAAAAAACAAATAGCAATTTGGGAATAGTATCAGTCCCCTTTTCATCTGTGTTTCTGTGTGAGTTATAACAGAACTTGGCACCCAATACCTGGTGCTAAAGATGTGTTTTCAAGGTCAAATAAACTGGCTCCAATTCCCTTGACCGTGGAAACACACCTTACAGTAACTCCTGAGCAAGTTTCATCACAATTGTTTCTCTAGATATAAACTCCTGCCTGTCTCACACAGCAGCTCCTACACTGACAAAACATACGTTTACCAATTTCAAACTACATTTACTATCTTCAAATACCAACCCAATGCACACAGTGACCCCGAGTGCAGCGTGCAGGACAACTCAACTAGGCAGCTACAACACAGATAGACAGGCCTTTATTCTGCGTTTACTAATGACTGGGGCTACCACAGTTGTATTGCTATTCCTAACTACAAGATGACTGCTACACTGTTTGCTATTGTCAATTCCAATAGCTGCAACAAGGGCTGATGTGCACAAACACTCAAACAATGCTTATCTTGTCACTTTCTCAAGGAACCCCAGGGAAGGAGGGAGGAAAGCAGTCAGCCACAAATCCAAACACAACCTGGGAAAACTAAGACACACAAGAATTTAGACATCTCGAAAACACAATACTACGAGACAGCTGTAACACCTATCGCTATTACAACAGACACATGACTTAGCAAACCCTGCTGTCCCCTATTCCTAGCTCTAGGCTTTGCATCTGGCTACAGCCCGGATGGGTGTGGAAACAGCATTTCAAAGACACTTCTCTCATCACTTTCTTAAGGAACAGAAAGGAAGCAGCCATTCCCAAATACTGCAGTCAGGCTCGTTGTCATAGGCCTTTCCCTCTCATTCCCTATAGGAGACTGGTGCCACCTGCTTCATAATACTGGAGAATCACAGCATTTCAAGTCTATAGGAAAGACCTGCCTTCTCAATAGTCAATATATGAAATCAAATATTTGAATAAGTGTCCTAATTTGTTTATGCTAAACACAAACCACTTTTTTATTTCACATAAATTGAACTGTTCTGAAACATTCTGGTTTCAGTTCCATTGACAAACTACTGAAGTGACGCTTGAGAATCGGCATGCACTCAATATCCATGTTACCTGCAATTCAAAACACTCCGACATGCAGTACCAGCACAGACCAGCTTTCAAACACATTCATTACGCAGCACAAACACAAACAAACAAAAGGTAGGCAGACTTCCCAGCGACAGCGTGTGGAAGCGACATCGTGGGAGAAGTACAGTCGTGGACAAGTACAACGCAGTTAGAAGCAGAAAGGAGGAATTACATCTTTAAATCTGGAGTTGCTTTAATCAGAAAACATTGCAGCTTAAAGCCTTGCAGCTGCGTGTATTTTTCTGATAACAAGCTGAAACTCGGAGCAGCTGATTCAAATCCCGCGGCATTCTGGGACACGGGGGAGGAGCGGAGCACGCAGCACAAACACAAACAAACAAAAGGCAGGCAGACTTCCCAGCGACAGCGTGTGGAAGCGACATCGCGGGAGAAGTACAGTCGTGGACAAGTACAACGAAAGTTAGAAGCAGAAAGGAGGAATTACATCTTTAAATCTGGAGTTGCTTTAATCAGAAAACATTGCAGCTAAAGCCTTGCAGCTGCGTGTATTTTTCTGATAAGCTGAAACTCGGAGCAGCTGATTCAAATCCCGCGGCGTTCTGGGACACGGGGGAGGAGCGGAGCACGCAGCACAAACACGAACACGAACAAACAAAAGGCAGCCAGGCTTCCCAGAGACAGCGTGTGGAAGCGACACCGTGGGAGAAGTACAGTCATGGACAAGTACAACGCAGTTAGAAGCAGAAAGGAGGAATAACATCTTTAAATCTGGATTTGCTTTAATCAGAAAACATTGCAGCTTAAAGCCTTGCAGCTGCGTGTATTTTTCTGATAAGCTGAAACTCGAGCAGCTGATTCAAATCCCCGGCGTTCTGGGACACGGGGGGAGGAGCACGCAGCACAAACACAAACAAACAAAAGGCAGCCAGGCTTCCCAGCGCCAGCGTGTGGAAGCGACATCGTGGGAGAAGTACAGTAGTGGACAAGTACAACGCAGTTAGAAGCAGAAAGGAGGAATTACATCTTTAAATCTGGAGTTGCTTTAATCAGAAAACATTGCAGCTTAAAGCCTTGCAGCTGCGTGCATTTTTATGATAACAAGCTGAAACTCGGAGCAGCTGATTCAAATCCCGCGGCATTCTGGGACACGGGGGTGGGGCGGAGCACGCAGCACGAACACGAACACGAACAAACAAAAGGCAGACAGGCTTCCCAGCGACAGCGTGTGGAAGCGACACCGTGGGAAATTAAAAGGCAAGACCAAAACTGTGGTATTTTCTGGGATACTGCCGGCTCCTTGCAAAGGACCATATGGACAGCTGGAAATACAAAATCAAAATGCATGGCTGAAATCGTGGTGCACACAGGAAGGCTTCACCTTTCTTGAACATTGGAGCACATTCTACAACAAGGACTATCTATACAGGTGGGACGGACTGCACTTAAACAGAAAGGGAACCAATCTACTTGGAGAAAGGATCCTTCAGGCGGTCCAGAAGCATTTAAACTAGAAAGGAAGGAGGAAGAAAACAAAAAACAGAAGGGAGACCACATCAAAACAAGGACAACAACTCAGGTAAGACAACTATTAAATGTATCTATCTTAATGCTAGAAGTCTCAGAAACAAAATGTTAGAACTTGAAGCTACTGCACTAACAAGTAACTACGATGTGATAGGTGTTACAGAAACTTGGTTGTCTGAGAGTGATGGAGACGAATATAATATTAGTGGGTACACACTATATAGGAAAGACAGGCAGGACAGAAGAGGCAGAATAGTCTTCAAGCCCAGGTGTTAAATCAGGACAAAGAAAACAATGCAGAATCAGTATGGGTCAGAATAATGGACACAAATTCAAAGGGCATAATAATAGGAGCATGCTATAGACCGCCAAACTCAGACGCTGAGCAAAATAATCTGTTGTACATTGACATTCGAAATGCGTGTAGAAAAGGAGAAGCCATACTAATGGGGGATTTCAACTTCCTCCGTATAAAATGGGAAAACCCGATGGGGGGCACGACGGACGAAAAGAATTGAATCTATTCAGTCTTGAACAAAGAAGACTATGCGGTGACCTGATTTAAACATTCAAAATCCTAAAAGGTATAGACAATGTCAACCCAGGGGACTTCTTTGACCTGAAAAAAGAAACAAGGACCAGGGGTCACAAGTGGAGATTAGATAAAGGGGCATTCAGAACAGAAAATAGGAGGCACTTTTTACACAAAGAATTGTGAGGGTCTGGAACCAACTCCCCAGTAATGTTGTTGAAGCTGACACCCTGGGATCCTTCAAGAAGCTGCTTGATGAGATTCTGGGATCAATAAGCTACTAACAACCAAACGAGCAAGATGGGCTGAATGGAGCCTCCTCTCGTTTGTAAACTTTCTTATGTTTCATATGTTTCTTAACACAGCGAGAGTGCTGGAGCAGCTACACAAGATAAATACACTGAACACAGCGAGAGCGCTGGAGCAGCTACACAAGATAAATACACTGAACACAGTGAGAGCGCTGGAGCAGCTACACAAGATAAATACACTGAACACAGCGAGAGCGCTGGAGCAGCTACACAAGATAAATACATTTAGTTATTATTGAGACAAAAATACAATTGTTTACAATTGGCGGAATACAAGATTGCATGTAGTTTCAGAACATCTCCCCCCTGGTGGTTAATTGTGGTGTTTACAGCAGACTAATTCAATGGGTTAGTCCATATCCCGTATTTCCATATTACCCATAATTCAATAGGTACTGATTTGTGCTACTTAACTGGAAAGGTACTTATATTTAAATTATATATATTTTTTAAATAATTAAAATTGTATACAACAATGAACATATAATCCCCAAACACCGTTTTGGTGACAATATAATATTTTAACTTATTTTAATATATGTAAATTAATGAAAAGAAACCCTAAGTTGAATTTTAGCTAGTTATACGAATTATAAATAGCTCTTGGAATTGTGTAATTAGCATATATCCCAATTACCCTAAATTGTAAAATTACTGATTTGTGAGATTTAACTCAAAAGCTATGTCTAATATATCTATATATAGATATATATTTTATTTTAAAGAATTAAAATTGTATAAAACATTAAACATATAATCCTCAATTACCACTTTGGTGACAATATAATAGTTTTAATCATTTTAATATAGAAATATAATGTAATAAAAACAAACCACAAATAGGCTTGTGACTAGTTATATGAGTTATAAATAACTATGGAACTCTTTATATATTATATAGCACGAGCTGTATGGCTTGAGCTAGTGATTGGGCTTGGTGGTGAGCTAAGTGGCTGAGATGAATGTGGGTGAGTAAATACAGTGCTGAGAAGGAGGTAGGCTGGTGAGAGAGAGAGGTGGAGCCCCCAGACGACAGGAGGGGTGTGTAGAGAGGGGGGAGCAGGAAAGAAGGGAGATGAGAGGGAGAATGGGGAGGGCGCAGAGGGTGAAGAGGGGCAAAGAGGGCCACACGGCGTCAAAAAACCTTTGGCGCCGACCTTTTTTGGCCTCCTCTTGCCCCTCTTCACCCTCCGCACCCCTCCCCATTGGACATAGACCACCCCCTGACCACTCACTCTTGACCCTTGACCCATGACCATTGACCTATGAGCTCTTTAACTTTTTAGGAAATATATATAATTTTTTTTAATATATATTTTAACCCTTTAGACCCCAGAATAATTAAAGAACCCTTTTGGAGATTCCTTGGAATTTTGGCAAAAAACTGAGATTTCACTTGTCTTATTGAAATAACCATTAATGAAAAGCTATGACAAATCTTTCACTACACATTTTCTTTATTTTGAAAAGGTCAAATTATTGTTTCAAATAACACAAAATTGAAAGTTTTGTAAAAAAAACCTGTTGTTTTTCTGCAACAAATGTAAGCTGATATAAAAAAATGCAAGAAAAAAACCTGTTTAACACTAAAACCACAGAGACTTCGGACAACATACAACCACAACAACTATCACTATTATCTGCTGTATTATTGAATTGTGGTTTGTCACACTTGAACAAAAGTTATTGTATTTCTTGCTCTTATTGTATTACTTGTATTGTAACACTTGAAATGTATTTGCTTACGATTGTAAGTCGCCCTGGATAAGGGCGTCCTGCTAAGAAATAAATAAATAATAATAATAATA
>CM072672.1:46328712-46333712 GCA_036884735.1 Huso huso | reverse complement strand
GCTGTTTCTGGTAGTTTGAGTGTTTTAATTTTGTCTATGAAGTCATATGTGTCTTTAAGGTAGCTAGTGTGTTTGGTGGATAGGGGGTTTAAAAAGTGGTCTATGTATTCTGCAATTCTATATGATTCACTGTTGCAATCCGATACTATCGGTCTGCCTGGTGGTATGGTGTGTGGGATAGTCCATGTGTCTGGTGATTTGTGTATTTTTTGGTAGCATGTAAAAAAATGCGTGCTCTGGGTGTGTCTGCCCCTTGAGATAGTGTGCCTGTTTTTTAGTAATTATTTTGTGGTCTGTTAGTGTTTGTATTATTCTGTTAATTTCTGAGCAGAATCAAGATAAATTGGTGCGTCTAGTTTCCTGTAGTGTTCTTGATTATTTAGTTGTCTGTTGGCTTCAAAGATGTAGTCTTCTCTATCCATTATTACTATTGAACTTCCCTTGTCTGCTGGTTTGAAAATGATGTCGGTATGTTTTTGTAATTCCTTAAATTGCAATCCTTTCTGGTGCTGTTAGGTTGTCTTCTGTTTTGTAGTTACCTGGGTTAAGGCTGTGTATTGTTTTAGATCTTCAAGAATAATCTCTGTGATTTCCTGTGGAACTTGGTTGTTATTTGGTTCCCAGTTGGATTTGGGTAGGAAGGGTATGTGTTTTGAGTCTCCTTCCTCTTCAAAGAAGGTTGCGATTTTTAGCCTCCTATGGTAGTCTTGTGTTTCTGCTCGCAGTGTCTGCTTCTGTTTTGCTTCAGTTTGCGGTGTGGGTATGAAGGAGGGCCTTTGCTCAAAAGGCTGTTTTGACTCTCTGTTGGTGTGAAGTATTTACATAGATTGACTATGTTGGATGCCCCCCTCCTGGAGATATTTGGGCTTGGGGGTCTCCTAGTTTAAATGTTGGCACCAGTGCTGGAGCATATCTTTGGCTGTGTTGGTTGTCCAGTGGATGTTGTCTCCGCCTACTTGAAATTTCTCAGTTGGTAATAGCGGTATGTGTGGTAGGTTGGCTGAGATGAATCCGTTTAGTTCTTCCAAGTTCCGTTGGGCCTGCATGTCTAGTGCTCGTGAGAAGTTCACCAGTGGCACTTTGATTTCTGCAGTTGGGAAGGTTGTCTTTGCTGACCTGTACATCCTTTGTAGGTTTTTGATAGCTGTCTCTTTGACTTTCTGGTCCTTGTTGTTGATTCGAATGATAGGATCACTTTGGTCACTCCTCTATCTGTTTTGGCTTTGTCCAGAAGGTTGGCTGCATGTAGGAATTTTGCTCGGGGGTAGCTTTCAATCTGTATTTGGCTCTGGGTGTGGTCCGAGGATTCTGTGGAGATTGGAGTCCCCAATGATGAGAATGTTCTTGTTAGTTTGCAGGCTCCAGTCTATGTTCTTTTTTGTCCGTGTTGATGTGTCTGTGAACCTGGTAGGTTCTCCTGGGCAGTGTTGCTGGACTGTGGCTGAGACGTCAGTTCTCTGGTAGTCTCTGGGTCGGGGTGTGGTGTGGGTTAGGGTTAGAGGTGGGGGTGCAGGGGTAGGGGTTGGGGATGGACGTCAAGGTTAGGGTTAGGGTTAGATTTGGGGTTGGGGTTAGGGTTAGGGTTGGGTTTAGGATTAGGTTTAGGATTAGGGTTAGGGTTAGGGTTAGGGTTAGGGTTAGGGTCAGGGTTAGGGTTAGGGTTAGGGTTAGGGTCAGGGTTAGGGTTAGGGGTGGGAGGAGGAGTCTGGTTGGAGTCGGAGGTTGGTTCAGAGGGTCCAATAGGTGTGTTGAGCTGGGCAGCATATGTAAGGGCTTTGACGTTCAGCCAGTCTTCATTTGTTTCTGTTGGTTGGTCTAAGGTGCTCCTCTGTCTGGTGTTGTTGTTTGGTTGCGATTGGTTGGTTGAGATCCTGGTTATGTCCTCTGAAATGTAGGTGGCCACATTGCTGGTGTGTGGTTTGTTGGGCCTCTTGGGTAGAGGTCTCTGGGGCAGAGGTTCATTGTCTGCCAGCACTGCGAAGGAGTTGTTGCTAAGGCTCGGCTGGGGTTGCTGGGTTGCTTGCAGTGGCTCCAGATTTTCTTGTGCTATTAGAAAAGCTGTCTGGAAGGTTGTCTGCTTGATCTTCTTCCTAAAATTCCTGTAGGCCCAAGTTTTCGCCTTCTGAAATGGTTCCTGCCAGTTCCTGGTTGGTATTTTGTGCAGGTCTGTTTGTATTCTGGAGAGTGTATCTTCGTAATGTATTTGCAGAATTTGAAGATTTGTGTGCATCCAATTTTAGCATTGGCTGCTAAGAGTTCTGCCGTGGCTGGAGTTGGCAGGGCTGGTTTGATGTAGAATTGTAAGTGGTGGGTTTGTTTCAGCATTCCTGGTGGTACTTTGTTGTTAATGATAGCCTCATTAACGTTGTCCAAATGGTGGATTGTTTGGATCATTCTGTAGAAGGTCTTTACTGGGTGTATGGAGGATTCCATCATGCTGAAAGGAAAGAGTGGTTAGGGTGATGTGTTGTAGTGTTCCTGGAGTGTATGTGGGTGTGAAAATGAGAGATTTATTGATTTGTAGCTTCTGTTGGCACCGTTAGGTTTCCACTACAAAAAAACAATATATACTTACCTTTCGAAGTGCTGTGTAGGTGGGATGGGAGGTGGGCAAGTGATTGGTTTGTAGCTTATGTTGGCACCGTTAGGTTTCCACTACAAACACAATCAATACTTACCCTTCCGAGTGCTGAGTTGGTGCGGCAGTATTTAAGAGCTGGGAAAGGAAGGGGTTAGTTTTTTTTGCAAGATATCCTAAAAAGAGAGAAATGTTTTTCTGGTTAGCTGCTGTAAAGGAAAAAAAAGGTTATTTGCTGAAAAAAAGAAAAAATGAGTTTAGTCCTAAGTTCTTATTTAATCTATGGTTGGGGTAGCCAGGAGATGGTAGAGAATCCTGTCCTGTTGGATCTCTTGCCTTGGTCTCTGTTGGTTTCCTCAATTTCTAATTCTTCTAGGTGTACACAACGTTTAGCCTCTTCATTAGGCTTCATCAGGTGTTCTGAAAACTGAAAGAGCTGGTCGCAGTATTATGCGTTTCAGTCTGGGTGGCTCCACCCCTCTGGGCTGGGCTAGAAGCCCCTATTGTTCTGTCCTTAATGAGGGTGATTAGGTTGCTGGGGTGATTATGTTGCCTTGAATGGCTGCTAATGGCTGCTAATTGCCCTACTTGTTTTTAAGGTCACCTTCCAGAGTCCCTTTGTTCAGTGTGTGTCACTCTGGAATTTGTGGTCTAGCTCTGTGGGAAAATAAAGTTATAGCAAAAAAAAATTAAAAATAAACATTTTAAAAAACATTTTTTTAAATTTACTTTGTTTCTCCTGAGTCAGAGCGCTGGCCGGTTAGGTTGAGGGAACTTTGTTTCCCTGAGAACTCCACACTTGGTTGGTTTTCAGGGAAAGAAAGATGTACCGGCCATCTGGCTCTTTTTTTTGGATCTTTCTTTGTTTTTTTTGTTTTTGGGCTCCTTTTCTAGTGTAGGTCTATCGTGGAGTTTCTAATGTTCAGGCCTAGCGGGAAAGTTGTTTGTAGTTTGTTGATCCAGTCTTTTTCTCTCCATTTCCTTTCTCCGATTGTCCAGTTCTGGTTCCTCTCAGCCCTGTAATTTTCAGAGATTCCAAGTTGTGTTGTAGAAAGTGTGCTACTAGAGGTGTTTGTGATTCTCTTTTGTGTTTGATATTATAGATGTGTTGTGTTAGTCTTACTCGGATAGTGTTGCCTGTTTCTCCAATGTAAATGATTTTGCATGTATCGCATTGTATTATGTAGATGCAGTTCCTGCTATTTTTGTGTAAAGGTTTGTGGAATGTTGTATGTGATGCCTGTGGATTGGCTCGGAGGGAGGAAAGTTGCTTGAAGTGTCGTGATGCTTTTGTTGGTTTGTGATTAAGTGAAGGCAGTTTACTGGACACTAAATAGTTGGTCAAGTTTTTGTTTTTTCTGTAGGCTGAGATGATCTTGTGTCCTGTAAGAAGGTTGGTGTCTTGTAATTTGTTGGTTAGGTTTTGTTTTTTTATCTGTGAATTAGCTGCCACACTAAAATGTGAGTAGGTAGTTATGAGTGGAATAATCTTTTGTTGTCTCTAGGCTTTTGTTCTAAGAAGGTTTTCCTTATTCCTCTGAGGAAGGAACAGGAGTACCCCTTTGTCTGAGTGCTGTGAATAAAACTTTGGTAGCTGCCTGGAAGTCAGTATGTTGTGTGCAAATTCTGTGGAATCTGAGTAGTTGTGATTTTATTAAACCTCTAAACGTGTGTTTAGGGTGATAGCTGGTTTTTGTGTAGTAGAGTGTGTGTCAGTTTCTTTAAAATATACTTTGGTGTCTAGTTGGTGTGTTTGTGAAAAAATGTGTCCTTTGTAAGTGGTGGTGTCTAAAAAAGTTTACTTTGCTGTTATGTGTGGTGTATTTTACCTTGATGGACTGGTGGTGTGTGTTAAATAACGAGATGAAATGTGTAAATTCCTCCATGCTATGTGTCCAAGTGCCCCAAATGTCATCTAGGTACCTGAAATAGTGAGTTGGTCTGTGTGGGCATCTGGGAGGATTGTTTCTTCCCAATCGGCCATGTAGATGTTAGCATATGATGGCGCAAAGCGTTTCCCCATCGCTGTTCCTTTGGTTTGGAGGTAGAATTGGTTGTCCGATTCAAAGTCGTTTTTCGTTTAAGCTGATTTCCAGGAGTTTGATCAGTTCCTCGTCTGGTCTGGTTGGATCCGGTTAGATTTAGACATTTCCTGATAGCTGCAATGCCTGCGTTGGTCTCTATGTTTGTGTACAAGCTGTCTATATCTATTGTGAAGAAAAGCTGTTTCTGGTAGTTTGAGTGTTTTAATTTTGTCTATGAAGTCATATGTGTCTTTAAGGTAGCTAGTGTGTTTGGTGGATAGGGGGTTTAAAAAGTGGTCTATGTGTTCTGCAATTCTATATGATTCACTGTTGCAATCCGATACTATCGGTCTGCCTGGTGGTATGGTGTGTGGGATAGTCCATGTGTCTGGTGATTT
>CM072672.1:46153728-46328212 GCA_036884735.1 Huso huso | reverse complement strand
CCCAAACAGCTCAGTGTTTCAATTCATGACCTTTTCACAGAATAAACTGCGTTGTAAAGATACCAACAAAAAATAACTTCTGTGAAAATGAAACTTCATGTATTCGTCAAAAACTCTTTTCTATACCCTTCTTCAATAACTCATGCATTGTGATATGGCCATGGATCTGGCGTATGGCTTTGCCTTTTAATGTCACTGGTAAAGTGTTCCAGTTCAGCGTTTCATTCAGACCCTTTCTGTGGACTAACACTCAATTTTTAAACAAATTACAATGCCAGCATTCCTTTACAAGAACAAACTAAGCATTTTTGGTTTCTAATAATAATAATAACAATAACAATAACAATAACAATAATAATAATAATAATAATAATAATAATAATAATAATAATAATAATAATAATAATAATACCAGATGAATTTGTTCTCATTCAAGGGGTAGAAGCCCCCACCATTGCTCAGGTATTTTGTTCTCATTCAAGGGGTCGTGTTACTGGGTTTCAGCGGGATTGCTCAGGTATTGGATTGTTCTCATTCAAGGGGTCGTGTTACTGGGTTTCAGCGGGATTGCTCAGGTATTGGATTGTTCTTATTCAAGGGGTCGTGTTACTGGGTTTCAGCGGGATTGCTCAGGTATTGGATTGTTCTCATTCAAGGGGTCGTGTTACTGGGTTTCAGCGGGATTGCTCAGGTATTGGATTGTTCTCATTCAAAGGGTCGTGTTACTGGGTTTCAGCGGGATTGCTCAGGTATTGGATTGTTCTTATTCAAGGGGTCGTGTTACTGGGTTTCAGCGGGATTGCTCAGGTATTGGATTGTTCTTATTCAAGGGGTCGTGTTACTGGGTTTCAGCGGGATTGCTCAGGTATTGGATTGTTCTCATTCAAGGGGTCGTTTTACTGGGTTTCAGCGGGATTGCTCAGGTATTGGATTGTTCTCATTCAAGGGGTCGTGTTACTGGGTTTCAGCGGGATTGCTCAGGTATTGGATTGTTCTCATTCAAGGGGTCGTGTTACTGGGTTTCAGCGGGATTGCTCAGGTATTGGATTGTTCTCATTCAAGGGGTCGTGTTACTGGGTTTCAATGCGGGATTGCTCAGGTATTGTTGTTCTTATTCAAGGGTTTACTGGGTTTCAGCGGGATTGCTCAGGTATTGGATTGTTCTCATTCAAGGGTCGTGTTACTGGGTTTCAGCGGGATTGCTCAGGTATTGGATTGTTCTCATTCAAGGGTCGTGTTACTGGGTTTCAGGTTGCTCAGGTATTGGATTGTTCTTATTCAAGGGGTCGTGTTACTGGGTTTCAGCGGGATTGCTCAGGTATTGGATTGTTCTCATTCAAGGGGTCGTGTTACTGGGTTTCAGCGGGATTGCTCAGGTATTGGATTGTTCTTATTCAAGGGGTCGTGTTACTGGGTTTCAGCGGGATTGCTCAGGTATTGGATTGTTCTCATTCAAGGGGTCGTGTTACTGGGTTTCAGCGGGATTGCTCAGGTATTGGATTGTTCTCATTCAAGGGTCGTGTTACTGGGTTTCAGCGGGATTGCTCAGGTATTGGATTGTTCTCATTCAAGGGTTAGTTTACTGGGTTTCAGCGGGATTGCTCAGGTATTGGATTGTTCTCATTCAAGGGGTCGTGTTACTGGGTTTCAGCGGGATTGCTCAGGTATTGGATTGTTCTTATTCAAGGGGTCGTGTTACTGGGTTTCAGCGGGATTGCTCAGGTATTGGATTGTTCTCATTCAAGGGGTCAAGTTACTGGGTTTCAGCGGATTGCTCAGGTATTGGATTGTTCTCATTCAAGGGTCGTGTTACTGGGTTTCAGCGGGATTGCTCAGGTATTGATTGTTCTTATTCAAGGGTCGTGTTACTGGGTTTCAGCGGGATTGCTCAGGTATTGTTCTCATTCAAGGATTGTTCTCATTTAAGGGGGATTGTTCTTATTCAAGGGTTACTGGGTTTCAGCAGGATTGCTCAGGTATTGGATTGTTCTTATTCAAGGGTTGCTCAGGTATTGGATTGTTCTTATTCAAGGGGTCGTGTTACTGGGTTTCAGCGGGATTGTTCAGGTATTGGACTCTTCTGAGTCCTCCAGGTATGAGATGCCAGCCTTGCTCCTACTTCCTGTGTAATGGCAACAATGCATAGCGATATACAAGACAGAATTGCTGTTCCTACAACATGCATACCATAAGTGCATAGTAATGATTGTCTAAATGTCTAAGACTCCCCCTTCACTGCTGGTACTGCCGAGACAATGAGACGCAGCATCACATGACTTCAGCACTGCCGAGACAATGAGACGCAGCATCACACTTTCATTTGCATTTTGGGTGTCACATTTTAACTTTTATTATTATTATTTATTTTTTTAGCAGACGCCCTTATCCAGGGCGACTTACAATCGTAAGCAAATACATTTCAAACAGCAATTAAAGATCTGCTAAATAAAAAGTCTGATTTGATCCTTTGTGTTTATTTTTCTTTCTTGAAAGTCTCGAGCCTGCGCCTCGGTCTGTAAGGGTTCTAGTGATTTGGCATGAAAAAGATTCTTCTGATATAGCTTAAAAAGGGCTACCACACTAATCACAGTGCAAATCATTTCAAAGTGACATTGTTTCATTCTAAATGATCTAAAATAAAACTCTGGAACCATTTACACTGAAAGAAAACAATATACAAAAACATGTATGAAAAATATAGCAAACATTTCCATCGTAAGTACCAGAGCAAGAGACACGAAACCTTTCAAAGTGTTTATGCAAAGTCTGTGACCTTGTGAGTCTTTTTATTTACTTGACTCTTCCAACATTTGAACTGTGTTTCTTCATGAAGGCAAGAAAACAAAAAGGAAGCATGTTTCGTCCCAGCAGCTGTTTGTCACATCCCACCACACCCGGTTGGCTGTCCTGTGTCCTCGGAGGAGCCCCCCTTGGCTGTCCTGGTCTGGAATGCCGGGACTGTGTGTTCTGGGTCAATGTAGTGTGGTCTCCAGGGGGTACAAAACCAATCATTCGCTTGCCACATTTCAAAAGTTAAATAGAAATTATTATTTTAGATCTGGCCGAAATAGAGCTTTTTATTCTTTAGTTGCAAAGGAGTCTATATGAACCATGAATGGTCCCTGTGGTCTCTAGCCAGGACAAACCTTTCTAATGCACACTGCTGCTGATGGGCTGGTTATACAGCAAGTGCAATACTCATTATTATTATTATTATTATTATTATTATTAAGAATACCCCAAATCTTGAAATCCATATAAAAAAAAAATACCAGCTAGCTGTTCCATTTATAAGAGAAAGGCAGACGGTGAATTTGACATCAGAAAACATCCTTCAGAAGAAACAAAAGCAAAAGGACTCGCACTGAAGTTCAAACCAGCTGATTAAGACCAGACAGCATGTCTGGAAGCAGATGCAACTCGCTTCACACAAGCTTTTCGATCTCTTTGTTCATTTCTTCTTCATCTCCCAGCCTTCATTTGCTTGTAAAGCGTGTTCGTTAGAACTGGAGTCTCCTTCATGCAAACGCCTGCATGCTGCTCCTCTGCTGCTCGGGAATGTGGGCGCCGCTGGGCTGCAGCTGGCTCATGGAGGTGGGGCTGGTGGTGACGTCGGACCAGTCGGAGGCGGAGTGGGGGGAGGAGCTGGACCACTGGTCTGGGGACTCTGGCGAGGGGGTGAGGTAGGGGTGCTCACTCGGGCCCGGTTTGCTGTGACCGGGCGTGTTCTCCGAGGTGGAGGGGTAGCTGTGCTGCGATGGGGGCGTGGGGTATTTATCCACAGAGCTCTGAAGAGGTTGGTATTGAGGGAGCGCTGCTGCCCTCTGGCCATCTTGCTGTGGCATCAGGTTGTTGGGCATCTGGGCAGCGGGGTGGCCCATATCAGAGCCCTGATACAGGGAGCCGCCGCCCATGTTCTGTGCGCAGTGGTTCTGAACATGCGGAGAGGGTCTGTGCTGCTGCTGCTGCTGATTCACATGCTGCTGGCTGGCCGAGTTTGGCATCATTTGAAAGGCAACTATCGACGGCAGCTGCTCCCGCGCCATGGTGACGTTCATGGGCGCCATCATGCCCTGCTGGTGCATGCTGGGGTGAGAGCCCGTGGCCTGGTGATGGTGGAGGACCCCGAACATTTGGCCGTAGCCCGAGCTGGGCAGCCCCATCCACTCTGAAGGGGCCATGCTGGCCCGCCCTCCCCATGCCCAGGCCGTGCTGGGACAGCATGTGGCTGACAGGGGGCAGGATGGTGCTGGAGCCGTGGCTGTAGGCATGCTGCTCGCTCAGGCTAGCAAGGGAGAGGGTGTGCTGGGGATGCTGCTGCGCCCCGGGGCTGTCAGGTGGGGGTGGGAGCTGTTGTCTGAGATGTGGCGTGGGGAGATTCAAAGGGAGTCGACGGGGGGACAGGGTAACCGAGCTCTCTGACAGGTGGCCCTTGTTCTCTCCCCGGGATTTCTTCCGTCGACGGGCCTTGACCTCTTTCAGGTCCTTGCCCAGGTTGGGGGTGCTGCCTGGGGTCTTGGTGTTAGCGTGCCTTGCCTTCTTCCCTGAGGGGGGCGCAGGCTGAGGAAGGAGCCGTTGGGGCCACACATGACGCCCACCATGTGGCCCCCGCCCCGTGAGGACTGCGCACCATGTTGTACTCTGCCCAGCAGCCTCACGATGTCGTGGTGCATGCGCCCCCTGCTTGCGATGTCCCGGGCAGCCGGTCCATGTGGTCTGTGATGTCCCGGTTAGAGAAGTGATCCAGCAGCACCTGAGCCACCTGGAAGCTGCCCTCTCGCGCGGCGAGAAAGAGCGGGGTCTCCTCCTAGACACAGGAAACGACAAGAAGAAACATGGAGCTGGGCTCTCAGTAATAGGAACTTTAATAACATACTTCACTGCCTGATTCAAAACCACTGGAAAGCACTTTAACATGACCTATATCTATATCTATATGACAAGAAAACCTGAACCAAACAGTGCCCAACATAGAAATGCGGAAGTAGCTAATCATGATTTATTTGCACTAGGAAACACCCTTGCTAACTTTTATTCAACCGGGATGAGCACTTATGAAGATTAGCTAAAATGTAACATAATGGGATATTGCAAACAGGTTGTGCACAGATTTCGAATTGTCTCATATATCACCTCACTAGGACTAGCTTGCCTGCTGGTCACACAGAGCCGTGGCCTTGTAGGGCAGTGCGCTCACCTTGTTGTCCTGCATGTCGCGGTTGGCTCCGTTCTTCAGCAGCACCAGCGTGGCTTCGACATTGTTGACAGCTGCAGCCCAGTGCAGAGACGACTTTCCTGCAGAGGAAACAGAACAGTGAGACAAGCAGTCAAAGAGACCATGACAGAGCGGCCTTTTCAAAGAGAGCCGTGGACCTGCGTACCGTGATCGTCCACGGCGTTGACATCAGCGTGGCAGTTGATGAGCTCTTCCACCATGCCCTCCACCGCGAGGCGAGCAGCCAGGATCAGCGGGGTGGTGCCATCGTTCATACGGGCATCCAGGTCTGTGGCACGGTTACGGATGAGAATCTGAGAGGAGAAACAGGCTTCATCTCAACACACTTCTTCAGGGGGTTCAACCACTATACAACCCTGAGTACCCCTGCTAGGAAACGGCTAACGAAGAACAAAGCCACCACTACCCCCAGTTATGCTGTGCTTGGGCAACAGATTATATTATTGGTGTGTTGACTGGTTCCAATGAGAAGTGGCCCCTGTCACAGATTATATTATTGGTGTGTTGACTGGTTCCAATGAGAAGTGGCCCCTGTCACAGATTATATTATTGGCGTGTTGACTGGTTCCAGTAAGAAGTGGTCCCTGTCACAGATTATATTATTGGTGTGTTGACTGGTTCCAATGAGAAGTGGCCCCTGTCACAGATTATATTATTGGCGTGTTGACTGGTTCCAGTGAGAAGTGGCCCCTGTCACAGATTATATTATTGGCCTGTTGACTGGTTCCAGTGAGAACTGGCCCCTGTCACAGATTATATTATTGGTGTGTTGACTGGTTCCAGTGAGAAGTGGCCCCTGCCACAGATTATATTATTAGGTATTTTGAGTGGCTCCAGTGAGAAGTGGCCCCTGGGACAGTTTGTCCAGCCCTCGTACCTGGAAGACTCCCTGTGCGTCGGCTGCCACAGCGCAGTGCAGCGGCGAGCGGCCTGTGTTGTCCTGGGCGTTGCCGTCCGCTCCGGAGTCCAGCAGGCGCTTGGCAGCGTCGGCCCGAGCGTAGCGGGCTGCCAGGTGGAGCGCGGTCTCACCGGTGCGGTCCGTCTGCGCCACCAGGGTGGCTCCCTGGCAGATCAGGTCTGTGATTACATTGGCAGCAGAGTCGTCGCCCTCCTCTTCATCCTCGTCCTCCTCCTCCTCAGAGACATCGGGACCAACCACTCGCAAGGATGCCAGCATCAAGGGGGTGAAGCCGTCTGCAAGGGAAGCAAAGAAACATCATCTTCTGTTTGGAAGAAATACTGACAGGGAATGGAGGTTCTGGTGTGTTTTTGCATGACACGGATAGCTGTGATTTTATTATGTACAGCCGTGGTGTACGATATAGGTGACCACTGACATACTTGTTTAGTGAGCAAAGAACAAGAGTATATTGATGCTGCAGTCCACACTACAGGTGCAGTATGTACAGCTCTGAAACACATACCGAGTGCACTACAGAATCCACTGGATCCCTTTCTTGTGTCCTAAATCACCTGGGAGCTATACCACAAGTTAATACTGCAGGCTTAAAGCTGCCCTCAATACGAATTCTCTTGCACCCTTGTATTAAAGGAGGTGTATGTTCCGAAGTAAAGTGGAATCAGAGGGTACCTGGTCCCCTGACATTGACGTCCATGCAGTCCAGCTCCTGCTCCGCCTGCGGGGGGGTCAGTGCCAGCGAGGGGGTCATGCGGATGTCGGCTGCCTCCAGGTGCTGAAGCGTCCACTGCCGGCGGTCCACCGTCCCCTCGCCTTCAGGGAGGAGGGCCTGGTCCTCAGTCTGACCGAAAACAAGTAGAGATTAGACAGCCATCTAAAGATGCATGAGAAACTGGGGACACATTCCCACCCCTGGTGTTACACTGTAAACACAGTGGCACCTCCTGCAGCTTTCACAGCCTGCACAGGGGAGTCTACAAGAGATCAGGAACCTGCGGGATAGACAGCACTCATCTCTTAAACCTCTGTGCTGATGATGGAACCTGGACAGCACTCATCTCTTAAACCTCTGTCCATGATACATTGATCCCATCGAGGACTGAGAGGAGTCCCAGCAAGGCATAGAAGTGACACCAGTACCTTTTTCTTTTTGGCTTCGGGCCGGTCCTCAAGCCAGCGCTCGTTCTGATTGGCATACATCATGCTCTCTTCATCTTGTGGGGTCACCAGGTTCCTGTGAAAAGAAGACATGCAGGGAAGATTCGGGGTACTACAGAGGCATTTAGGAACCTCAGAAATGTCATGAACATGTGCCAGCTGATGCTACTAAAAGCCTTGCTTTAAAAGCATGCACTTGTGAAAGCAGTACCATCAGTTGCATTGTATTTCACTACAGATAGGAGCCCTACTTCATTCCGAGGTCATCCTGGCCCACAGGCTCGCGCCGCTTGCGGTCCTTCTTGGGCAGGAACCCCTCGGGGACCCACAGCGTGCCGTGCTTGCGCTTGCTCTTCACCACGACCACACCCAGGACCAGGAGCCCCAGGATCACAGCCCCCGCCAGGGCCAGCAGGTACAGGTAGTGCTGCTGACTTTCAGCCTCCGGCTGGCCTGCAGAGAACAGAACGCTGCTTCACTGACACTCCAAAGGGACAGAATGGGCTTCTGCTGTCATTGCTAGCAGGAAACGGGAGGGGATGTATACTGCATAATGCCCAGCAAGAGAACGTTTCTATTCAAAACAAAGATGCAGATTGTAGGGCCTTACACACATGTTCAAAGTTACAGTAATGTGATTTGACAGTGTTAACTCCAATACGATTCTTGTACTCCCCAGAATACCCTGCAAGGCTGTCCGGACTGCCTCGCTCTGCTTTTCTATGAGATTGTTAAAGATCTGTTTGTGTGCCTGTGGTCACTTACTCCAGACAGAGAGGACTGGTTACTTACTCCAGACGGAGATGACTGGGAGAGGGAGGCTGCCCTTGACTGCCTGAGCAGCTATGAACGCAGCAGCCTGGTCCGTTGTAGAAAAGCAGTCATTGGAATTGTGAACACACTGGCGGTTATCAATCTCCAGGTACACCTTGGAACTGAGAGGGAAGAACAAGAAGAAGCAATCAGGAGTCTTTTCTCCCTGACAGCAGCAGCCACTGTATCTCCTGGTCGACTCACAGCTTTATACACTGTAGTCCTCAGTGTTCAAATCATAAGAAGCACAGTGATCATCTGGGGTAACTCTTACACACACTCACTCACTCGCACTGTCTCTCACACTCACTCACTCTCACTCTCGCTCACTGTCTCTCACACTCACTCTCCCTCACACTCTCTCTCACTCTCACACTCCCTCACTGTCTCTCACACTCACTCACTCTCAGTCTCTCACACTCACTCACTCACTCTCGCTCACTGTCTCACACTCACTCACTCTCAGTCTCTCACACTCACTCTCCCTCACTGTCCCTCACACTCACACTCTCTCTCACTCTCACTCTCTCTCCCTCACACTCACACTCACACTCTCAATCAGTGTTTCTTTTCATCACAGTTAGCATCTGGACAGTAGCAGCTCCCAGGCTGGTGTACACTGGGTGAGACTTACCCCACGACCTCCTTCCCCAGCTCCAGGGAGCGCCGGCCCCTGCTCATGCTGCGGGTGGGCTCCTCGTCCTCCCTGCCGTAGTAGGGGTACAGCATGGGCCTGTTCTGGGGGTCCAGCTTGAGGCGCAGGTTTGTGCGGAGCAGCGTGCCCAGCGTGTGCAGGAAGTGGGGCAGCTCTCCCAGCAGCTCCTCCGGCTGCAGCAGCACCACGATGACCAGCGTGGCCTCCAGCCGCTGGGGCGTGTCCTCCGAGCAGTCCAGCCCGTCCCAGCCACATTCCTCTGTGTTGCAGCCCTGGTCACAGTGCCTGTCAGCGTAGTGATTGATGCAGTAATCCTGATACCTGCAGGGAAAAGGGACAAGTATTCATCCACCATCCCCTCCCGTATCTCTACCTGTCTGTCTGCTATTTCCTCCTGGATGCACTCGCATCACCTCAAACTCAACCTCTCTAAATCTGACCTCCTTTTCTTTCCCTCCCCCTCCTCCCCCTCCTCTGATCTCTCTATCTCTGTTCCTCTGGAATCTACCACACTCTGTCCCTCTTCCTCCGCTAAGAACCTCGGAGTCACCCTGGACCCCTGCCTCTCTTATTCCCAGCACATCTCCACTCTGGCACGCACTTGCCGATTCTTCCTGAGCAACATCCCAAGAATCCGACCCTTCCTCACCAACTCGCCACCCAGCTCCTGGTCCAGGCCTTGGTACTCTCCCGCCTAGACTACTGCAACTCCCTCCTGGCTGGCCTCCCTGCGTCCGCCACCCGTCCGCTCCAGCTCATCCAGAATTCCGCTGCCCGCCTGGTGTTCTCTCTGCCTCGCTTCTCCCATGCAACTCCACTACTCCGCTCACTCCACTGGCTCCCGATCACCGCTCGCATCCAGTTCAAGACTCTTGTACTAGCCTACAGATGCCTTGACCAGACTGCACCCAGCTACCTCCAGACCCTCATCTCTCCCTAAACCCCCACTCGACCTCTCCGCTCCGCCTGCACTAGAAGACTGGCTCTACCTCCTCTACGCTCCCCTGCCTCCAGAGCCCGCTCCTTCTCCACCCTCGCTCCGCAGTGGTGGAATGACCTTCCTACAGATGTCAGGACTGCCCAGTCCCTGACCACATTCCGGCGCCTCCTTAAGACTCACCTCTTCAGACAGCACCTGTAGAACTCCTCTGTTTTTCCCCTGGGACACTTTATCACCCTTCCTTAAATGCGCTTTACTTGCTCTTATCTGCCCCCTATTTTACTGCATTTAATCCTGTACTTCAGAGTACTGTAATCTGCCAAGTGTTTAATCTGTAGTATTTTGTATTTAATCATATCCTGATGTAACTATCACTGACACTGTTATCTGCTCCGTTATTGAATCGTATTTTGTCATATACTTGTATTTGCTTGAACCAAAGTCATTGTATTTATCTTGCTCTTAATTGTATTATTACTTGTACTGTGATAGTTGAAATGTATTTGCTTACGATTGTAAGTCGCCCTGGATAAGGGCGTCTGCTAAGAAAATAAATAAATAAATAAATAAATAAATAAATAAATAATAATAATAATAATAATAATAATAATAATAATAATAATAATAATAATAATAATAATAATAATAATGCTATTGAATCCTCCACTGAGGCTCAAACTGTAAGTATTCATAGTAATGCTACTGAATCCTCCATTGAAGCTCAAACTGTAAGTATTCATAGTAATGCTACTGAATCCTCCACTGAAGCTCAAACTGTAAGGCTCACTGATCTAAGCACCACTGCAGGTAGCGTGGTCACGATCATTCTTTTGCAAGAGTGAAGAGAGTATTTGTTGCAACTCTTTACTGATGAATATTTGTAAACGACTGAAGGTTATTACAAAGTTACTTAAACAGCAAATAAAACGGGGGGCTGCAACAGGGGGCTGGTTGAATGCGTTGTGTTTAGGGAGTCTGATTTTGTAAGAGATGTCACCTCCTGCTCAAACCTCCAAACTACATCTCTTGTACAAAAAGACACCCTCCACACAGGAGTTTATCTTATGATGCATCACAAAGCTAAGAGCACCCTCAGGACCTCATTCCACTCTGTGTTTGAGCTCAGTGTGACTGGCTGTTCTCTGCACTCACTTGCAGGTCCTGCCTCTGCTCTGGCACTCGTAGCTGTCGAAGAAGCACTCTGCAGTGTTGCACTGCTCGTCGCACATGTCGTTGTTGAACAGCTCCCAGCAGCGCAGCTCGGGGGTGCACTTCTTCCAGGGGGCGGGGAAGTGCAGGGAGCAGTCCCCGCTGTCCCAGCCACACTCGTGGTTGTTGCACTGCGTGTCACAGACGCCATCGTCAGCCTTGTGGGCGCACTGTGGGATCGGGCAGTCTGTTTTAGGGCCCCGGGGAGACGGGGGGGAGTAGATGTCACAGTCGCGCCCGTCGAAGTGCTCAGGGCACTGACACTGGTAGTAGGGCGGCTGGGGCTGGGCTAGGCAGGTGGCCCCGTTCCTGCAGGGTTGGTTGGCACAGCCCATATTCTCACACCGAGCTCCCTCGGGTCCCTCCGGGCAGCGGCACAGTGGGCCTGACGAGGTTTCCACACAAACCTGCTTGTTCTGGCAGCGAATCTGCCCACATCGGTTATACTCACAGTTATTCCCAACAAAGCCCTTCAAATGAAAACAAAGAATTCAGAAGCAGTTTTGAATGCACTTTTCTGTATCCATCCGCAATATGAGCGGAAGGCAGCATGACCAGGGCTGACAGCACGTAGCACATGTCAAGCAAATCTCATGCAAAAGTAGGTCCCATGATTTGAGATGTTCTGCTAAGCAATAACCATGATAGGCTTCATAAGATGCACAGACCCTTATCCCCGGACATTTTGAAAGCAGATTTACCTTTTGATGAGCCCTCAGGCCTTCTGCAGCATGAGAAGACAGAATCACACATGATACATTTACTGCTTGTACTCTTCCCCTGAGAATCTTCATTACTCACCTGTACACTAAACTAGAAAGCAGCAACTAAAAGGTATTTCAGAGTCGGTACATTAACATTAACACCACCAGCACAGCACAGCAACAAACAGAAACCATTTCCTTAAGGGCAGCTCACCAAGCGGCAGTGGCAGACGTAGCCAAGTAGAGAGTTGAGGTCAACAGAACACGCCCCACTGTTCTGACATGGGTTCAGCTGGCACAGGTCCACGACCGCCTCACAGTGACGCCCTGCCAGACAATACAGCGTTACAGTGAGGGGCAATGAGACAGTGAGGGGCAATGAGACAGTGAGGGGCAATGAGACAGTGTTACAGTGAGGGGCAATGAGACAGTGAGGGGCAATGAGACAGTGTTACAGTGAGGGGCAATGAGACAGTGAGGGGCAATGAGACAGTGTTACAGTGAGGGGCAATGAGACAATGAGGGGCAATGAGATTTTACGTTTTTGCAGTGAAGGTGAAGAGTTTGAATGACAGAAACCGTGGGAGGGTTTGAAAGCTGTGTTTGCAGTGCTGCCCTCTCTCGTGGATTTAGGACAATAAGAGTGTTTCACCTGTGAAGCCGTGCCGACACTTGCACATGTAGTCGTTGGTTTTCTGGACACAGTCAAGGCTGCCCTTGGGGTCACAGGGGCTAGACAGACACTCGTTGACATCGCCCTCACAGTGCTGGCCAGCAAAGCCAGGGGGGCAGCTGCAGGTGTAGCCCCCAATGCCATCGATGCACTGCCCTCCATTGAAGCAGCGCGGCCCCCCGCTGGGGTGGGCATCTGGAGCACAGTCATCATCGTTGATCTCACACTGCAGCCCTGCAACACACACACGCGCACACGCACTACATTAATACCAGCAACATCAAGCAGAACAGTTTGAACATTACATTGGCGCGATTTTAACCCCTTGTTTGTTTTTTCTCATTCTGTCGGCGCTGGCTTTCCAGACATACGGTAATGTTAACTACCATCGTCAATCAATCCAGAAGTACAGCGGTGGAGATGCATGGGTACAGGTACAGCAATGCTGTCGATGCAGTTTCACCTGATGAAAACATATCCACTGAATATTACCCAGTATTTACTGTGTTCTGTGGTTTGCGCTGAGGATTTCTCAATGTTTGTACCACAGAGGGTAGCAATGATCAGCAGGGTCAGCTGACTGCTTTGCCAGTTATTGACAGAGCAGATGGCTTTCTTGTTCCAGCTGTAGAAATGCAGCCAGTCCCAGCTCAGACTGTGCACCTTGGCGTTGTGTTTCAGTGTGTGAGCGTCTCCTCACCGTGTGTCCCGGGAGGGCAGGAGCAGGTGAATCGGTTCACCAGGTCGAAGCAGGTGCCTCCGTTTCTGCAGGGCTGGGACTGGCACTCGTCCACTTCGTACTCACAGCTCACCCCCTGGTACCCAGCCAGGCACTGTGGAGACAAAAACAAGGACATGAGTGCTGGTAGAGCTGCAGCGGGTCCCCCGGCGTGCTGGGACATTGGGTCAGCCTCACCTGGCACAGGTAGCCCCCCTGCAGATCCTGGCAGCGAGCGGCGTGGTGGCAGGGGTTCGAGGCGCACTCGTCCACGTCCAGCTCGCAGTAGCTGCCGGTGTAGCCCGCCTGGCACTGGCACTGGTGGGTGTTGCCCGTATTGATGCATGTTCCAGAGTGTTGGCACACCTGATCAACGCTGACACCTAACATCAACACACCAACAGCAGTGCTTTAGCTGCGAGCCCAACACTGCAGCCATAATACAGATATATACACACACACACACACATTCAGTGAATATCTTGGATGACTTTTGATTGTACATCCTTAAACAATGTCCTCTGCTTGCTCATGAATTAATAAAAGAACAGTAAGAAACCCATGAAGCCTCACGTTTGCGAGCAGCAGCCACTGCGCAGGAGACCATGGGCACGTCGCAGTACAAGCCAGTCCAGTCACTGGGACACTCTTTCGCCAGGACCGCCCCCTGCACACAGGTGCCCCCCGTTGTTACACAAGGACGTGATGCACAGGTTGAGCAAGGTCTGCAGAGTGAGAAAGAGGGTACAAAACACAGACAAGTGATGAGGGGTCGCAAAGCTGTGCTGTGCATCCAAATAGAGCTGGATTCAGTACAGAGGGGATCTGAGGTGGGCAAATACAAGTATCACAGCTTATAGTCAACACCAAGTCATGATTATAGCCAAAACAAATCATGTACATTAAGCATGAAAAACTGACACCGAGAAAAATCCTCATTTAGCTAACTTTGAATATAATGACAGACCCTAAATGATCCCGATACTCAATCAAGCATTTCCTTTTCTGTACAGTTTGCATCTTTATTGTAGCTCTCCAGTTTTGACACAGTGCTCTCTCTTTCATGTCAGTGCCCCAGATTCCAGCTCCTCACCTGGCAGTTGTTGCCAGTGTAGCCCGCGGGGCAGGAGCAGCGGTAGGTGCCCAGCCCGTCCATGCAGGTGCCGCCGTTCTGACAGGGCTGGGAGTCGCACTCGTTGATCTCGTACTGGCACACTGCGCCCGCGAAGCCCGGCCGGCAGCGGCAACTGAACGCGTTGATCCCGTCCACACAGGTGCCATTATTGAGACAGGAGCTGAGACAATACAAGACAGCAGGTCAGTATCCTTATTGAGACAGGAGCTGAGACAATACAAGGACAGCAGGTCAGTATCCTTATTGAGACAGGAGCTGAGACAATACAGGACAGCAGGTCAGTATCCTTATTGAGACAGGAGCTGAGACAATACAAGGACAGCAGGTCAGTATCCTTATTGAGACAGGAGCTGAGACAATACAAGGACAGCAGGTCAGTATCCTTATTGAGACAGGAGCTGAGACAATACAGGACAGCAGGTCAGTATCCTTATTGAGACAGGAGCTGAGACAATACAAGGACAGCAGGTCAGTATCCTTATTGAGACAGGAGCTGAGACAATACAAGGACAGCAGGTCAGTATCCTTATTGAGACAGGAGATGAGACAATACAAGGACAGCAGGTCAGTATCATTATTGAGACAGGAGCTGAGACAATACAAGGACAGCAGGTCAGTATCATTATTGAGACAGGAGCTGAGACAATACAAGGACAGCAGGTCAGTATCATTATTGAGACAGGAGCTGAGACAATACAAGGACAGCAGGTCAGTATCATTTACCAGAAACTCAAGAGTTTATTATAGAACTTGGGGAGGGTGGAGAAGGTCCCCTTGCTCTCCAGGAGAGCAGGATCAGCAATGATCTGCCCTGCCTGCAGAGGCCGTGATTGCTGCTGAGAGGAGTGTGCCAGCGGGCTGAGACAGACAGCAGGGTCCCAGCGCTGCTCATACCAGTGCCAGCGGGCTGAGACAGACAGCAGGGTCCCAGCGCTGCTCATACCAGTGCCAGCGGGCTGAGACAGACAGCAGGGTCCCAGCGCTGCTCATACCAGTGCCAGCGGGCTGAGACAGACAGCAGGGTCCCAGGTCCCAGCTGCTCATACCAGTGCCAGCGGGCTGAGACAGACAGCAGGGTCCCAGCGCTGCTCATAGACAGCAGGGTCCCAGTGCCAGCCAGGGCTGAGACAGACAGACAGCTCATACCAGTGCCAGGGTCCCAGGGTCCCAGCTGCTCATACCAGTGCCAGCGGGCTGAGACAGACAGCAGGGTCCCAGCGCTGCTCATACCAGTGCCAGCGGGCTGAGACAGACAGCAGGGTCCCAGCGCTGCTCATACCAGTGCCAGCGGGCTGAGACAGACAGCAGGGTCCCAGACAGCCAGTGGGGGCTCAGACCAGGGTCCCAGCTGCTCATACCAGTGCCAGCGGGCTGAGACAGACAGCAGGGTCCCCAGCTGCTCATACCAGTGCCAGCGGGCTGAGACAGACAGCAGGGTCCCAGCTCTCATACCAGTGCCAGCGGGCTGAGACAGACACCAGTGCCAGGGGCTGAGACAGACAGCTGCTCATACCAGTGCCCGCAGGGTCTCACAGTGTAATGCAGGGTCCAGCACTCTCATACCTGTCTGTGCACCCAGGATGATAGACAGCAGGGTCTCACAGTGTAATGCAGGGTCCAGCACTCTCATACCTGTCTGTGCACTCCGGGATGACAGACAGCAGGGTCTCACAGTGTAATGCAGGATCCAGCACTCTCATACCTGTCTGTGCACTCCTGGATGACAGACAGCAGGGTCTCACAGTGTAATGCAGTGTCCAGCACTCTCATACCTGTCTGTGCACTCCTGGATGTTATTCTCACAGTGGATGCCGCTGAATCCCGGGGCGCACTGGCAGGCGTAGCTGTTCACATAGTCGCTGCAGGTGGCTCCGTTCAGACAGGGGTGACTGTCGCACTCGTTCACCTCCGTCTGGCAGTGGGCTTCGTGGAACCCCGGCAGGCAGGAGCATGAGAACGAGTTAACGCCGTCCACACAGGAGCCCCCATTCTGGCACGGATCTGAGGGGCACAACGGACTGAATGAGCTGCAGTGCTTTCATTAATCATGGGAACGATTCCTAACAGATCACCACGCTGTCTAGCGGTGCCAGAGCCTCCAGCCCTGTGTTACATGTGTGAGCACATCGTGCACGAGCACACTGCAGAGCTACTAACATGAACCATCATAAAGCATGAGCACACTGCAGAGCTACTAACATGAACCATCATAAAGCATGAGCACACTGCAGAGCTACTAACATGAACCATCATAAAGCATGATACATAAACTAGAATGCATTTAAACAGAAAGCAGCACGTGTCCAGTCCCTCTCATAGTGCAGGCAGCTCTTATTTCGATGAGCCTGTCAGGTCACATACTTGGCACGCAATCATCGATGTTGGTCTCGCAGTTGGTTCCGGTGTACCCAGCGCGGCACTGGCACTGGTAGCTGCCCTGGCTGTTCTGGCACACAGCGCCATTCTTACAGGGGTTGGTGACACATTCGTTGAAGTCTTGTGAACATCGCTGACCTGAAAATGAATTGATCTGTTCATTAACCTTCATTCATTTAGGAAACAATATCTCTCTTACACACAAGAAGAAGACCTGACCAAGAGGACTGAAGCTTCACTCAAAATCCTAAGAAGACAAAACGGTCTCAACAGACTCTCAAACGGATGCCACTCCCCAGGCTGAAGCCCTGGCACCAGCCTACCTTGCCAGCCGGGGGCACACAGGCAGGAGTAGCTCGAGTAGTCAGCAGACGCCTGGCAGATCCCAGAGTTGGTGCAGGGATCCGGGTCACAGGGAGCCAGGATGACTTCACAGTTCACACCTGCAGAGGAGAAGAGGGGTCACTGGCACCTACAGGCTTGCTGTGCAGTGCAGTGCAGTGCAGTGCAGTGCAGTGCTGTGCTGTGCAGTGCTGTGCTGTGCAGTGCAGTGCTGTGCAGTGCTGTGCTGTGCAGTGCTGTGCAGTGCAGTGCAGTGCAGTGCACATTTACAGGAACCCTTTCTACACCTTCAACACCCTCCTCTCATCGGTTAAAACCAGGTTTTGGTTTTGCAGCAATCTCCTGCAGCAATTCATTTGCATTAGCTAAGAAACAACACTTCCAATCTATATTTGAAGGCTTTTAACAGTGTCCCTGTGCAGAGAGAGCCCTCAGGACAGTCCTGTGAAACGGTTTGGGTTCGGAGCTCTCGGGACAGTCCTGTGAAAGGGTTTGGGTTAGGAGCCCTCGGGACAGTCCTGTGAAAGGGTTTGGGTTAGGAGCCCTCGGGACAGTCCTGTGAAAGGGTTTTAGGGTTAGGAGACCCTGTGAAAGGGTTTGGGTTACCCTCGGGAGTCCTGTGAAAGGGTTTGGGTTAGGAGCCCTAAGGACAGTCCTGTGAAAGGGTTTGGGTTAGGAGCCCTTGGGACAGTCCTGTGAAAGGGTTTGGGTTTGGGTTAGGAGCTCTCGGGACAGTCCTGTGAAAGGGTTTGGGTTAGGAGCCCTCGGGACAGTCCTGTGAAAGGGTTTGGGTTTGGGTTAGGAGCTCTCGGGACAGTCCTGTGAAAGGGTTTGGGTTAGGAGCCCTTCGGACAGTCCTGTGAAAGGGTTTGGGTTTGGGTTAGGAGCTCTCGGGACAGTCCTGTGAAAGGGTTTGGGTTAGGAGCCCTCGGGACAGTCCTGTGAAAGGGTTTGGGTTTGGGTTAGGAGCTCTCGGGACAGTCCTGTGAAAGGGTTTGGGTTAGGAGCCCTCGGGACAGTCCTGTGAAAGGGTTTGGGTTTGGGTTAGGAGCTCTCGGGACAGTCCTGTGAAAGGGTTTGGGTTTGGGTTTGGAGCCCTCGGGACAGTCCTGTGAAAGGGTTTGGGTTAGGGAGCTCTCAGGACAGTCCTGTGAAAGGGTTTGGGTTAGAAGCCCTCGGGACAGTCCTGTGAAAGGGTTTGGGTTTGGGTTAGGAGCTCTCGGGACAGTCCTGTGAAAGGGGTTACCTGTGTAAGGCAGTGAGCAATGGCAGGTGTAGCTGCTGACTCCATCGATGCAGGTCCCTTGGTACAAGCACGGGTTCGAGGCACACTCGTCGATATTAATCTCACAGTTTGAGCCTGAAGGAAAGAGAACAGCCATCAATTAGGACTCATGTGGCCCCATTGTCAGGCCAGCTCTGTGGATCCAATGCCAGCCATTCTGCCTCCTCCCATCCCCCCCCCCGCTCACCTTTGAAGCCCTTCCTGCAGGTGCAGCTGTAGCCGTTGGTGAGGTCAGCGCAGGTTCCTCCATTGAGACACGGGTTCGATTCACACTCATTGCGATCCAGCTCGCAGTCCATCCCCACCCAGCCAGGCTCACACTCACACCTGTACCTGTGAGAAGAGCAAGCCGCAGCATCAGGACTCTGTGCGGCTCATGTGCTCACATCACTGCTGCGTTATACACCTGGGACACCGAGACTGGCCTGCTGTGAAACCCATCTCAATGGACTTGGTGAAGGAGAGGGCTGAGACTCACACAGGGACAGAGGCTTACAGGGGCTTACCCGTTGACGTCATCCATGCAGCTGCCGTGGACGCAGGGGCTGCTGACGCACTCGTCGACCTCGGAGTAGCAGATGGGGTCCCGGTAACCCTCGGGACACAGGCAGCGGAAGCTGTTGAGCTCGTTCACGCACGTGCCGCCGTTGTGACACGGGTTCGAGGCACACTCGTTGATGTCGATGTTGCACATTGGGCCTGCAAGGCAGAGACAGGGCAGAGGTATCATCAATAAGAGACAGGGCAGAGGTGTCATCAATAAGAGACAGGGCAGAGGTATCATCAATAAGAGACAGAGCAGAGGTGTCATCAATAAGAGACAGGGCAAGAGGTGTCATCAATAAGAGACAGGGCACAGGTGTCATCTTGGTTATTATTTTCTACATATCTCCAGAGCAGCTCAGTCTGGCTGCAGGGCTGCAGCACCACAGTGCCCCTCACCTGTGTATCCCGGAGTGCAGACGCAGTCGTATCGGTTCAGCCCATCCTTGCAGATCCCATATTCACAGGGGCTGCTCGCACACTCATCAAAGTTATTCTCACAGTTGTCACCTGGAACAGGAAAACTATTTTTAAAACACACTCTATTGCTCTTAATTTCAACTGTCCTGTTGGACAGACAGACAGACAGACACAAAGCCAATGGATATTACTATAACAGAGAACACCCAGACACACAGACAGACAGACAGACAGGCAGGCAGGCAGACTGGAATATTGCAATATGCACTATATTCTGTGGTCACCAGGTGGCAGGCTTACTGCATGAATAACAGATGGTGCTGAATCCAAGTTCCAGAAATCCAAGCAAACAATCCTGACCCTCAGCAGCATTGTGACACACTGAGGTTTTAGTCTTATTTACAAGCGGCTGCTACTTGCACAATGTTACTGTGATTAAGCAATGCAGTGTGCACTGCCTGACTCACCAGCAGCAGGAAACACAACCTGCCTCTAGAACTCATTACTGACCTCTGTCCTAGATACCCCCAGCCAGCTCGATCCCAGATCATTCTGCTTTGAATGTATGCATGTGGAACTATGCTTTATTACACTCTGCAATGCCTTCACCACCTTTCCAGCTCTAAACATTTCTACAGGCGTGCTTCTTTATAAGAATGACACGTGCAATTTCATATCCTTCAGCGCTGTGGAGAGTGTGTTCTCCTGTCTGTCTGTCTGTCTGTCTGTCTGTCTGTCTGTCAGGGTGCAGCAGTGAGGCAGCGCTGTGGGGAGTGTGTTCTCCTGTCTGCCTGTGTGTCTGTGTGTCTGTCAGGGTGCAGCAGTGAGGCAGCGCTGTGGGGAGTGCGTTCTCCTGTCTGTGTGTCTGTGTGTCTGTGTGTCTGTCAGGGTGCAGCAGTGAGGCAGCGCTGTGGGGAGTGCGTTCTCCTGTCTGTGTGTCTGTGTGTCTGTGTGTCTGTCAGGGTGCAGCAGTGAGGCAGCGCTGTGGGGAGTGCGTTCCCCTGTCTGTCTGTGTGTCTGTGTGTCTGTGTGTCTGTGTGTCTGTCAGGGGGCAGCAGTGAGGCAGCGCTGTGGGGAGTGTGTTCTCCTGTCTGTGTGTCTGTGTGTCTGTCAGGGTGCAGCAGTGAGGCAGCGCTGTGGGGAGTGCGTTCCCCTGTCTGTCTGTCTGTGTGTCTGTGTGTCTGTGTGTCTGTCAGGGTCAGCAGGGGCAGCAGTGAGGGGAGTGAGCTGTGGGTGTGTCTGTGTGTCTGTCAGGGTCTCCTGTCTGTGTGTCTGTGTGTCTGTGTGTCTGTGTGTCTGTCAGGGTGCAGCAGTGAGGCAACGCTGTGGGGAGTGCGTTCTCCTGTCTGTCTGTCTGTCTGTGTGTCTGTGTGTCTGTCAGGGTGCAGCAGTGAGGCAGCGCTGTGGGGAGTGCGTTCTCCTGTCTGTGTGTCTGTGTGTCTGTCAGGTGCCTGGAGGCAGGCAGTTGGGACTGGTACTTGTCTGTCCAGTCTGTGTGTCTGTGTGCAGTGTGTCTGTGTCTGGGCAGGGGCTGCAGTGGCACTCTGTGGGGAGTGCTCACTCCAGTCTGGGTCCCATGTAGCCCGGGTCTGTCACACACGCAGCAGTGTGGCAATGCCATCCTGGCAGTGCCCCTGTCTGTCTGGCTGTCTGTGTGTCATTGATGTCTGTCAGGGTGCATGCCAGTGAACCCTGCAGAGAGACAAGGGCTTTCTCCAGCACAGGGGCCTCACAGAGGTGCCTTTCAATACAGCACTGGTACCTGCACACCAGGGCGATACAGCACCCTCACCTGGCAGGGGCTGCACACACACAGCCTGCAACTGCAGAACGAGCCACAGCCCGGTCACACACACACGTGACACAATGCACACAGAGTGCCCGTAGTGGCAGGGCCCGGATCACACACAGCAGCCAGTGAACCCTGCAGAGAGACAAGGGCTTTCAATACAGCACAGACACCTGCACAGAGACAAGGGCTTTCAATACAGCACAGACACCTGCACAGAGACAAGGGTTTTCAATACAGCACAGACACCTGCAGAGACACACACACAGCCTGCAACAGAACGAGCACAGAGACAGACACATACACACAGAGACACACACACAGAGACACAGACACACACAGCCTCTGCGCAGTCACACTCGTAGCCGCGTCTCTTACCCTCTGCGCAGTCACACTCGTAGCCGCGTCTCTTACCCTCTGTGCAGTCACACTCGTAGCCGCGTCTCTTACCCTCTGCGCAGTCACACTCGTAGCTGCGTCTCTTACACTCCGCGCAGTCACACTCGTAGCCGTGTCTCTTACCCTCTGCGCAGTCACACTCGTAGCCGTGTCTCTTACCCTCTGCGCAGTCACACTCGTAGCCGCATCTCTCAGCCTCCGCTCAGTCACACTCGTAGCCGCGTCTCTTACCCTCTCTCGCGGACACTTTCGTAGCAGCGTCTCTTACCCTCTCTTTTCAGTCACACTCATTGCCACGTCTCTTACCCTCTGCGCAGTCACACTCGTAGCCACATCTCTCAGCCTCTGCTCAGTCACACTCATAGCCCATGTCTCTTACCCTCTGCGCAGTCACACTCGTAGCCGCGTCTCTTACCCTCTGTGCAGTCACACTCGTAGCCGTGCCTCTTACCCTCTGCGCAGTCACACTCGTAGCTGCATCTCTCAGCCTCCGCTCAGTCACACTAATAGCCGTGTCTCTTAGCCTCTGCTCAGTCACACTCGTAGCCGTGTCTCTTAACCTCTCATGCGTAGGTCACACTGTTAACCCGTGTCTCTTACCCTCTGCTCAGTCACACTCGTAGCCGTGTCTCTTACCCTCTGCGCAGTCACACTCGTAGCCGCATCTCTCAGCCTCTGCTCAGTCACACTCGTAGCCGTGTCTCTTACCCTCTGCGCAGTCACACTCGTAGCCGCGTCTCTTAACCTCTGCTCAGTCACACTCGTAGCCGTGTCTCTTACCCTCTCCGCGGTCCACACTCGTAGCCGCATCTCTCAGCCTCTGCTCAGTCACACTCGAGTCGCGTTGTCTCTTACCCCTCTGCGCAGTCACACTCGTGGCCGCTGATCTCTCTTAACCTCTGCTCAGTCACACTGGTAGTCGCGTCTCTTACCCTCTGCGCAGTCACACACTGTGAGTCACACTCGCCGTTGGGTCGGTCGATGCACTTGGTCTCCTGGGTGTGGCACGGCGTGCCGGCACACTCATCGATGTCCACCTGGCACACCACACCACTGAAGCCTAAAAGAGAAGCCACACTGAAACCACACTGGCCAGCTTTGAGCTAACACACTGATCTAAAAAACATTCCTTCTTACTTCTGCACCATGACTGTTTTTAATGATACTTTTATGCAAACTTCCAGGGTGTGATGCCTCTTGAATTAAGCTCTACCATAATAGCTGAAACTTACCTCACATGCACACACACGTACACACACACGCTCTTAACCTCTGCTCAGTCACACTAGATGGAAGTGGTCTCACCTGGCGGGCAGTCACAGATGAACCTGTTGACCTGGTCGGTGCACCGGCGCCGTTGTTCAGGCACGGGTTACTCTGGCACTCATCGATGTCCACTGGCACACAGTGCAGCCCGATGAACCCTGCAGAGAGAGAGAGACACACTGAAAGACACACTGGCCACTTTGACTGAGGACACTGCACTAAAACATTCCTTCTTAGCACCATGATACTGTTTTGAGGAGACTGCACTGAGACTTCAGAGACACGTGATACTGCACTGAGGAGATTAACTGAGACTCAGAACACGCTGAAACTGCACTGATGCACCACTGAGACTCAGAGACACGCTGATACTGCACTGAGGAGACTGCACACAGACTCAGATGGACGCTGTGGTCTGCACTGAGGAGACTGCACTGAGACTCAGAGACACACTGATGCTGCACTGAGGAGACTGCACTGAGACTCAGAGACACACTGATACTGCACTGAGGAGACTGCACTGAGACTCAGAGACAGCCCGATACCCTGCACTGAGGAGACTGCACTGAGACTCAGAGACACACTGATACTGCACTGAGGAGACTGCACTGAGACTCAGAGACACACTGATACTGCACTGAGGAGACTGCACTGAGACTCAGAGACACACTGATACTGCACAGAGGAGACTGCACTGAGACTCAGAGACACGCTGATACTGCACTGAGGAGACCACTGAGGAGACTGCACTGAGACTCAGAGACACACTGATACTGCACTGAGGAGACTGCACTGAGACTCAGAGACACACTGATACTGCACTGAGGAGACTGCACTGAGACTCAGAGACACACTGATGCTGCACTGAGGAGACTGCACTGAGACTCAGAGACACACTGATACTGCACTGAGGAGACTGCACTGAGACTCAGAGACACACTGATACTGCACTGAGGAGACTGCACTGAGACTCAGAGACACACTGATACTGCACTGAGGAGACTGCACTGAGACTCAGAGACACACTGATACTGCACTGAGGAGACTGCACTGAGACTCAGAGACACACTGATACTGCACTGAGGAGACTGCACTGAGACTCAGAGACACGCTGATACTGCACTGAGGAGACTGCACTGAGACTCAGAGACACACTGATACTGCACTGAGGAGACTGCACTGAGACTCAGAGACACACTGATGCTGCACTGAGGAGACTGCACTGAGACTCAGAGACACACTGATACTGCACTGAGGAGACTGCACTGAGACTCAGAGACACACTGATACTGCACTGAGGAGACTGCACTGAGACTCAGAGACACGCTGATACTGCACTGAGGAGACTGCACTGAGACTCAGAGACACGCTGATACTGCACTGAGGAGACTGCACTGAGGAGACTGCACTGACTCAGAGACACACTGATACTGCACTGAGGAGACCACTGAGACTCAGAGACACGCTGATACTGCACTGAGGAGACTGCACTGAGACTCAGAGACACGCTGATACTGCACTGAGGAGACTGCACTGAGACTCAGAGACACGCTGATGCTGCACTGAGGGAGACTGCACTGAGACTCAGAGACACACTGATACTGCACTGAGGAGACTGCACTGAGACTCAGAGACACACTGATACTGCACTGAGGAGACTGCACTGAGACTCAGAGACACGCTGATACTGCACTGAGGAGACTGCACTGAGACTCAGAGACACGCTGATACTGCACTGAGGAGACTGCACTGAGGAGACTGCACTGAGACTCAGAGACACACTGATACTGCACTGAGGAGACTGCACTGAGACTCAGAGACACGCTGATACTGCACTGAGGAGACTGCACTGAGACTCAGAGACACGCTGATACTGCACTGAGGAGACTGCACTGAGACTCAGAGACACGCTGATACTGCACTGAGGAGACTGCACTGAGACTCAGAGACACACTGATACTGCACTGAGGAGACTGCACTGAGGAGACTGCACTGATACTGCAGAGACACACACTGATACTGCACTGAGGAGACTGCACTGAGACTCAGAGACACACTGATACTGCACTGAGGAGACTGCACTGAGACTCAGAGACACGCTGATACTGCACTGAGGAGACTGCACTGAGACTCAGAGACACGCTGATACTGCACTGAGAAGACTGCACTGAGACTCAGATACTGATACACTGAGGAGACTGCACTGAGGAGACTCACTGAGACTCAGAGACACGCTGATACTGCACTGAGGAGACTGCACTGAGACTGCAGAGACTCAGAGACACGATACTGCACTGAGGAGACTGCACTGAGACTCAGAGACACGCTGATACTGCACTGAGGAGACTGCACTGAGACTCAGAGACACACTGATACTGCACTGAGGAGACTGCACTGAGACTCAGAGACACGCTGATACTGCACTGAGGAGACTGCACTGAGACTCAGAGACACGCTGATACTGCACTGAGGAGACTGCACTGAGACTCAGAGACACGCTGATACTGCACTGAGGAGACTGCACTGAGACTCAGAGACACGCTGATACTGCACTGAGGAGACTGCACTGAGACTCAGAGACACGCTGATACTGCACTAAGGAGACTGCACTGAGACTCACAGACAGACAGGCTCTCTCACCTGGCATACAGATGCAGGTGAACTCTCCGATCTGGTCCAGGCAGGTGGCGTCGTTCTGGCAGGGCATGGAGATGCACTCGTTGACGTCAGCCTCGCAGCGCGGACCGGCGTAGCCGAGCGCACAGTCGCAGCGGAACGAGCCGTCCGTGTTCACACAGCGGCCGCCGTGCTCACAGGGGTTCGAGTCTGCAGCAACACACACGTCAGGGGAGTGAAACACACCTTCATTTAGAATATACAGACCCATTCAAAGAGCAACATGAAAATACACAGGGCAGAGGAAGATTACAAACAACAACAACAACAACAACAGTAATCAAATGGAACAGCTCCACCCAATGTGACGGCAGCATGTTCTCCTGGCCCCTGGAGCTGTAGTTCACTTACTCATGGTGCATTCATCGATGTCCTCTGTGCAGGCGGCTCCTTTGAATCCCGAGGGGCAGGTGCAGATGTACTGCCCGTTTAGGGGGTTGGTGTCACACATCGACTCCTCCTGGCAGGGGTTGCTAATACAAGCATCTGCCACGTGGCACAGGAGACCTGGCACAGAAGGGAAGGAGAAGCGTGTGAGCAGCATGGAATAGCGGGTTCTGGGTTCACAGTGTTTGAAATGGGTTAGCACTGACCTGGAAACATCAAGGGTTACAGCCCAGACTGTCTCTAGTTCTGAACCCAGTTCAGTGCCGCTGGATCCAGGTAAAGACTGAAGCATTGAGAGCTGAAACTGATCTGCTTTGGGTTGCGCACAGCTGCTAGGAGCTGTGAGCAACCCAGAGGAGGTCAGAACGACTTTTACACTGAATTAGGATCAAGTCTATGTGCCTCCCCGTCTCCCCGTCTCCCGCTGTGCCTCCCCGTCTCCCGCGTGCCCCCGTCTCCTGCTGTGCCTCCCCGTCTCCCGCTGTGCCTCCCGCGTGCCTCCCCGTCTTCTGCGTGCCTCTGTGTCTCCCGCTGTGCCTCCCCGTCTCCCGCATGCCTCCCTGCCTCCCGTGTGCCTCCCTGTCTCCCACGTGCCTCCCTGTCTCCCGTGTGCCTCCCGTCTCCCAGTGTGCCTCCCGTCTCCCAGTGTGCCTCCCGTCTCCTGTGCCTCCCCGTCTCCCGCTGTGCCTCCGTCTCCCGCGTGCCTCCCCGTCTTCTGCGTGCCTCCGTGTCTCCCGCTGTGCCTCCCCGTCTCCCGCGTGCCTCCCTGCCTCCCATGTGCCTCCCTGTCTCCCGCGTGCCTCCCTGTCTCCCGTGTGCCTCCCCGTCTCCCGTGTGCCTCCCTGTCTCCCGCGTGCCTACCCGTTTTGCCCACGGGGCAGTTGCAGACGAAGGATGCCACGCGGTCGATGCATGTGGACCCCGCTGCACAGGCTGCAGTGGCGCAGTCATCGATGTTCTTGCTGCAGTCGTCGCCGCTCCAGCCGTTGACGCAGACGCAGCTGTAGCTGCCTTGCCGGTTGCTGCAGGTCCCTCCGTTCTGACAGGCGTTGGGCTGCAGCCTGCACTCGTCCACATCCTCTGTGCAGAACTGACCTGGAGCAGCAGAGACACAGGGTCAGGGCAGGGGGCGCTCTCCTTCACAGTATCAACATTAACAATGCATTAGAGCTGCTCTCTAACTAAAAACAACGAAACAGTCCATTCAGGCTGGCTCTGATGTGCCTGTCCAGAGGGGTGTATGGAGGGGATTGTCCTGTCCCAGTGACCCTGCAGTGAGGTGTATGGAGGGGATTGTCCTGTCCCAGTGACCCTGCAGTGAGTGTATGGAGGGGATTGTCCTGTCCCAGTGACCCTGCAGTGAGGTGTATGGAGGGGACTGTCCTGTCCCAGTGACCCTGCAGTGAGGTGTATGGAGGGGACTGTCCTGTCCCAGTGACCCTGCAGTGAGGTGTATGGAGGGGATTGTCCTGTCCCAGTGACCCTGCAGTGAGGTGTATGGAGGGGATTGTCCTGTCCCAGTGACCCTGCAGTGAGTGTATGGAGGGGATTGTCCTGTTCCAGTGACCCTGCAGTGAGGTGTATGGAGGGGACTGTCCTGCTCACCTGTCCACTCCGGGGGACACTGGCAGTTGTAGGTGTTCACTCCGTCCACACAGGTCCCCCCATTCTGGCAGCGGTGCTGCGGACAGTCATCAATGTTCCTTTCACAGTCCGTCCCGTTGAAACCTGCAGTCAAGAGAGAGACAGGAGAGAGACAGGAGATCCGGGGTGAGAGAGAGGAGAGAGCCGAGAGAGGGTGAGAGAGAGGAGAGAGCCGGGGTGAGAGAGAGGAGAGAGCCGGGGTGAAAGAGAGGAGAGAGCCGGGGTGAGAGAGAGGAGCTTCTCCAATGAGCATGACTAGAAACCCAGAGCGCAGAGGCCCCCTCAATCTACAAACATCAACCTGAACCAAGAACCCTCCCTGTGCCTCAGTCCTGCTGCACTGCTAAAGAGGAAGCGCAACCCACGATGGGATAAAACCAGTATATATCACATGACTGCCGCCTGCACTTCTTATAGGAACGAGACTGCTATAGAGAGACATATAGGATAGATATGGAAATCCTTCCTGGTCTACTGAAGCATCCCCCAGGCATCCTGTTTATTCACACACACACACATGGTGCCCTTGCTGTAGTATGGAGTCTGATCATCCAAACTGAAACTACACTGAAAAGGAAACTGCATGCGAGTCAATACACTTCAGAGCTGAACAGCAGCCAGCAAACTAAACCAACAAGTCTGGATTCCAGGAAAATAACAAGGTCATCTCAGTCCCTGCTGTGTGCAGAGTGGCAGCCCTCCTCCTTCACTGGCCCTGCAGTGATGCTGTGCTGCCCCCCTCCTCCTTCACTGGCCCTGCAGTGATGCTGTGCTGCCCCTCCTCCTTCACTGGCCCTGCAGTGATGCTGTGCTGCCCCCCTCCTCCTTCACTGGCCCTGCAGAGTGGCTGTGCTGCCCCTCCTCCTTCACTGGCCCTGCAGAGTGGCTGTGCTGCCCCCCTCCTTCACTGGCCCTGCAGAGTGGCTGTGCTGCCCCCCTCCTCCTTCACTGGCCCTGCAGAGTGGCTGTGCTGCCCCCCTCCTCCTTCACTGGCCCTGCACAGTGGCTGTGTTGCTCCCCTCCTCCTTCACTGGCCCTGCAGAGTGGCTGTGCTGCCCCCCTCCTCCTTCACTGGCCCTGCAGAGAGGCTCTGCTGCCCCCCTCCTCCTTCACTGGCCCTGCAGAGAGGCTCTGCTGCCCACCTCCTCCTTCACTGTCCCCAGAGCACGTGGCAGACAGCAGGGTAAGGCAGCTGCTCGGGATTCAGGAGCTAACAGCAGCTTTGATTATCCGCTCTCGCTGCCGAGTGCTTCCTTTGCTGCCGCTGCCTGTTTCCTGTGTAAGCGTGCCGGCCAAACAAAGCGACTGCGTGTCACAGCACTTCTTTAAACAGGTCACGTTAATGTTCCTCCGCACGCGCTGGCAGGGCAGCAGGGCTAACCTGCCCAGGGGGGCTGGCTCTGGGGGGGCAGCATGCCACATGGTTTTCAATGTCTAATATTCTACCAACAGTACAACACCAAGCCCTCTATGGGACCCTGTGCCTGTGCTGTGGGGACTCTTTGATTACTCCTGTTGAATACCAGTAAGGGATCTGTAATCTCCACTGTGCTAACGGGAGTTCAGTTTCACATGTAATCTGTAGCACCGTATCCCCTAACGACAGGAATGCGCGGGAGCCGAGGGCTCCTACCTGGCAGGCAGTTGCACTCGTAGGAGACGTCACTGGTGGGCCGGCAGGTGCCCCCGTTGAGGCAGGGGGAGGGTGCGCAGGGCACGTAGACGCTCTCACAGTGCTTCCCGCTGAAGCCCGGCTGACACTGGCAGCGGGCGCTCCCTGGCATGTTCACACACTGCCCCTTGTTCTGGCACAGCGCCGGCCTGGCTGCACACTCGTCGATGTCCGTCTGGCAGGTTGTCCCGGTATAGCCGGGGAGGCAGCTGCAGGTGAAGCGCTCCCTCGACAGGGCGGAGCAGGTGCCTCCGTGCTGGCAGGGCTGAGAGGCACAGGAGTCCACACGCTGGCAGCTCTTACCTGCGGAGGAAACACAACAGTGCCCAGTTAACAAAACAGCAGACATTTCACTGGAGGCTTCTGTTCCCAGCAGGTCCTGAAGCTGCATTATTAAAACCAGCAAGGCTTGGGCTAGCAGGCAGGATTTCATGTATTTATCATGCAGGCTTACTTTGAAATCCTGTCGTGTTTTAGCGCCCAGAGATGGAGCTGGATACCAAAAGGGCCCGATAATCGTGTGCATGTGCTGGACTGTGCAAATGTGAACGTGAGCCGTTTCTGCTGTCCCGTGCCGGAGCACACTGGAGCTGCACAGTGCTGCTCCCCTTACCTGTCCAGCCGCGTGGACACACACACTCCCATCTGTCCAGGGCCATGAGTATGTCTATGTAGCAGTGCTGCTCCCCTTACCTGTCCAGCCACGTGGACACACACACTCCCATCTGTCCTGGGTCAGGAGACGGCAGGTGCCCTGGTTGTGGCAGGGGTTCTGCGGGTAGCAGGCGGTGGGCTGGGGGGTCTCACAGATGGTTCCGGAGAAACCCAGGGGGCAGGTACAGGACGTGCGGACCACACCCCCCGACACTGTTGCTGTGCAGTTGCCCCTGTTTCTGCACGTATCGGGCAGGCAAGTATCCTTGTGCTGGCAGTACTCCCCCAGGTAGCCTGCAGCACACCTGAGACACAATGAGAGTCCAAAGTTACTTTAACATTCAGGTTTTAATGTGCACAACCCCAGTGTGGAGCTGGGGCCTGGATCCCACCCTACAAACACAGCCGTGCCAACAGCACGACTCCACCAGCATGCTGCACAGCAGTCAGCCTCTCCAGGGGGAGTCTATCGGCTGCAGGCAGACAGACAAACAAAGAGACAGACAGAGACAGGCAGACAGGCAGGCAGGCAGACAGACATGGCGAGGTCAGAGAGGGGTTAAAGATGTTTTTCCTTTTTTATTAACTGCTAAAGGGAAGTCAGTGTTGTTCAGAACACAGTCACTGTCATTATCCAGTCACAGTGCAGAGACGCAGTCACTGTCATTATCCTGTGTATACCAACAGACTGTCCCATGACCTGGCAAAGTGCTCAGTGCATGCAGTACAGAGCCCAGAATCATACTGAAAGTGTCAGGCAGTGCTGATCCTGCAGTGAGTCAGGGGCACGGATATCCTGGGCGTGGGGACATTGCCCTTTGCAGTCTGCAATAGAGAATGTGTTCCAGGCTAAGGGTTAGAGGTAAAGAAGGGATTATCATGGCTGCTGTACTGTCGTCGTTTCTGTTATTGTAATTGTTTCTTTCTCTCTTAATACTGTTAACATGGAAGGTCTCCCCAGCAGCCTGTGCTGCTGCAGACAGGAGTGTGAGAGTTAGGGTTAAGAGAAAGGATTCCTCAATCTCTGCAAACAGCTCAGCACAAAATGCACACTACTTTCAGGTGAAACAGCGAAACAGCATATGAATGCTGCTGGTCTTGAGTTGCACACTGGGGCCAGCAGTGGCTTCCTGACTTTATTAAAGCACCACAAACAGAACTGGAGCGAAGAGAGGGTTGAGTTCCCCAGTGAAAGCAGGGCCTGGCGCCCCACAGTGTGCACAGGAACTCATTCAAACAACAATCGCAATCCACCTGTGCCTTCTGTCTTTCTACTGTTCTGAGTCAGTGTGCGACTCAGGGGCGGCTGCTAACCCTTCCCCTATCCAGAAACCAGATCGCCTGGGCACAAAGCAGACCCACTCTACCATTGTCCCGGGACGCTGGGCGGAGAGCCAGACTGTCGCCTGCCACCTGCTCGCACTCGGAGCCCATTGTACCTACGCTTCACACCTGAATCCAGGGCACTCAAACCGGTCCAGTCAGGTAATGGGAGGTGGTAATGTTAACCAGGAGGCTGAGACAGGCACAGTTACTACGCCTGGATTGAACTCTCTATTGGGTCAGAAAGGCAGCCCTCATCATGGAGCCCATCCCAGAGCAGCACAGGGAAGTGATCCAGTTCACACAGACATTCCTGAAGCCGTGCTCATAGATTCATGTAACAAAACATTGTCATCAATTAAAGAACTCCTTTAAAATCAGACCCTGCCTAGCAATCCCTGTGCGTCCGTGTCTTATAACACAAAGAGGAGGCAGGACCCCCCCCCCCAAGAAACTCAAATAAATGAAAGTGCCCATTAATACCAGGTAGATCCTTCTATCCACAGCAGTGTGCCCCATTCAGACCTGGCAAACTGCACAACCGTTATCTGGAAAGCCACTTCAAAACAGCAGCAAGGTGCCCTTCAGACTGAGGAGAATGGATTCTGAACTCTGCAATCCATTCCTTTGTTTCCTGCAGCTGGGTTCTATTAAAACTCCTCTCTCTCTCTCTCTCTCTCTCTCTCTCTCTGAGTAAATATTATTCCCTCGTGGGGTCCAGGGAGGGTTTTGCTTCAGAGAGATCTGGAGCCGCTTCCGACGCAAACATCGTCTGACCACCATCAGCTGGGTTTGCTTTTTCTGAAATAAAAAACACACACGCACTGACACACACGCACGCACTGACACACACGCACGCGCGCACTGACACACACGTGCACGCACTGACACACACAGACACACACGCACTGACACAGACACACACACACACGCACTGACACACACGCACTGACACAGACAAACACACGCACGCACTGACACACACACACACGCACAAGCACTGACACACACACACGCACTGACACGCACTGACACACACGCACGCACTGACACACACGCACGAACGCACAGACACACACACTCCCCTTTCTTTAACCACCAAGCCTCTGAATGGGCAGTGTGAATGCTGTGCGGTGTTCTCTGTGGCAGTGTGAATGCTGTGCGGTGTTCTCTGTGGCAGTGTGAATGCTGTGCGGTGTTCTCTATGGCAGTGTGAATGCTGTCTTGGTGTTCTCTGTGGCAGTGTGAATGCTGTGCGGTGTTCTCTATGGCAGTGTGAATGCTGTGCGGTGTTCTCTGTGGCAGTGTGAATGCTGTGCGGTGTTCTCTGTGGCAGTGTGAATGCTGTGCGGTGTTCTCTGTGGCAGTGTGAATGCTGTGCGGTGTTCTCTATGGCAGTGTGAATGCTGTGTGGTGTTCTCTATGGCAGTGTGAATGCTGTACCATGTACCATACTGTTCCATTTCAAGTGCATTCTATGCACAGCTTGTCACTGTAAATGTTTGAATTGTGGGCTGGATGAAGTAGGACTGTGGATTCTCTGCATTCCCTGGCACTCATTTCAACACACACTCTCTGGGGAACATGCCCACACTTCCTTTTCTAGTCGCTTCCCTTTTTTGCTTTGCTTGCATCTCAGAAACAATAAGGTAGTGAAAATGCAAAAAAATCTATATTTAAATACTACGTTTACTAAAGTAGCAGTTTTTTTTTTTTTTTTTAAAGCTACAACGTGAGATGCATTCTGGGATTTGTAGTTCCCTTTGCTTGTGGTTTGTTGCTCTCATCCTCTGGATCTGTGTCCACTTTCCCATCGGAAAGTCCTGCTTGCGGTGTCAGTTCTGCACTCTGCTTCTATTCTTAGAACCCCTCCTCCCTCGAAACAGTGTCTTCAGCTTGTCTTCATTACTGCAGTCAAAGATCCAAACAAGACTCGCTGACATTCTCAGAGAGAGGGAGAGGAGAAGCAATCCAAAGTGAGGGTAGAGGGTTAGTGTAAGAAAGGAGGAGACGATAATACACTGAGAGAGACTCCCTCCCTTACAGTACCTGAAGTGATGCAGTGCTAACTCTCCCTCCTGTATCACTGTCCAGCCCAGCGTCTCTCCCTCCTGTATCACTGCCCAGCCCAGCGTCTCTCCCTCCTGTATCACTGCCCAGCCCAGCGTCTCTCCCTCCTGTATCACTGCCCAGCCCAGCGTCTCTCCCTCCTGTATCACTGCCCAGCCCAGCGTCTCTCCCTCCTGTATCACTGCCCAGCGTCTCTCCCTCCTGTATCACTGCCCAGCGTCTCTCCCTCCTGTATCACTGCCCAGTGTCTCTCCCTCCTGTATCACTGCCCAGCGTCTCTCCCTCCTGTATCACTGCCCAGCCCAGCATCTCTCCCTCCTGTATCACTGCCCAGCGTCTCCCTCCTGTATCACTGCCCAGCCCAGCATCTCTCCTCTCCCATTGTGGAATGGATCCCTTTCATTTTGAATGTGTGTCACTGTGCCTCCCCCTGGCCTGTCTGAGTGACGGGGGCTGACACACAGCTGGGTGTCACTCATCAAACATGCCAGGCCACACGTCACAGCAATCTCCCACATTTCACAGAAACATCTTAAACAAACAGAGGAGCCCTGGCAGGCAGGCAGGGAGACAGACAGGCAGGCAGGGAGAGAGACAGGCAGGCAGGCAGGGAGACAGACAGGCAGGCAGGCAGGGAGAGAGACAGACAGGCAGGCAGGGAGAGAGACAGGCAGGCAGGCAGGGAGACAGCAGACAGGGAGACAGACAGGCAGGCAGACAGACAGGCAGGCAGGCAGAGAGACAGGCAGGCAGGGAGACAGACAGAAAGGGAGACAGGCAGGGAGACAGACAGACAGGGAGACAGACAGACAGGCAGAGTGTGGACTGAGTTTGAAGAGGAAGCCATCACTTCACCCGGTCTCGCCGCTCCAGTACAGTTACAAGGGCCAGGTAGCTTCTGGTATGAGAGCAGCAGTTAACAGATCTAACATATCTTATAAAGGCAGATTTACAGCTCTAATTAAAATGGGACTGTAACAGGGGGAGACCTGTGCTGACTCTTCTGGCGTGTTCATAGTGCTGCAGGGAGAGGGCAGCAGCTCGTCAATATCCGCCTGTCAGTCATGGCAGTGACACGGAGAGGGGGGAGAGTGGGTGTGCGGACTTTCCTTCTCTCTGAGTGGCTGGGAGGCGGGTCTTGGGGGAATTGCTGACCCTATAAGTTTCATTCTGCTGTTCCCTCAGGTCTGCCCACGGAGACGTAAACGGCGTGCGGAAGCGCTGGAGGAAAAACAGCCGGGACGAAAATCCCGGCAAGACGAATAGATAATAAAAGAAAGAAAGAAAAGAATTAGCGGTAGCGGGGAAAACTCTTGGGCAGCCCCGATAAAGTGGATGGCAGGCTGAGGGAGCCGCTAGAGTAGGACGGAGACCCGGGCCGTACGGGTAGCGACGGTTGGGGTGAAGCTGCCGAGCGCAGCACTTTTTATTTTGTAGTTTTGTTTACTGTGTTTTGTTTTCCCTGTTCCTTTCGCCTTTTGATTAGTATTTGTTTTGTTTAAACCTCTGTACCCTGTACCGCTCTGGTATAGTTGTGGCTCTGTCGCTACCATAGCTGGTACGGCAGGCCACAGACAACAGCGCCCTCTGCGGGCTGAACTAAAATAAGTCTCTAATAAAACTGGGCACCTGTGCGGTGTTTTCAGCCTCATTTCTCTGTGTCCTGTGTCAGTGAATTACCCACCACCCTTCCACACGTGGTGTCAGAAGTGGATTCACTGGCACTGCCCCTTCAAGCAGTGCACACCAGCATGGATGCTTCCCAGTTTGCGGAGATGATGAATCTCCTGCGCCAGACCGACGGCAGCGGTGCAGGGGCGGCTAGACCGGGCGGGACCTGACCCCGGTTGATGAGACCCCACCAAGATGACGGCAGAGGATCGACCAAAGCCTACCTGGAGGTGTTCGAGGCGCTGGCGACCTCTGCCGGGTGGGATCAGGCCCAATGGGCCAGTTACCTCTTGCCCCAGTTAACGGGGGAGGCGCAAGCAGCAGCGAGGACGCTGTCTCCCGACCGGATGATGGACTACCCCACACTAAAAGCTACCATCCTGAATCGCGTGGGGGCCACACCGGAGGGCTATCGGAGGAGGTTTCAGGAGGAGCGCTTCCCGCCCGAGGAGCACCCTAGAACCATCGCTCATCGCTTAAATGAGTATGCCATGGGGTGGTTGAGGCCGGATGTGACCACGAAAGCCAGGCTGGTGGAGGTGATTGTGGTGGAGCGCTTTCTGGAGTGTCTAGCTCCGGAACCACGGCTGTGGGTACAGCGGCAGGCACCCGCCACCATGGATCAGGCGGTCGCATTGGCAGAGCAGTACCGGGCAGCCGAACCAACGCCAGCCAGGCTGCCGGGGAGAAGCACTGCGGCATCATCCGCCCCACCGGCCCCGGATAGGGCGAAGGGACTGGGGGGAAGGGGTGTACAAGGTTTTGGACGGGGGGGGGCTGTGCGAGCTCCCGCCCAGGGACCGGGCAGCGTGGGGTTCCCCGCTGGCTGCTGCGGGGGACCGGGTCTCGCGACGGCTTCCTTACCGTCGAGCCCCTTTGATGGCTCCGGTGTTTCCACCTCTTGCCGAGGCTCCAGGGCGAGAAACTAGCCCACTGCGGTGTTGGACGTGCCGGAAGGTGGGACACCTCGCGCAGGATTGCCCCGTGATGGAGTGTGACCTCAGCCGACCAGGTAAGCCTGTTCAATTACCTCAGTCACTTCAGCAGACGGGTTTTGTTATTCCTGTGACAGTGGATGGTACAAAACCCAGGCGCCCTGGATTCAGGGTGTGGTCAGTCCCTAATACAGGATAGCCTAATCTCACTGGGGCATAAACGGTTATTGGGACAGGTGCATATTAAATGTATTCATGGGGATGTACGCCCTACCCTAAGCTAAGTGTGAATATAACGATTGGCCAGCAGGGGACGAGGTGCATGTAGGGTTATGTCCTCGATTGCCAGTACCAGTAGTTCTGGGGCGGGACTGTGGGCAGTTTAAGGATTGGTTAGCTGCTCTGACAGCCCCGCCCACCCTATTGGCCAAGAAGGAGGAAGTAATTGAGAAATCTTCCCCTTCTGTGACCCGAATTGGTTTTGCCATAGATTTAGACCCCGAAAACTAAACGGAACGCCGGGCCGCTAAGAATGAGGGCTGGCGATGGAAGGAGTCCGAGGTTTCAGGTGGGGCGGTTGGTGAAGAGTCGGGGAGGCTGCGCGGAGCCGGCACGGGGTCTGGCTCGCTGCCTCCGCTCCCGACCGACCCGACCCAGAGCTGGAAGCCATGGGAGCTGATTTTTTTAGCTCGTTCCCGTGACTTCCGACTCGAGCAAGGGCGTGACGACGTGCTGGGCAGGCTCTTTGACCAAGCAGCGGTGGTTAATGGTCGGGTGGTCGAGCCCAGACGCCGCCGCCACCCTCACTTTGAAATTAATCGAGACCTGCTGTATCGTGTTGACAAATTACCCCAGACGGGGAGAGGTGCGCCATCAGTTGCTCATTCCTCAACCCTTTAAGGAGGATTTGCTGCAGCTTGCTCACGCTATTCCCCTGTCTGGTCACTTAGGTAGGGACAAAACCAAAGCGAGGCTTGTGACACGGTTCTATTGGCTGGGGTTGGATGGTGACGCCAGACGGTTTTGTGAACGGTGTGGGGAGTGTCAGAAAGCTAGCCTCCAGAGCCGTCCCACGAGCACCACTGGTGCCGTTGCCCTAGTGGAAGCTCCGCTTGAGCGTATTGGGATGGACATAGTCGGGCCATTGGAAAGGAGTGCGCGGGATACACACACCTATTGGTCATTTTGGATTACGCGACGCGCTATCCAGAGGCCATTCCTCCCGATCTATGTCCGCTAAGTCTGTTGCCAACGAGCTCGTGAAGGTTTTCTCCCGGTGGGGATCCCCAGGGAGATACTGACCGACCAAGGCACCAACTTTATGTCCCGCTAATCCGCTGAACATGTAAGCTTTTGGGGATTAAGACCATTAGGACCTCGGTGTTTCATCCTCAGACCGATGGTCTTGTGGAGCGCTTTAATAAGACCCTTAAGAGCATGTTGCGCAGATTTATTAGCAGTGATGTGCGTTACTGGGACCAGCTGATTCCTCCCTTCTTTTGCGATCAGAGAGGTACCCCAGGCTTCCACGGGATTTTCGCCATTCGAGCTGCTGTATGGGCGAAGACCCCGGGGTGTGCTCGATCTGGTCAGAGAGATGTGGGAGGAACAGCAGGATAATTCGACTAATGCAGTCCGGTATGTGTTGGACCTGCGCAAACGCCTGAGTCTGTTGGGAAATGGGCGAGGATAATTTGCAGCAGGCACAACACAGACAGGAGACCCAATACAATAGAGGAGCCCGGTTGCGCACATTTCAGCCGGGGGATAAAGTGCTTCTATTATTACCCAGTTCTGAGTCAAAACTCCTGGCTAAGTGGCAAGGACCCTTTGAGGTTACACGCCGGGTTGGGGCGGTGGATTATGAGATCTGCCAGCCGAGCGACGGAGAGAAAACACATTTATCATGTTAACCTCCTGAAGCCCTGGCTGCAACCGGAGGCATTGGTAGTGGCGCAGGCAGATGACGTCACCGACCTGGGACCTGATCTTTCTGTGTTGGCGAAAACAGGGTCGGTACAGATTGCAGAGAATCTGACACCAACACAGAAATGTCAGGCTCGGGCGCTGGTGACGGAATTTCCTGATGTGTTTTCTCCCGTCCCGGGGCAGACTCGGGTAGCCCATCATCACATTGAAGTTGAGCCGGGGGCGCTAGTTCGCCAGAGGCCATACCGTGTACCTGAACGTAAAAGACAGGTAATAAAAAACGGAAATTGATGAAATGCTGAGACTGGGGGTAATAGAAGAGTCCCAAAGTGACTGGAATAGTCCAATTGTTTTAGTGGATAAGCCGGACGGGTCAACTCGATTTTGCATTGACTTCAGGCGAGTTAATGAAAAAATCAAGTTTGACGCTTATCCCATGCCCCGGTAGATGAATTGCTGGAGCGTCTAGGCACGGCTCATTTTATGACGACACTGGATTTAACGGCGGGTACTGGCAGATACCCCTGACCCCGAATCCAGAGAGAGGACGGCGTTTCGACTCGGGATTATACCAATTTAGACCATGCCCTTTGGGTTGCACGGAGCACCAGCCACTTTCCAGCGGATGATGGATCGCATTTTATGCCCCATCAAGTAGTACCGCTGCTTACATAGATGACGTGGTTATCCACAGTGAGGATTGGCGAAATCATCTGTGTAAGGTAGCGGCGGTATTGCAATCCTTGCGGGAGGCTGGGCTCACTGCTAACCCAAAGAAATGTGCCATTGGGAAGAGTGAGTCGGAGTATTTGGGGTATCGGTAGGGGTGGCCAGATCAGACCGCTGATTGCTAAGGTGAAAGCCTTGGCTGACTGGCGGTCCCTACAACCAAAACCCAGGTGCGCTTTTCTTGGGACTAGCGGGCTATTACAGGAAATTCATTCCGAGCCACGCACGCTTGCTGCTCCCTTGACAGACCTCACCCGGAAGGCTGCCCCAAATACGGTTCAGTGGACGGAGCCGTGCCAGAGGGCCTTTCTCGCTTTGAAGCGGAGGTTGTGTAGCAAGCCAGTGCTATGCAGTCCGGATTTCGGTAAGAGGTTTACCCTGCAGACGGATGCGTCAGAGACAGGTCTCGGGGCAGTGTTGTCCCAGGAGGTGCGGGGAAGCGAGCACCGGTCCTGTATATCAGCAGGAAGCTCCTTCCCGCGAAAAGAACTATAGTACCATCGAGAAGGAGTGTCTCGCGGTAAAATGGGCAGTCGAGTCACCCGGTACTACCTCCTGGGGCGACACTTCACCCTGGTTACAGATCATGCCCCCTTGGCATGGCTTCACCGGATGAAGGATAACAACGCCAGAATCACGCGGTGGTACTTGGCCCTGCAGCCCTATGCCTTCAGGGTTGTCCACCGAGCAGGGAAGCTGCATCAAAACGCAGATTTTTTCTCTCGGGAAGGCATGGGGATGTAGGATTTTCGAATGGACCGGTGGTGCCATTCTAAGGGGGGGGGATATGTAACAGGGGAGACCTGTGCTGACTCTTCTGGCGTGTTCATAGTGCTGCAGGGAGAGGGCAGCAGCTCGTCAATATCCGCCTGTCAGTCATGGCAGTGACACGGAGAGGGGGGAGAGTGGGTGTGCGGACTTTCCTTCTCTCTGAGTGGCTGGGAGGCGGGTCTTGGGGGAATTGCTGACCCTATAAGTTTCATTCTGCTGTTCCCTCAGGTCTGCCCACGGAGACGTAAAACGGCGTGGAAGCGCTGGAGGAAAAACAGCCGGGACGAAAATCCCGGCAAGACGAATAGATAATAAAAGAAAGAAAGAAAAGAATTAGCGGTAGCGGGGAAAACTCTTGGGCAGCCCCGATAAAGTGGATGGCAGGCTGAGGGAGCCGCTAGAGTAGGACGGAGACCCGGGCCGTGTCGGGTAGCGACGGTTGGGGTGAAGCTGCCGGCGCAGCACTTTTTATTTTGTAGTTTTGTTTACTGTGTTTTGTTTTCCCTGTTCCTTTCGCCTTTTGATTAGTATTTGTTTTGTTTAAACCTCTGTACCCTGTACCGCTCTGGTATAGTTGTGGCTCTGTCGCTACCATAGCTGGTACGGCAGGCCACAGACAACAGCGCCCTCTGCGGGCTGAACTAAAATAAGTCTCTAATAAAACTGGGCACCTGTGCGGTGTTTTCAGCCTCATTTCTCTGTGTCCTGTGTCAGTGAATTACCCACCACCCTTCCACAGGGACAAACGCAAGCACTGTACAAGCCTTTCAGACTGCACTCCCATGAGCATGTTACTGGAACAGAGCTTTTTGTAACGATCAACAAACTTTAAGAAATTACATGCTGGCCAAAAGTCACTGGCCACCAATGTCAGCACTGTTTACTGCAACCAATATAGTGTAATGTCAGCACTGTTTATTGCAATCAATACAGTTGGTTGTGTCGCGCTGAGCTCATCAGAGACAGGGGGAGACAGAGAGAGAGATAAAGAGGGGGAGAGGGACAGAGAGAGAGGGAGAGGGACAGAGAGAGAGGGGGAGAGGGACAGAGAGGGGGAGAGAGGGACAGAGAGAGAGGGGGAGAGAGAGAGTTCATGTGGTCCACAGCCCCTGCGAGCCTCCACACAGTACAGAGCAGTGAATGAATCCGCCCTGTGATTCAAACCCTCTCCCCTGCCAGGGGCTTCCCATGAGCTCACCCTCGTGCAGCACAGAGAGGCTCCTCAGGTCGTTGACAGATCTTTCACAAAACACAGGATAAGAACGCAGCGCACTGCACACAGCGAGGGCTGAATAAACTGTAAACACCCATCCCAGCCAAAATCCTGAACCAAACGTGTGTCTCCAGCACTTCAAACAGATAGAACTGTCAGCGTTCTTCTCTGTTCTGAATGAAATCCTGTGAGAACCACAGGACAGAGAGCTTTACAATGTGAGGGCTAAATACAGAGCAGCCTAACCTGAGAGACAGAGAGGGGGAAAGAGAAAGTAACACAGAGAGATCTAGCAGGATCATCACTGTGAACACTTGCAGACACAGTTACTGAAGAACAGCTCCGAACAAACACAGACCTCGAAGGAGTGGGAAGAAGAAAGCCTCTGATCCACACACTGATTAAAACCCTGGGGATTGGGAGCTTGCTGCCATGCCCCTGTCATCAGAGGCGTGATGAGAACGCCAGCCCCTCAGTAACTGCACAAGCCCTTGTATTTACAACAGAACAGGCAGCGCGCGGGCTGGATTTACTGATTGAATCTCCTGTATTGCACAACATTCCCGGAGCAGTGTGACTGTCCAGCCACTCCCCATTCATACACTGAGACACTGCTCACAGCCTGGGCACATTAATACAAAACGTGCACGAATCCCGGCTCCACACCCATCAGCTTGGAGTGCTCCGGGGCTGCAGCACCGGTCCAACAGCTTCTTCATCTGAAGCAATGCTCCCAGCAGCAGCTTACTGTTCTTCCAGCTTTCACTCTCCCTTCCTCGTAATGTCAAACTCCCTGGGGTGGCTCTCTCTGGCACAAAGTCAAACCCAAGGCTTGTAGCAGCGTCCCCCGGACCCACGCTAAGCCCTTGGTGTGATGGAGCTCACTCGTACAGTAAATACCAAAGCAGGCACAGCTACAATGGGGAGTGAATCCCAGCGGCACACCGAGTCTCGGGTTCCACTCTACAAGCCCCAGCTTGCTTTCTGACAATGCTACAGGACAGTACCAAACAACTCTGAATTCACAAGAGGGGTCTTACTTGCAGTATCCAGTGCCGTTGTTGTAGGGAATGCATTTCCCATCATTGATACAGGGCTCCTTCATTCCTCGACATTGCAGAGCTGAAAGAAACACAACAATGAGACTTCAGACATGCAGCCCATACAGCACAGTGCTACCAGCGTGTGAGCGTGACTGCGTGTGCGTGTGTGTGTAGTGTGTATGTAGTGTGTATGTACACGTGTGTGTGTGTGTGTACACGTGTGTGTGTACACGTGTGTGTGTGTGTGTGTGTGTACACGTGTGTGTGTACGTGTGTGTGTGTGTGTGTGTGTGTGTGACTGTGTGTATACGTGTGAGTGTGTGTGCTGTGAGACAGAAAAGCATTCTTAAAAACCCTGGAGATTAGCTGTCTTAAGACAGGGGTTATGAGCTCAGAAAAAGAGCCCAATTGTTCTGTGATTGAGTCACCTTGGAGATTTCAGCCCAGTCTAATTAGACTGCAGCTCGTGTTTTATTAGCAACCCTTTGTAGGGTGAGGAGCTCCCTGTTCCTGTGAGGCTGCATGTGATGCAGAAGCAGCAGTGAGTGATGCCTGCACTGTCAGGAATGCATGATGGGCTCTTCACAAGAGATCACAGTCCATGCCACAATAGGAGCAGATGTCACGAGCAGCGTCCTGTAATTCACTCGTTTGTATTGCCCTCAGTGAGAACACAGCAAACAGTGAGCATGTTCACAACAATCACTTCAGCTCCTGCTGCACACTTTCACAAGACAACTCTTACAACACAAAATCTAACAGCAAACACTCCACATGTGAGGTCTGCAGTATTTTTGTAAGCAAATCTTTCTGGGGGTTATCTTACAGTCAGACCCCTCCTGCACCTCAGACAGTAAGCTCTGTTGCAGATACTAATCTCCAGGGAGGAGCAGCTGTAATTCAGAGTGAACTGTGTGCTGTGTGAACTCTTAATGGACATCCTTTCACAATGTGGAGTGCAGTGAATTCCTTGTAGCAATACAGTGCGAGCAGAGGTAGATCTCTGCCTGCCCAGCGCTGGAGGGTTCCCAGCATGCTCGCTGCTCAGCCCTCAACCCCCCGCCTCAGAGGAATGGACTGTGCCGGGCTGCGGGTGACATCACAGGCTCTGTACGAAGTGTTCTTTCAGTCTGAGTGTAGCGCGTGGCAGACAGGAAGAGAAGTGCCTGCTTCCTGCACCCACCCCTCCCCCACACCCCGCTGCATTAACATCACACTCCAGTAAGATGCCAGGTTCCAGAACAGAAACTGTACGCGGGTTTGAGGGTTTGCAAACCAGACCCAAGAGGATGTGCAGTAATGTGCAAATTTCATCAATTTCCAAACTGTCACGACACAGCACTGCTTCATAACAGCGAGCGTGGTGGATTCGGGGAGGGTCGTAGCAAAGGACTTGCTCCTTCCTTCTATCACTCAGTTACCCAGCCCAGCAAGTCCACACTGTGATGCCAGGTGAGGTCCAGGGAGGAACAGCAGCACAGCTAGCTAACCATTCCCTAACCCTGAGCACAGACTGCAGTGCTGATCCACACAGAGCCTAACCCCGAGCACAGACTGCAGTGCTGATCCACACAGAGCCTAACCCCGAGCACAGACTGCAGTGCGGATCCACACAGAGCCTAACCCCGAGCACAGACTGCAGTGCGGATCCACACAGAGCCTAACCCCGAGCACAGACTGCAGTGCGGATCCACACAGAGCCTAACCCCGAGCACAGACTGCAGTGCGGATCCACACAGAGCCTAACCCCCGAGCACAGACTGCAGTGCGGATCCACACAGAGCCTAACCCCGGCACAGACTGCAGTGCGGATCCACACAGAGCCTAACCCCGAGCACAGACTGCAGTGCGGATCCACACAGAGCCTAACCCCGAGCACAGACTGCAGTGCGGATCCACACAGAGCCTAACCCCGAGCACAGACTGCAGTGGGATCCACACAGAGCCTAACCCCGAGCACAGACTGCAGTGCGGATCCACACAGAGCCTAACCCCGAGCACAGACTGCAGTGCGGATCCACACAGAGGGAGGAAGAGGAACTCAACAGCTTCACATCAATACAAACATGTGCTTCTTTTTGGAGTAACAGAAAAGTCCAGCACAGCACTTGCCAGGTTTCTTCCGGAGTTCTCTGAATAAGCTGCCATTGTGGGATGTATTCAGAAGCTGCGGATTCACTTTCTGCACACTATTGTGGCTCTAAGTCTGCAATTAAAATGAATTCTGACTCCAGATCCCCTCCCACACGGGCTCCTGTGCGTTGTGCTGAGAAAGAGCAGCCTTCTTCTAACTGCAGGTGACAATGCCATTCTGTACAGGCTCTCAGATGCAGGTCGTGGGGACTTGCTTACTCCTCTTACTAATCTCTAATCCTGGGTTAGGGAGCTTCTTTGTTTTGAATATACACTGAAGCTCATCATATTGCCTAGTGAGGGGATTGTTATTTTCCCTTTTAATTCTGCCTTCAGTCCAACCAGGACAATAGCAGCCAGGCTGCCAAGCTCTGAGCTCACCCTGTGATGTCACCTCCAAAACGCAGGTGCACTTACAGTAGAGTAGAGACACAAACACTGCATCCAGCCCTCCTGCACTGCAGCACACTGCCACACAATCACCAAGTCTATCTGCACAGCGTCCAGCCCTCCTGCACACTGCCACACAATCACCAAGTCTATCTGCACAGCGTCCAGCCCTCCTGCACTGCAGCACACTGCCACACAATCACCAAGTCTATCTGCACAGCGTCCAGCCCTCCTGCACACTGCCACACAATCACCAAGTCTATCTGCACAGCGTCCAGCCCTCCTGCACACTGCCACACAATCACCAAGTCTATCTGCACAGCGTCCAGCCTTTAACCTCCTTCGAATGAGACCTTCGAATGAGACGTAAAACTGAGGTCCTGTTGTAAATGCCTCTGCAGCAGCAGTTGTGATACAGAGTTCACCCCCAAGTCTCTGTAAGTCGCTTTGGATAAAAGTGTCTGCTAAATGACTAAATAATAATAATACTCAAAGAGGGATAGTAAAACACAAGAAATATTTCATGAAAAGCAAGTGTGTGCAAGAAGTGTGGAATTGGATGTAAATGTGAAGTGTGATGAGTTAGAGAATGGGAGTGGAGCAGAGCAGAGGCCATCAGGATTTCATTAACGCTGCTTCACTTCCCCCACCCGCCTCCCAGGCAGCCAGCCATGACATCACCAGCCAGATGTGCGCTGTGTTTAAACAGCTCTGATCATGGGAACTGAGACAAACACTCCGCTCCCAGAGAGAGCGCGGTGCAGTCCGGAGAGCGCGGGCGGTGCAGTCCACAGAGAGCGCGTGGTGCAGTCCAGAGAGCGCGGTGCAGTCCAGAGAGTGCGCGCGGTGCAGTCCAGAGAGAGCAGTCCAGAGAGAGCGCGGTGCAGTCCACAGAGAGCGCGTGCAGTCCACAGAGAGTGCGGTGCAGTCCACAGAGAGCGCGGTGCAGTCCACAGAGAGCGCGGTGCAGTCCACAGAGAGCGCGGTGCAGTCCACAGAGAGCACGGTGCAGTCCAGAGAGAGCGTGGTGCAGTCCTGAGAGAGCGTGGTGCAGTCCTGAGAGAGCGCGGTGCAGTCCAGAAAGCGTGGTGCAGTCCACAGAGAGCGCGGTGCAGTCCACAGAGAGCAGTGCAGTGCTGAGAGCACGGTGCAGTCCAGAGAGAGCGCGGTGCAGTCCTGAGAGCGCAGTGCAGTCCAGAGAGAGCGCGGTGCAGTCCAGAGAGCGGTGCAGTCACAGAGAGCGCGGTGCAGTCCACAGAGAGCGCGGTGCAGTCCTGAGAGCGCGGTGCAGTCCTGAGAGCGCGGTGCAGTCCACAGAGAGCGCGGTGCAGTCCACAGGGAGCGCGGTGCAGTCCACAGGGAGCGCGGTGCAGTCCAGGGAGCGCGGTGCAGTCCACAGAGAGCGCGGTGCAGTCCACAGAGAGCGCGGTGCAGTCCAGAGAGCGCGGTGCAGTCCAGAGAGCGCGATGCAGTCCAGAGAGTGCGATGCAGTCCAGAGAGCGCGATGCAGTCCAGAGAGCGCGGTGCAGTCCAGAGAGCGTGGTGTAGTCCACAGAGAGCGCGGTGCAGTCCAGAGAGCGCGATGCAGTCCACAGAGAGCGCGGTGCAGTCCACAGAGAGCGCGGTGCAGTCCAGAGAGCGCGATGCAGTCCAGAGAGAGCGCGGCGGTGCAGTCCACAGAGAGCGCGGTGCAGTGCTGAGAGCGCAGTGCAGTGCTGAGAGAGCGCAGTGCAGTCCTGAGAGCGCAGTGCAGTTACTAACTGTTAGGGATGTCACAGTTCCTAATCTTCACATTTATATAAGCTCATCAACATTCAGGTAAAGGTACCTCTTAATCTATGCGGGTAATCACCGTCAGGAGTACAGTGTACAAAGTTTTGCATCCCCCTATAGAATTAACTCATTTTACTTCATAAAGTCGACTGAAACCTGCTGAATAATGTTACATTAACATATTGAATTACACACAGCTTTGTAGTTTTCCATAAACTGACAATTGTAAAATGTGACATTTCAAAATCAAACTGTGCTACTAGTCCGGTAGACTTTTGCAATATCATTTTGTAGATTCTTTGACTACATTTTTATCTGAATTTGGTGATTTTCTATCGTTCCTATCTTCCAGCTATGATCGAATTCTTCTGTTTGGTGATGAAAGAGCCCAGTAGAACCTACCAGACCTATCCTGGTTATTTTTGATTCCTTCTGTCCAGTGACCTTCACAGGTTTAAGTGATATAGTCATGCATATTAAACCTACTACCTGGATTCTTGAGCCTATTCCAGCTAAATTATTGAAAGAAATATTTTGTTCTCTTAATACCTATATTCTTAATGTTATTAATGGTTCACTTTCTTCTGGGCTAGTTCCATCGGCTCTTAAGGTAGCTGTCATAAAACCAATGATCAAGAAACATAACCTGGATCCAACAATTCTACATAATGATAGGCCTGTTTCAGATCTTCCTTTTCTTGCAGAGATATTAGAAAGGGTAGTTGCAAATCAACTGCATCCATTTTTGACACAAAACAACACCTATGAAAAATGTCAGTCTGGTTTTGGCCATGTGAACAGTACTGAGACAGCTCTTGTTAGAGTATTAAATGATCTATTCCTTGGCACTGACTCTGGTTATTTATCAGTTTTCATTTTATTCGATCTAAGTGCTGCTTTTGATAAAGTGGATCACTCTATCTTAATCAATCGCCTGCAAAATGTTGTGGGTTTATCTGGAGTTGTTTTATCCTGGTTCAAGTCTCATCTTTCCGATAGGTATCAATTTGTTTTAATTGGGAATGAAATCTGCACTGTCTGATGACGCCCAGCTGTATTTGTCTCTAAATCCTGGTGATGCCTCTTTTGGGACCAAGATAATATATTGTCTTACTGACATGAAGGGCTGGATGTCGCAACATTTCTTTTGTTTTGTTAGTGGGTTCATCAAACCAGCCAGATAAGCCTGAATCATTTGGCCTGGATTTCAGGAGACTATCTTCTGAAGCTGTACTAGAAATGAGACGTTTAGGCGTGATCTTCAACACTACTCTTATTTGAGAAACATATCAAAGAGATTACAAAATCGTCTTTTTATCATTTGAGAAATATTGCAAAGCTTAGACCTAGAATCTCTAGATCTGACGCTGAAAGACTAGGGCATGCCTTTGTATCCTCCAGAATTGATTACTGGAATGCGTTATTTTCTGGCATCCCAAAATGTTTCTCGTTTGCAACTGGTTCAGAATGCTGCTGCTAGAATCTCAACTAAAACCAGAAAATGGGAACACATTGCCTTCCTGTACCTTTTAGAGTTGATAACTTATAAGGCCCTAAATAACTTGGCACCAACCTATTTAGGAGAACTGCTTACCCCACATATCCCCAATCGTACCCTTCGATCCCTGAATATGGGGCTGCAGTAATCCCTAGAGTAAAGTTAAATGGGGAGGAAGGGCTTTTTGTTCCAGAGCCCCCACACTTTGGAATGAGCTGCCAGCACATGTGAGGGCAGCTGAGGTGCCATTTTTATTATATGTATTTGTATATGTATGTATAGATCTGTTTTAGTGTCTATTGCTGTATCTGTTTGTATTTTATTTGCATTATATATATTGTTTTTATTTAGTTACTGCTGTTTACATTAAATATTTCTTAAACTTTTTTCATGTGACATGTTTGTTTTGTTTTTAGAAATGACTATTTTGTCGTGACGTGCTGTGAGATACACCTGTATGTGCTTTATCAATAAACTTTGATTTGATTTGATTTGACATGATGTTAAATTCTGTTCACAGGTTGTCTTTGTTTTAAATGAAGTCTCAATCCTACAGTTCTACGTGCTGCAGACCTCGTGGCTGTAGCTTTAGCTCAGTCTCGTGTCACAGCCGGGAACGCTGGCGATCGTTTTTAATGGTACAGAACAGCGTATCTGCAATAGACACGGTTGTTTTGTAATGCAGCACAGCTCTGCTTCGTTTCATAGCCCCGCAATACAGTTCTGAACCCCAGAAAGCTGCACTGAGATCTCGTGCATTTCCACAGCTGAGGTCCTGCATTGCTCTCCTCTCCATTTCATATCAAACAGATACTTCTCCGTGCAGGTCACATCCTCAGGGGATAGTGACAGGACACATTGAAATATTACATGTTATATGCTCAGGAGACTGTTCTGAAACATTTCCAAACCTGTTTATATTGAACAATAATCTTTGAAAAAGTATTGGACAGTTTAGAAGCTTCCACAAGTCCACGACACAACGGGCAATATACACCTCGATGAAAGAGACGGCACAGCTCTGGCGTGGGAGAAGGGAGTTCAGTCGCATTCCTCTGCTCACAGTTCACTTGGGGCGAGTAAATGAATTACTCAAACACGAGAAATGCGCGCACCCCGGCCTGGCTCAACTGGGTCAGCGAGGGAACCGGCTTTTATTTTTATTTTTTTTATATAACCTTAATGCTCTGCTAATGCCTTCACTAAGCATCGCAGGCGGCCTGCAGAAATACTATTCTGAATCCCGCCTGGATAAACTGTACCAGATGTGTGCAGATCAAAGGAAGGGGGGGTCCATGTCGAATCAAACCAGGAGAAGCCTGCTGCCGCCTCCCTCGCTCTCCCTCTATACTGAACGTGTGCTGTGAGGCACCTACCAGAGAGGGCTTCCCTGAGCACAGCACAGGACCGGGGTGTGACACCTACCAGAGAGGGCTTCCCTGAGCACAGCACAGGACCGGGGTGTGACACCTACCAGAGAGGGCTTCCCTGAGCACAGCACAGGACCGGGTGTGACACCTACTAGAGGGGCTTCCCTGAGCAGAGCACAACACAGGACCCCTGAGGGTGCGACACCTACCAGAGAGGGCTTCCCTGAGCACAGCAGCACAGGACCCCTGGGTGTGACACCTACCAGAGAGGGCTTCCCTGAGCACAGCACAGGACCGGGGTGTGACACCTACCAGAGAGGGCTTCCCTGAGCACAGCACAGGACCAGGCTGTGACACCTACCAGAGAGGGCTTCCCTGAGCACAGCACAGGACCCTACCAGGGGGCTTGTGACACCTGTGTGACCACCAGAGGGCTTCCCTGAGCACAGCACAGGACCAGGCTGTGACACCTACCAGAGAGGGCTTCCCTGAGCACAGCACAGGACCGGGGTGTGACACCTACCAGAGAGGGCTTCCCTGAGCACAGCGCAGGACCGGGGTGCGACACCTACCAGAGAGGACTTCCCTGAGCACAGCACAGGACCAGGCTGTGACACCTACCAGAGAGGGCTTCCCTGAGCACAGCACAGGACCAGGCTGTGACACCTACCAGAGAGGGCTTCCCTGAGCACAGCGCAGGACCGGGGTGCGACACCTACCAGAGAGGGCTTCCCTGAGCACAGCACAGGACCGGGCTGCTGTCACCCACAGAGCTCACACTGGAACAGTGCGGTATCAGCAAGAACACGATGTTTAGATTTCATCGACCTCTTACCAACCAGCACTGGAAAAACACAATTCAATTCCAGTGCAAACAAACGCAGCCCGCACCCGGTGCAAAGACTCAAAACCGCACAGCATCACGCATGAATATAAACAGAGAAACACCGACTTTCAACTGTACAATGAAATTGCAAACAACAGCAACAACAATAACAATAATAATAATAATAATAATAATAATAACAATAATAATAACAGTAATAACAATAACAATAATAACAATAATAATAATAACAATAATAACAATAATAATAATAACAATAATAACAATAATAACAATAACAATAATAACAATAATAACAACAACAACAATAATAATAATAATAATAATAATAATAATAATGAAGTGCGATACAACAATATATTCGTAAGGATTACCAACATACCATATTCTTGTCTGCCCATGATCATCACAATACGCTACTCGATATTAATGTCATAATAATATTACTATACACAGTAAATGCACTGTGTGTATTTGAGGGATAAATCCACTTGTCACGTTTGTTTATATTTGGTGTTCATTTTTATTTTAAACTTTGCTTCCAACATCCAACAAAATACTAATACATACTATATAAAAACTTTAAAGCATCCATTTTAGATCAGAAGCCACTGTCGCTCTGCAGTCACATCTGCGCAGAGCAGCGGCACGGCTTGGAGTAGCTTGTGACTCAATGCTCGTATAAATATCTATATATACAGGCTAACGAGCGCGGATGCGTCGCTCGATCTCTTCTATAACTTGTGTTTATGTACAGTGTATACAGCATTAGAGAAAATGCATAACGTCTCGAAACGCGGGCCATGCTGGGTGATGAAGATGCCTGGGGACACACGGACTTCGCAGAGTATCCCGCTCTAGCACACTACTGTACATTACCTTACCAATGTTTTCAAATCAAGACGTGTTTGTGTTCAGAACCCCTTGTGATCTCGTTTAAATCGTGTAAGTGTGTGTGTGCGCACAGTGAGTGTACGTGTGTAAGTCTCCTATCACAACACAGTTAGGCATTCCTTCACTCACCCTCCGAGACGCAGATCCAGCTCAGAATTAGTAAAATCTGCCCCACAGCGTGCCTGGGTATCCCCATCTCCTCTTTGAAATCCTCGTCATAGAGATAACGAGCCTTCTTTTATAAATCCTCTGGTTAACAGGTAACTTTCCCCAAGTCCACCAATCCCGAGTCACAGTTTACAAAAAACAAAAAATCGGCTTCCAGCACCTAAAGAAACCGAACTGCTCAGCAGAGCTGAAAAACTTTCCCCCGTCTGTCTGCGCGGAGTAGTATTGTATGCTTCCGCAGAGGAGTGGTCTGTGTGTAGTCTAGCCAGGAACAAACTCCTCAAACATACAAACATTACCATCGTAAAAAATACCACGGATTACCCCGCATGAGCTTTCACCACTCACCCGGTGTGGGTAAAAAGAAGCGCGGGTTTGAACGCACTTCAAGGACTATTTTAAAACAGATTACACACGCTGTCTCTCTTTCCCCCTCGCTGGCGGAGGTATTTCCATTGTAACTTCTCAAACTTCTACGATGTAAACTTAACCCATTCCTCGCTCTGCATTTCGAAGAATATCATATTTCCATGAACCGAGTAAGCATTCAGTGTCAGTGTTGATTCACACAGTATTGTCTCACAGTGCTGAACCCAATTACACAATATGTTACAGCATTGCCTATACAGTAAGTATCCATGTATCTATTTCAATACCTGTACAGTACCATTCTGTGTGATGCTGAAGCATTGCTGCCATGATTTCTGATACGGATTTATTTAGTCAGAGAAGCTGCTGTTATTGTTTGGATGTGCAATATTTATGAAATAACTTATTATTATTTTATTGTGTGTGCGTGTGTGTGTGAGAGAGAGCCTGTGTGTGTGTGTGTGTGTGTGTGTGTGTGTGTGTGTGTGTGTGTGAGAGAGAGCGTGTGTGTGTGTGTGTGTGTGAGAGAGAGCCTGTGTGTGTGTGTGTGTGTGTGTGAGAGAGCCTGTGTGTGTGTGTGTGTGAGAGAGAGAGCCTGTGTGTGTGTGAGAGAGAGCCTGTGTGTGTGTGTGTGTGTGTGAGAGAGAGAGAGCCTGTGTGTGTGTGTGTGTGAGAGAGAGAGAGAGAGTGTGTGTGTGTGTGTGTGTGAGAGAGCGCCTGTGTTTGTGTGTGAGAGAGAGCACCTGTGTGTGTGTGTGTGTGTGTGAGAGAGAGAGAGCGTGTGTGTGTGTGTGAGAGAGAGAGCGCCTGTGTGTGTGTGTGTGAGAGAGAGAGAGAGCCTGTGTGTGTGTGTGTGAGAGAGAGCGAGGGCCTGTGTGTGTGTGTGTGTGTGTGTGTGTGTGTGAGAGAGAGCGCCTGTGTGTGTGTGTGTGTGAGAGAGAGAGAGCCTGTGTGTGTGTGTGTGAGAGAGAGAGCGCCTGTGTGTGTGTGTGTGTGTGAGCCTGTGTGTGTGTGTGAGAGAGAGCCTGTGTGTGTGTGTGTGTGTGAGAGAGAGAGCCTGTGTGTGTGTGTGAGAGAGAGCCTGTGTGTGTGTGTGTGTGTGTGAGAGAGAGAGAGCCTGTGTGTGTGTGTGAGAGAGAGCCTGTGTGTGTGTGTGTGTGTGTGCCTGTGTGTGTGTGAGAGAGAGAGCCTGTGTGTGTGTGTGCGTGTGTGTGTGAGAGAGAGCCTGTGTGTGTGTGTGAGAGAGAGAGAGAGAGAGCGCCTGTGTGTGTGTGTGTGTGTGTGAGAGAGAGCGCCTGTGTGTGTGTGTGCGTGTGTGTGAGAGAGAGCCTGTGTGTGTGTGTGAGAGAGAGAGCCTGTGTGTGTGTGTGTGAGAGAGAGAGAGCGCCTGTGTGTGTGTGTGTGTGAGAGAGAGACCTGTGTGTGTGTGTATGTGTGTGAGAGAGCCCAGTGTGTGTGTGAGAGAGCCTGTGTGTGTGTGTTTGTGTGTGAGCCTGTGTGTGTGTGTGGAGAGAGAGCCTGTGTGTGTGTGTGTGTGTGAGAGAGCCTGTGTGTGTGAGAGAGAGCCTGTGTGTGTGTGTTTGTGTGTGAGCCTGTGTGTGTGTGTGAGAGCCTGTGTGTGTGTGTATGTGTGTGAGAGAGCCTGTGTGTGTGAGAGAGAGCCTGTTTGTGTGTGAGCCTGTGTGTGTGTGAGAGAGCCTGTGTGTGTGTGTGTGTGTGTGTGTTTGTGTGTGGTTAATAATTGAGCATTTTAATCTATAAGATAAGAATGACAAAAGTCGTGTCTAAATCTCAGTGGAGCTGTCCGGCTCGATATAAAACACCCTGCATCCTTACCTGAGTACAATACATTGAACAGCTCTGTACTGAGCAGCTCTGTAAATTGAACAGCTCTGTACTGAGCAGCTCTGTACTGAACAGCTTTGTACTGAACAGCTCTGTAAATTGAACAGCTCTGTAAACAGCTCTGTACAGTACTGAACAGCTCTGTACTGAACAGCTCTGTACTGAACAGCTCTGTACTGAACAGCTCTGTACTCAACAGCTCTGTAAATTGAACAGCTCTGTACTGAGCAGCTCTGTACTGAACAGCTCTGTACTGAACAGCTCTGTAAATTGAACAGCTCTGTACTGAGCAGCTCTGTACTGAACAGCTTTGTACTGAACAGCTCTGTAAATTGAACAGCTCTGTACTGAGCAGCTCTGTACTGAACAGCTCTGTACTGAACAGCTCTGTAAATTGAACAGCTCTGTACTGAGCAGCTCTGTACTGAACAGCTCTGTACTGAACAGCTCTGTAAAGTGAACAGCTCTGTACTGAACAGCTCTGTACTGAACAGCTTTGTACAGAACAGCTCTGTAAATTGAACAGCTCTGTTTTGAGCAGCTCTGAACAGCTCAGTCTGTAAATTGAACAGCTCTGTACTGAACAGCTCTGTACTGAGCAGCTCTGTACTGAACAGCTCTGTACTGAACAGCTCTGTAAATTGAACAGCTCTGTTTTGAACAGCTCTGTACTGAGCAGCTCTGTACTGAACAGCTCTGTAAATTGAACAGCTCTGTTTGTACTGAACAGCTCTGTACTGAACAGCTTTGTAAATTGAACAACAGCTCTGTAAATTGAACAGCTCTGTACTGAACAGCTCTGTACTGAACAGCTCTGTACTGAACAGCTCTGTACCGAGCAGCTCTGTGCCTGAACAGCTCTGTAAATTGAACAGCTCTGTACTGAGCAGCTCTGTACTGAACAGCTTTGTACTGAACAGCTCTGTAAATGAACAGCTCTGTACTGAGCAGCTCTGTACTGAACAGCTGAACAGAACAGCTCTGTAAATTGAACAGCTCTGTTTTGAACAGCTCTGTACTGAGCAGCTTTGTACTGAACAGCTCTGTAAATTGAACAGCTCTGTTTTGAACAGCTCAGAACAGCTCTGTACCGAACAGCTCTGTAAATTGAACAGCTTTGTTTGCACTCTGAACAGCTCTGTAAATTGAACAGCTCTGTACTGAACAGCTCTGTAAATTGAACAGCTCTGTACTGAGCAGCTCTGTACTGAACAGCTTTGTACTGAACAGCTCTGTAAATTGAACAGCTCTGTTTTGAACAGCTCTGTACTGAACAGCTCTGTAAATTGAACAGCTCTGTATTGAGCAGCTCTGTAAATCTGAACAGCTCTGTAAATGAACAGCTCTGTACTGAACAGTTCTGTAATTGAACAGCTCTGTATACTGAGCAGCTCTGTAAATTGAACATCTCTGTTTTGAACAGCTCTGTATTGAACAGCTCTGTTTTGAACAGCTCTGTACTGAACAGCTCTGTGTATTGGTCAGCTTTGTTTTGAACAGCTCTGTACTGAACAGCTCTGTACTGAACAGCTCTGTACAGCTCTCTGTACCGAACAGCTCTGTTTTGAACAGCTCTGTAAATGAACAGCTCTGTTTTGAACAGCTCTGTATTAAACAGCTCTGAGCAGCTTTGTACTGAACAGCTCTGTAAATTGAACAGCTCTGTTTGAACAGCTCTGTACTGAACAGCTCTGTAAATTGGACAGCTCTGTTTTGAACAGCTCTGTATTGAACAGCTCTGTACTGAACAGCTCTGTACTCAGCAGCTCTGTAAATTGAACAGCTCTGTACTGAGCAGCTCTGTAACAGCTCTGAACAGCTCTGTAAATTGAACAGCTCTGTACTGAGCAGCTCTGTAAATTGAACAGCTCTGTACTGAACAGCTCTGTACTGAACAGCTCTGTAAACTGAACAGCTCAGTATTGAACAGCTCTGTAAATTGAACAGCTCTGTTTTGAACAGCTCTGTACTGAACAGCTCTGTACTGAACAGCTCTGTACTGAACAGCTCTGTATTGAACAGCTCTGTTTGAACAGCTCTGTACTGAACAGCTTTGTACTGAACAGCTCTGTAAATTGAACAGCTCTGTACTGAACAGCTCTGTACTTGAACAGCTCTGTAAATTGAACAGCTCTGTTTTTTGAACAGCTCTGTACTGAACAGCTCTGTAAATTGAACAGCTCTGTTTTGAGCAGCTCTGTAAATGTGACAGCTCTGTACAGCTCTGTGTACTGAACAGCTCTGTAAATTGAACAGCTCTGTTTTGAACAGCTCAGTACTGAGCAGCTCTGTACTGAGCAGCTTTGTACTGAACAGCTTTGTACTGAACAGCTCTGTAAATTGAACAGCTCTGTAAATTGAACAGCTCTGTTTTGAACAGCTCTGTACTGAGCAGCTCTGTACTGAGCAGCTCTGTACTGAGCAGCTTTGTACTGAACAGCTCTGTAAATTGAACAGCTCTGTTTTGAAAAGCTCTGTACTGAACAGCTCTGTAAATTGAACAGCTCTGTATTGAGCAGCTCTGTAAATTGAACATCTCTGTTTTGAACAGCTCTGTAATGAACAGCTCTGTATTGAACAGTTCTGTAAATTGAACAGCTCTGTACTGAGCAGCTCTGTAAATTGAACATCTCTGTTTTGAACAGCTCTGTATTGAACTGCTCTGTAAATTGAACAGCTCTGTACTGAACAGCTCTGTAAATTGGTCAGCTTTGTTTTGAACAGCTCTGTATTGAACAGCTCTGTACTGAACAGCTCTGTACTCAGCAGTTCTGTATTGAACAGCTCTGTACTGAACAGCTCTGTAAATTGAACAGCTCTGTTTTGAACAGCTCTGTATTAAACAGCTCTGTTTTGAACAGCTCTGTACTGAGCAGCTCTGTAAATTGAACATCTCTGTTTTGAACAGCTCTGTACTGAACAGCTCTGTAAATTAGACAGCTCTGTTGAACAGCTCTGTATTGAACAGCTCTGTACTGAACAGCTCTGTACTCAACAGCTCTGTAAATTGAACAGCTCTGTTTTGAACAGCTCTGTACTGAACAGCTCTGTACTGAACAGCTCTGTAAATTGAACAGCTCTGTACTGAACAGCTCTGTAAAGCTCTGAACAGCTCTGTGCTGAGCTCTGCAGCTCAGCTCTGTAAATTGAACAGCTCTGTACTGAGCAGCTCTGTACTAACAGCTCTGTACTGAGCAGCTCTGTAAACTGAACAGCTCTGTACAGCTCAGCTTTGTGAACAGCTCTGTACTGAACAGCTCTGTACTGAGCAGCTCTGTACTGAACAGCTCTGTACTGAACAGCTCTGTAAATTGAACAGCTCTGTTTGAACAGCTCTGTACTGAACAGCTCTGTAAATTGAACAGCTCTGTTTTGAACAGCTCTGTACTGAACAGCTTGTACTGAACAGCTCTGTAAATTGAACAGCTCTGTTTTGAACAGCTACAAAAGGATATCTGTTTGAAAGAGCTCAAAGAAGAGAACCAGCTCTGTTCCCGAACAGCTTTGTACTGAACAGACTCTGTAAATTGAACAGCTCTGTTTTGAACAAAGAAGTACTGAAAATCAGGTCTGATGTCAACCTGGGGAAAAAAAAAAAAAAAGGACCAGAACAGCTCTGTAAACAGATTGAACAGCTTTGTACTGAGGAGCAGCTCAGTAAATTGAACAGCTCTGTAACAGAGCAGCTCTGTACTGAGCAGCTCCCCAGTAATGTTGTTGAAGCTGACACCCTGTTTGAACAGCTCTGTTTTCTGGGAGCTCTGTACTGAACAGCTCTGGCCTCCTCTGTAAACTTTCTTATGTTCTTATGTTTGTACTGAACAGCTCTGTAAATCTGTTTTGAACAGCTCTGTACTGAGCAGCTTTGTACTGAACAGCTCTGTAAATGAACAGCTTTGTCAGTACTGAACAGCTCTGTGCTTTGAACAGCTCTGTAAATTGAACAGCTCTGTTTTGAAAAGCTGAACAGCTCTGTAAATTGAACAGCTCTGTTTTGAAAAGCTTTGTACTGAACAGCTCTGTAAAACAGCTCTGAGCTCTGTAAATTGAACAGCTCTGTAAATTGAACAGCTCTGTTTTTGAACAGCTCTGTACTGAGCAGCTTTGTACTGAACAGCTCTGTAAATTGAACAGCTCTGTTTTGAAAAGCTCTGTACTGAACAGCTCTGTAAATTGAACAGCTCTGTAAATTGAACAGCTCTGTTTTGAAAAGCTCTGTACTGAACAGCTCTGTAAATTGAACAGCTCTGTATTGAGCAGCTCTGTAAATTGAACATCTCTGTTTTGAACCGCTCTGTAATGAACAGCTCTGTACTGAACAGTTCTGTAAATTGAACAGCTCTGTATTGAACAGCTCTGTAAATTGAACAGCTCTGTACTGAGCAGCTCTGTAAATTGAACATCTCTGTTTTGAACAGCTCTGTATTGAACTGCTCTGTAAATTGAACAGCTCTGTACTGAACAGCTCTGTAAATTGGTCAGCTCTGTTTTGAACAGCTCTGTATTGAACAGCTCTGTACTGAACAGCTCTGTACTCAGCAGCTCTGTATTGAACAGCTCTGTACTGAACAGCTCTGTAAATTGAACAGCTCTGTTTTGAACAGCTCTGTATTAAACAGCTCTGTTTTGAACAGCTCTGTCGAATTTATTTAGACCTCGGTCTCCTGCAGATTTTCCAAGGTGTGTGGAGGTTTCTTCACTAGAAATGAACTCATTTAAACTTTCCTATGCAGAGCTGTTTGGTACAAACCCATTTGTTTTAATTGCTCAATCAAAAGATATTGAAAACACTAAAGAGAAACTGCTTTGTTTGCGCAAAGGTCATGCAGGCAAGCTGCCACTGCTTCCTCTTTTAGAAGAAAACAGAAGAAATGAAATGTGTTGTCTGCCTGAAAGTCAGCTGATTAGAAGCATTTCAGTGAAAGACAAGGCTGACGTTGCAGTGAATGCACTGTACTAACTTTTACACTTAAATACCGGCTATTTGTTTTCATTGAAGAATTACTAGAGCAAGATGTTTTGTATGTTTGTTTCTAGCTGCTGTCATATCTTCTAGTTGTCAGTGTGCAGGAGCTGGTTAAGGCTGTGCTCGGAGTGACAGGGTCCTGTACATCAGTGGCATCTCTGCACAGGAGGTTTGCCCACATCCTGTCACCAGTGTTTGAACTGCTCTCTACAGAAGTTCAAACTGAACCCAGAGCTGGGTTTGAGATTGCTGATAGCTGCCCCACATCCAGCCACTATCGTGCTGTGGTTCCCAACCTCATGATTCTTCCAAATCACTCATCTCATCGTGGTGTGACGCTGTCTGTTTAACTCACAGCACAAACCTGGCTGTAAAGGCCAAATAAAGCTCAACTACAGCACTCCAGTCTTTGTGGTGCAATCTGTAAAGTGCAAAGCGGTCCAGTCTGCGTGGTGCAATCTGTAAAGTGCAAAATCTGTCCCAGTCTGTGTGGTGCAATCTGTAAAGTCTGTCCAGTGTGTGGTGCAATCTGTAAAGTGCAAAGGTCCAGTCTGTGTGGTGCAATCTGTAAAGTGCAAAGCGGTCCAGTCTGTGTGGTGCAATCTGTAAAGTGCAAAGCGGTCCAGTCTGTGTGGTGCAATCTGTAAAGTGCAAAGCGGTCCAGTCTGTGTGGTGCAATCTGTAAAGTGCAAAGCGGTCCAGTCTGTAATCTGTAAAGTGCAAACCGGTCCAGTCTGTGTGGTGCAATCTGTAAAGTGCAAAGCGGTCCAGTCTGTGGTGCAATCTGTAAAGTCTCTAGTGCAATCTCTAGTGCAAAGCATGCTCCTGATCCAGCGTTAGGAGGTTATAGATGGCATCGTCTGACAGTGTTTATTTCTCAGGAAGCAGCACAGAAATTAGAAAAGGGGTCTGTCTTTGATCTCCACATGGTGTTTACTTCTCAGGAGTCCTTGCCTGTGATGTTTTTAAGGTAAAAATACTGTTCCTTCTGTGAGAAGTTGTTTGTGCTATTCTTCTAAAAGCATATTTCTGCTCCGAAGTTGTGTGTGTGGATGCTACTCACATTACAAGAAGTAACGTGAGCTTGGTGCTGTGCCGTCCCCACGGAGTTTAACACTCACAGGCTTCCCCGTGAAGAGGTTCTCCCAGCGAGGAGCTCTGGCACCAGGGCCACAGTCTGATCCTCCAGCCCTTTGAAGCTGTGAACTCTGAGGCACTCTGCACTGCTCAGTCCACAAACGAGACGAGTGTTTAACTGAGCTTGAGACGAATCCTTTTAAATCAGTGTCCTGTCATGAGCACTTTGATCTTCAGAGTCACTGCTGCTATTTAAAAGGAACCCTAAGTCTAGCGATGCCCAAGGACAGCACTGCGACGGGGCTTGTTTGTAACAGTGCGCTCCGCTAGAGAACCTGCCAGTGTGACGTTTAAAGCCCTTGTTTGTAACAGTGCGCTCCTCTAGAGAACCTGCCAGTGTAGCGTTTAAAGCCCTTGTCTGTAACAGTGCGCTCCGCTAGAGAACCTGCCAGTGTAGCGTTTAAAGCCCTTGTTTGTAACAGTGCGCTCTGCTAGAGAACCTGCCAGTGTGATGTTTAAAGCCCTTGTTTGTAACAGTGTGCTCTGCTAGAGAACCTGCCAGTGTGACGTTTAAAGCCCTTGTTTGTAACAGTGCGCTCTGCTAGAGAACCTGCCAGTGTGACGTTTAAAGCCCTTGTTTGTAACAGTGCGCTCGCTAGAGAACCTACCAGTGTAGCGTTTAAAGCCCTTGTTTGTAACAGTGCGCTCTGCTAGAGAACCTGCCAGTGTGACGTTTAAAGCCCTTGTTTGTAACAGTGCGCTCCGCTAGAGAACCTGCCAGTGTAGCGTTTAAAGCCCTTGTTTGTAACAGTGCGCTCCGCTGAAGAACCTGCCAGTGTAGCGTTTAAAGCCCTTGTTTGTAACAGTGCGCTCCGCTAGAAGAACCTGCCAGTGTAGCGTTTAAAGCCCTTGTTTGTAACAGTGCGCTCCGCTAGAAACCTGCCAGTGTGACGTTTAAAGCCCTTGTTTGTAACAGTGCGCTCTGCTAGAGAACCTGCCAGTGTAGCGTTTAAAGCCCTTGTTTGTAACAGTGCGCTCTGCTAGAGAACCTGCCAGTGTGACGCGTTTAAAGCCCTTGTTTGTAACAGTGCGCTCTGCTAGAGAACCTGCCAGTGTAGCGTTTAAAGCCCTTGTTTGTAACAGTGCGCTCCGCTAGAGAACCTGCCAGTGTGACGTTTAAAGCCCTTGTCTGTAACAGTGCGCTCTGCTAGAGAACCTGCCAGTGTAGCGTTTAAAGCCCTTGTCTGTAACAGTGCGCTCTGCTGAGAACCTGCCAGTGTGACGTTTAAAGCCCTTGTCTGTAACAGTGCGCTCTGCTAGAGAACCTGCCAGTGTGACGTTTAAAGCCCTTGTTTGTAACAGTGCGCTCTGCTAGAGAACCTGCCAGTGTGGCGTTTAAAGCCCTTTAAAGCCCCATATGTCTGTCCCCGAACACCCTTCAACACAGCACCTGCTGTGAATATTTCATGATAGAACCTCAGCCTTCATCTCTCTCCCTTGGGTCTTTCATTTGTCACAGTTTCCATGTTATCCAACCCATTGTGGCATTTCTTGCGCCTGCACGTTTTGTTATCGCATCAGTAACATCTACAAAACTGTTTCAGCATGCGCAGATTCTTCTTAAATTTCACAGTTTTTCCTGATATGAAGGAATTTGCTTGGCAAGAGAATGTGGGAAATCCCATTCATTGCATTTCAAGCACTTTGTTTTTATCTGCTAGATATTGTGCTCAGGGATCCTGCGAGGATCCAGTCAATCCTGTGTTTTGCGAGTCCTGCTATCTGCCCAGAGATTTCCATTGTTCCAGCACTGAGCACACAAGATAAGGCCTGCTAGGAGATTCGCTCTGTTATCTCTGCACAGCTCGTCCAGCAGGCCTGTACCTAAAAACAAACCAGCATTTCACAGCATTGTGGAGTAGTTGTTGGGGCTCTGGACTCTTGACCCTCAGGGTTTAATCATGGGGACACTGCTGCTGTACCCTTGAGCAAGGTACTTTACCTAGATTGCTCCAGTAAAAACCCATCTGTATAATGGGTAATTGTATGTAAAAAATAATGTGATATCTGTATAATGTGAAATAATGTATAATGTGTATAATGTGATATCTTGTAACAATTGTAAATCGCCCTGGATAAGGGTGTCTCCTAAGAAGTAAATAATAATAATAATAATAATAATAATTCCTTCCTTGAGGAGAGACAAGCAGGAGGAGAGTCCTGTATAACATGGGATTGGAGAAACAAACCAAACCCTGAAACACTGACACTGACACATTCAAACTGTTACCTGAAACACTGACACTGACACATCCAAACTGTTACCTGAAACACTGACACAGACACATCCAAACTGTTACCTGAAACACTGACACAGACACATCCAAACTGTTACCTGAAACACTGACACAGACACATTCAAACTGTTTTTTGAAACACTGACACAGACACATCCAAACTGTTACCTGAAACACTGACACAGACACATCCAAACTGTTACCTGAAACACTGACACAGACACATCCAAACTGTTACCTGAAACACTGACAGAGACACATCCAAACTGTTACCTGAAACACTGACACATCCAAACTGTTACCTGAAACACTGACACAGACACATCCAAACTGTTACCTGAAACACAGACACATCCAAACTGTTACCTGAAACACTGACACAGACACATCCAAACTGTTACCTGAAACACTGACACAGACACATCCAAACTGTTACCTGAAACACTGACACAGACACATCCAAACTGTTACCTGAAACACTGACACTGACACATCCAAACTGTTACCTGAAACACTGACACAGACACATCCAAACTGTTACCTGAAACACTGACACAGACACATCCAAACTGTTACCTGAAACACTGACACAGACACATCCAAACTGTTACCTGAAACACTGACACATCCAAACTGTTACCTGAAACACTGACACAGACACATCCAAACTGTTACCTGAAACACTGACACTGACACATCCAAACTGTTACCTGAAACACTGACACTGACACATCCAAACTGTTACCTGAAACACTGACACAGACACATCCAAACTGTTACCTGAAACACTGACACAGACACATCCAAACTGTTACCTGAAACACTGACACTGACACATCCAAACTGTTACCTGAAACACTGACACTGACACATCCAAACTGTTACCTGAAACACTGACACAGACACATCCAAACTGTTACCTGAAACACTGACACAGACACATCCAAACTGTTACCTGAAACACTGACACTGACACATCCAAACTGTTACCTGAAACACTGACACATCCAAACTGTTACCTGAAACACTGACAACACATCCAAACTGTTACCTAAACACTGACACAACACATCCAAACTGTTACCTGAAACACTGACACAGACACATCCAAACTGTTACCTGAAACACTGACACAGACACATCCAAACTGTTACCTGAAACACTGACACAGACACATCCAAACTGTTACCTGAAACACTGACACTGACACATCCAAACTGTTACCTGAAACACTGACACATCCAAACTGTTACCTGAAACACTGACACAGACACATCCAAACTGTTACCTGAAACACTGACACAGACACATCCAAACTGTTACCTGAAACACTGACACAGACACATCCAAACTGTTACCTGAAACACTGACACAGACACATCCAAACTGTTACCTGAAACACTGACACAGACACATCCAAACTGTTACCTGAAACACTGACACAGACACATCAAACTGTTACCTGAAACACTGACACAGACACATCCAAACTGTTACCTGAAACACTGACACTGACACATCCAAACTGTTACCTGAAACACTGACACTGACACATCCAAACTGTTACCTGAAACACTGACACACACATCCAAACTGTTACCTGAAACACTGACACAGACACATTCAAACTGTTACCTGAAACACTGACACAGACACATCCAAACTGTTACCTGAAACACTGACACTGACACATCCAAACTGTTACCTGAAACACTGACACTGACACATCCAAACTGTTACCTGAAACACTGACACAGACACATCCAAACTGTTACCTGAAACACTGACACAGACACATCAAACTGTTACCTGAAACACTGACACATCAAACTGTTACCTGAAACACTGACAGACACATCCAAACTGTTACCTGAAACACTGACACAGACACATCCAAACTGTTACCTGTTGACACATTCAAACTGTTACCTGAAACACTGACACAGACACATCCAAACTGTTACCTGAAACACTGACACAGACACATCCAAACTGCAGGACCTCTTACTGTGGCTGCAGGACTGACTTTCACTCCTTCAGTAAAGACTCATGCATCAGCTCTCTATTGACTCATGCATCAGCTCTCTCTTGACTCATGCATCACCTCTCTCTTGACTCATGCATCACCTCTCTCTTGACTCATGCATCAGCTCTCTCTTGACTCATGCATCACCTCTCTCTTGACTCATGCATCACCTCTCTCTTGACTCATGCATCACCTCTCTCTTGACTCATGCATCACCTCTCTCTTGACTCATGCATCAGCTCTCTCTTGACTCATGCATCACCTCTCTCTTGACTCATGCATCACCTCTCTCTTGACTCATGCATCACCTCTCTCTTGACTCAACCTCTCTCTTGACTCATGTTCACCTCTCTCTTGAAACCTCTCTCTGACTCATGATCACCTCTCTCTTGACTCATCATCACCTCTCTCTTGACTCATCACCTCTCTTGACTCGCCATCAGCTCTCTCTTGTTCTCTTGACTCATGCCACATCAGCTCTGCCTGCCTGCCCACATGTAAGCGCTGTGCCTGCGTGCTGGGCCACCTGACACATGCAAAGACGCTCTGCCTGCGTCTTGGATGGGCGGCCTCTTACTGTGCGCGTGCTGGGCAGGCTCTGCCTGCGTGCGGATGGGCGGCCGCTCTGCCTGCGTGCGGATGGGCGGCGCTGTGCCTGCGTGCGGATGGGCGGCGCTGTGCCTGCGTGCGGATGGGCCGCTCTGCCTGCGTGTGGATGGGCGGCGCTCTGCCTGCGTGTGGATGGGCGGCCGCTGATGGGCGGCGCCTCTGCCTGACTCATGCATCAGCCTGCGTGGATGGGCGGCGCTGTGACTCTGCCTGCGTGGATGGGCGGCGCTCAGCTCTCTGCCTCTTGACTCTCTGCCTGCGTGCGGATGACTCACCTCTCTCTTGACTCATGCATCTGCCTGCGCGCGTCACCCATCTCCTTTGACTCATGCATCTTGACTCATGCGTGTACGGCGCTCTGCCTGCGTGTGGATGGGCACATCCTGCGTCTGGGCGGCCGCTGACCCTGCGTCTGCGGATGGGCTCACCTCTGCCTGCGTGACTCATGCATCACCTCTCTCGTGACGGCGCTGTGCCTGCGTGCGGGTGATATCGGCGCTGTGCGTATTAGATGACCTCTTTGGGCAACACTGCCTGCGTGCGGATGGGCGGCGCTCTGCCTGCGTGTGGCCACATGCGTGGCAGATGGGCAAGACTGCACGGCATGGGCAGCTCTGCCATGCATCAGCTCTGCCCTGATGCCTGCGCGTGCGGATGGGCGCGCTCTGCCTGCGCATCACCGCTGCTGCGTGTGGATGGGCCTCTGCCTGCGTCATGGGCGGCGCTCTGCCTGCGTGTGGATGGGCTGTGCCTCTGCCTGCGTGCGGCCTCTCTGCCTGCGTGCGGATGCCTGCGTGCGGCGTGCTCTCTGCCTCTGCGTCTTGAGATGCCTGCGCGGCGGCGCTGTGGGCCTCTGCGTGCCTGCGTGGGGCATGCCTGGCGCTCTCTTTGGACCTGCGTGTGGATGGCCGCGCTCTGCCCTGCGGCCGCTCTGCCTGCGTGTGGATGGCGGCGCTGTGCCCTCTGCCTGCGTGCCTGATGGGCGGCCGCTCTGCCTGCGTGCGGATGGGCGGTGGGCACGCTCTGCCTGCGTGTGGATGCGGCCGCTCTGCCTGCGTGCGGATGGGCGGCCGCTCTGCCTGCGTGCGGCCGCTCTGCCTGCGTGTGGATGGGCGGATGGATGGGCGGCGCTCTGCCTGCGTGCGGATGGGCGGCGCTCTGCCTGCGTGTGGATGGGCGGCCGCTCTGCCTGGATGGGCGGCCGCTCTGCCTGCGTGTGGATGGGCGGCGCTCTGCCTGCGTGCGGATGGGCTTTGCGGATGGGCGGCCGCTCTGCCTGCGTGGATGGGCGGCTCTGCCTGCGTGCGGATGGGCGGCGCTGTGCCTGCGTGCGGATGGACGGCTGTGCCCTGCGTGCGGATGGGCGGCGCTCTGCCTGCGTGCGGATGGGCGGCTGCTCTGCCTGCGTGCGGATGGGCGGCCGCTCTGCCTGTGGATGGACGGACGCTCTGCCTGCGTGCGGTGGATGGACGGCCGCTCTGCCTGCGTGTGGATGGACGGCCGCTCTGCCTGCGTGTGGATGGACGGCCGCTCTGCCTGCGTGTGGATGGACGGCCTCATGAAGGCTTCCTGCTGGTCAGACTGCTGATCCCCTGGCAAAGTGAAAGTCCTGTCTGAAGGTCAGTTTGGTCTCTCAAGCTTCTGGATTTTGAATACAGGTTCTATTTTTTATTTTGTATTTTGTTTGACTTTATTCTTTTATTGTTGGTCCTTGTTTCACAGCCTTGTTTTCTTTTTGATTGTGGCGCGCATTGAGCTGGCTTTGGTATGAAAGGCAATACATAAAGATGAATTTGATTGATTGACAGTCCTGACCACTGTCCAACGCACCCTGACATAGCCAGCCTTTCTTGCAAGCGTGGCTGTGCTGCAGAGCTTTGTGAACATGATAGCAGCTTATCCTTTGTGCCGTGTTGCTGCAGCCAAGGGGGTTATTATTATTATTATTATTATTATTATTATTATTATTATTATTCATTCATTTATTAGCAGATGCCCTTATCGAGGGCAACTTACACTTGTTACAAAGTATCACATTACAGATAATAGCAGTTATAGAATACAATAAAATCAGTAGTAAGTTTAAGAGAAAGTTCAAATGAGACCAAATAAAAATGACAGTAACGTCTGAGAGCGGTTACGACTAAGAGAAGTTACAAATATTTGGTTATAAGAGTAAATTTCATTAGAGCAAGTACAATAAATGGATAAGAACGATTTCAAACATCTTATCTTATCCAATAAATCCAGCATCTTCTATAGACAAACGCATCTCCAAATTACAAAACTACCAACAATGCAAAAATGCATGCAACTGCCGTGCGCGTGCCTCATCGCCTCTCCGTCACAGACACAGGATGCGTTTGCAGAGCACGCTCTGAACGAAGAGCCGGGGGTGACGTCACGGCGCAGGCTTCGTTCTGACCGACGCAGAGCGCCACAGCTGCTTGTCGGGTGTTTAAAAACACATCGTGCAGAACTAACCGAGTGGAGCAATAACTCAAGATGGTGCGAAAACTGAAGTACCATGAGCAGAAGCTGCTGAAGAAAGTGGACTTCATCAGCTGGGAGGTGGACCAGAATCTACATGAAGTGAAAGTACTGCGGAGATTTCACATCGAGAAGAGAGAGGACTACACAAAGTAAGAGAGCTGCGTTACAAACACACACACACACTCACTCACACACACACTCACACAGTGTGCTGTGAATGTAACAGCCGGTCCGTGGGGCAGGGAGCCCCGCCAGCATACATCACAATGGTCTCTGCGGACTGGAGCAAGCTTTCTTGTTTATATGAATTATAAATAAAGCACAAGCGATTGAACTGTAGTTTGTTGATAACTGGCATTTAAAATTAAACGCAGGCCTTGTTCCGCTGTTGCCGGTGGAATAGTTCACAGCTGTGGCCCTTGTCTTATAATTTGTATATTATTGTTATTATTATTATTATTATTATTATTATTATTATTTCAAGTAAATCGTGTTTTTTTAAGACTCCTGCATGGCTCCGCATGGGCGCCGCCATGACACTTTGTTTTCTCGTGTACTCAAATGTAATAACAGTGAGACAGTCAAGACTTGACGTGCAGTTTAGCGGTTACCTTGAACTTGTATTTAATCACATAAACATCCCATTAACACTTGCATTGCATTTGTAAGACTTATGATGCAAAAGCATTCTGCGCGGTGCGTGCTGGGATGAGCAGTTCATTTCCAGCTCAAGCTGTTTTTTAAATAGTGGTCCATGGTTGTGGACTACAAACCCCGACATCCTCTATTTATTTACCTCCGTTTTAAATAGGGTGCGTTCACGACACTTTTCCGGGCTAGATTGCAGACGGGAGTCTGCACGTAATGTCACGGTCTGTGCAGACGGAGCGTGGACAGCTTTGGTAGATGAACAACAGTTTTGAGCAGAACCAAAATGGAGGTGGTGTTGAGAGAAATTGTAATCGCAGAAGTGGATGCAGTCGAAGTTCCCTTTGTTCTCCACCAGCTTCATAATTTACAGCATGATCAGAAAAGCCATAGTAGAAACAGTCCCTGCTATAAAGAGATAATATGAACGTATGTTTATATTAGACAGTTGTTAGACAGTACTGTATTTTGATCTGGGACAAAAATTGTTCAAATACTTGTACATATGGTCACATATCTCACTTCAACTACCTGTTATTAAAGCTGATTTATTCTCCTTAATTCAAAGTAGGTTATTCCCTGTCCCTGATAGCCTTTCATCAATAACCAATTACACCTGCTGAAAATAACAGAGCGGTTTTCGGTTCTCGCAGTGTTCTGGAAGCCTGTTGCTCTGGCGGAGCTCTGGAAGCCTGTCGCTCTGGCGGGGCTCTGGAAGCCTGTCGCTCTGGCGGAGCTCTGGAAGCCTGTCGCGCTGGCGGAGCTCTGGAAGCCTGTCGCGCTGGCGGGCTCTGGAAGCCTGTCGCGCTGGCGGAGCTCTGGAAGCCTGTCGCTCTGGCGGAGCTCTGGAAGCCTGTCGCGCTGGCGGGGCTCTGGAAGCCTGTCGCGCTGGCGGAGCTCTGGAAGCCTGTCGCTGGCGGGTTTCTGGAAGCCTGTCGCTTGGCGGAGCTCTGGAAGCCTGTCGCTCTGGCGGGCTCTGGAAGCCTGTCGCCTGGCGGCCTGTCGCTCTGGCGCGAGCTCTGGAAGCCTGTCGCTCTGGGGCTCTGGAAGCCTGTCGCCTGGCGGGAGCTCTGAAGCCTGTCGCCTGGCGGAGCTCTGGAAGCCTGTCGCCTGTGAAGCTCACGGAAGCCTGTGGCTGTCACAGAGCTCTGGAAGCCTGTCGCTCTGGCGGGGCTCTGGAAGCCTGTCGCTCTGGCGGGCTCTGGAAGCCTGTCGCTCTGGCGGGGCTCTGGAAGCCTGTCGCTCTGGAAGCCTGTCGCTCTGGCGGAGCTCTGGAAGCCTGTCGCTCTGGCGGGCTCTGGAAGCCCATGTCGCTGGCTGGGGAGGGCTCTGGAAGCCTGTCGCTCTGGCGGGGCTCTGGAAGCCTGTCGCTCTGGCGGAGCTCTGGAAGCCTGTGGCTTCTGGAAGCTCTGGAAGCCTGTCGATTCTGGAAGCCTGTGAAGCTCTGGCGGGCTCTGGAAGCCTGTCGCTCTGGCGGGGCTCTGGAAGCCTGTCGCGCTGGCGGAGCTCTGGAAGCCTGTCGCTCTGGCGGAGCTCTGGAAGCCTGTCGCTCTGGCGGGGCTCTGGAAGCCTGTGTCGCCTGGCGGGCTCTGGAAGCCTGTCGCCTGGCGGAGCTCCTGGAATCCTGTCGCTCTGGCGGGCTCTGGAAGCCTGTCGCCTACTGTAAGCTCTGGACGCCTGTTGCTCTGGAAGCCTGTCGCGGTCACAGAGCTCTGGAAGCCTGTCGCCTGGCACAGGCTCTGGAAGCCTGTCGCCTGGCGGGCTCTGGAAGCCTGTCACTCACGGAGCTCTGGAAGCCTGTCGCCTGGCGGGCTCTGGAAGCCTGTCGCCTGGAAGCCTGTCGCCTGGCGGAGCTCTGGAAGCCTGTCGCCTGGCGGGCTCTGGAAGCCTGTCGCCTGGCGGGGGCTCTGAAGCCTGTCGCCTGGCGGGCTCTGGAAGCCTGTGAAGCCTGTCGAGGAAACCTGTCGCTCTGGCGGGGCTCTGGAAGCCTGTGGCTCTTCTCTGGAATCCTGTCGCTCTGGCGGGGCTCTGGAAGCCTGTTGCTCTGGAAGCCTGTCGCTCTCACGGAGCTCTGGAAGCCTGTCGCGGTCACAGAGCTCTGGAAGCCTGTCGCTCTGGCGGGGCTCTGGAAGCCTGTCGCTCTGGCGGGGCTCTGGAAGCCTGTCACTCTCACGGAGCTCTGGAAGCCTGTCGCTGTCACAGAGCTCTGGAAGCCTGTCGCTCTGGCGGGGCTCTGGAAGCCTGTCGCTCTGGAAGCCTGTCGCTCTGGTGGGGCTCTGGAAGCCTGTCGCTCTGGCGGGGCTCTGGAAGCCTGTCGTGCTGGCGGAGCTCTGGAAGCCTGTTGTTATCACAGTGCTTCTTTGTGCTTGTCTTCTACCCACTCGGTCTGGTTTCCAGGAAGCCCGCACCGAGCACCTGTGTAACGCGGGGCTCTGTTGTCTTTCTCAGGTATAACAAGCTGAGCAGGAGTGTCCGGGAGCTGGCTCGCAAGATCCGAGACCTGGGCGGAAGGACTTCGGGCGGAAGTGCACCAGCCAGCTGCTGAACAAACTGTGAGTGTGCCTGGCTTCAGAAAGCTGTGCTGCTGGACCCCCTCTGCTGTGCCAGAGATAAGAAGCTCCTTAAGCAGTTCACTGTTAGGGTTAGAGGGGGGAGGAGAGAGTTAGGGTTAGAGGGGGAGGAGGGTTAGGGTTAGGGTTAGGGTTAGGGTTAGGGTTGGAGGGGAGGAGAGGGTTAGGATTAGGGTTAGGGTTAGAGGGGGGGAGAGAGGGTTAGGGTTAGAGGGGGAGGAGAGAGGGTTAGGGATAGAGGGGGAGGGGAGAGGGTTAGGGATAGAGGGGGGGGTTTCATTAAATATGTTTTATCTGTGGATGTTTTATTTCGCTGTATTGGGATCCCCACAGGTCTGAATGTTTATGTACAGTAGATATAACAGGAATACTGTACGTGACCTTTCAGTGATGCTGTGTCCTCCGTGCTTGATTGCCATTCGAGTGATCGTCATCACCGGTGTCACAACCACATCTGGTCATTTTATTTGTGTGTGTGTAACTGTACAGTAAGTGCACTGTGCTGTGTGTGTAACTACAGTAAGTGCACTGTGCTGTGTGTGTAACTGTACAGTAAGTGCACTGTGCTGTGTGTGTAACTACAGTAAGTGCACTGTGCTGTGTGTGTAACTACAGTAAGTGCACTGTGCTGTGTGTGTAACTGTACAGTAAGTGCACTGTGTGTAACTGTACAGTAAGTGCACTGTGCTGTGTGTAACTGTAACTGTGCTGTGTGTGTAACTGTATACAGTAAGTGCACTGTGCTGTGTGTGTAACTGTATACAGTAAGTGCACTGTGCTGTGTGTAACTGTACAGTAAGTGCACTGTCTGTGTGTGTAACTGTATACAGTAAGTGCACTGTATGGTGTGTGTAACTGTATACAGTAAGTGCACTGTATGTTGTGTGTGTGTTTATACCAGTTAGAGGTTTGCTTCTTTGTGTGTCCTGGCACTGTTGTACAATTCTTGAAAACAAGAGGGATTCCAGTCAGTATCAGTGAGGTGCTTGGAGCGGTCCGGTTCGGTTCGGTTCGGTTCGGAGACCATGAGAGAAAGCGATTTTGGATACAATCTGTCCTTCTCTGTGATGTGTTTACCGTGCTGAATTGTTACGAAATCAAGCTGTGTGTGTTTTGCTGCTTGATAACTGCTGTGTACACTGAGCTGTTAGGAGATGAGAATAGGCTGTGCTGAGTTTCTCACAGGCCCTGTTTATTGCAGTTTAATCTGAGCTGTCTCGAGTGCAAACACAGCTGACAGGCAGGGGGATTTACAGTGAGACTTTAACAATGGGAACCGCGCTGGGGCCCGTCCGCACCGTGCAGGAACGCTGGGATTTATGGGCCGGCATGAGGAAGCGCTGCTCTCTGCACTCCTCACTGGAGCAGCTTGCTGGGGGGCAGGTTCTCCGCTCACTCTCATTGTGGGAAAATGTTTCACAAGATATATTGCTGAACTGAAGAGGAAGAGAGGAAGGGGGTTAATATGCGGGCAAAGTTAACTCCAACTCCGTCCACACGGATGTGGCATTATTTCAATTCCTTCACTTGCTCCATTACAAGTGAATGGTGTGAAAGCTCCTGGAAGCTGTAAACACTCCCCAGTGGCTCCCTCTCTGATCCCCTGCACAGACACTGGAGCCCAGCCACTCGGTGACACCTGCTCCCAGGCTGCTTCGGCCCGCCGCCCCACTTGTGTGCTTGGCTTTTTATTACTGGGATAAGTGTCTGATAGTGTGAATGTGTGAGCCCAGGGCTGCCAGAGTGTGAATGTGTGAGCCCATACAGCCCGAGTCGGAGCTCTGCTCTCGTGTTTGCTCTGTGTTCTATACAGGTCGGAGCTCTGCTCTCGTGTTTGCTCTGTGTTTTATACAGGTCGGAGCTCTGCTCTCGTGTTTGCTCTGTGTTTTATACAGGTCGGAGCTCTGCTCGTGTTTGCTCTGTGTTTTATACAGGTGGACTCTGCTCGTGTTTGCTCTGTGTTTTATACAGGTCGGGTCGAGCTCTGCTCTCGTGTTTGCTCTGTGTTTTATACAGGTCGGAGCTCTGCTCGTGTTTGCTCTGTGTTTTATACAGGTCGGAGCTCTGCTCTCGTGTTTGCTCTGTGTTTTATACAGGTCGGAGCTCTGCTCTCGTGTTTGCTCTGTGTTTTATACAGGTCGGGTCGGAGCTCTGCTCTCGTGTTTGCTCTGTGTTTTATACAGGTCGGGTCGGAGCTCTGCTCTCGTGTTTGCTCTGTGTTTTATACAGGTCGGGTCGAGCTCTGCTCGTTTTGCTCTGTGTTCTATACAGGTCGGAGCTCTGCTCTCGTGTTTGCTCTGTTTTTTATACAGGTCGGATCGGAGCTCTGCTCGTGTTTTGCTCTGTGTTTTTTTACAGGTCGGGTCGGAGCTCTGCTCTCGTGTTTGCTCTGTTCTATACAGGTCGGAGCTCTGCTCTCGTGTTTGCTCTGTGTTTTATACAGGTCGGGTCGGAGCTCTGCTCTCGTGTTTGCTCTGTGTTCTATACAGGTCGGGTCGGAGCTCTGCTCTCGTGTTTGCTCTGTGTTTTATACAGGTCGGAGCTCTGCTCTGCTCTGTGTTTTATACAGTGTTTGCTCTGTGTTTTATACAGGTCGGGTCGGAGCTCTGCTCTCGTGTTTGCTCTGTTTTTTATACAGGTCGGGTCGGAGCTCTGCTCTCGTGTTTGCTCTGTGTTCCATACAGGTCAGTCGGCTCGCTTTCTTCTCAGTTCTTCAGCAGTGACGTGCTTGTGAACTGGAAGTGCCAGAATTATTATTGTCCTAGTATTAACTCTGTGTAAGCGCACTGTTATGCACGCATGCTGTATCGTATGGCATATAATGTTCCGAGACCCTTTTAGAAAAGGAAGCTGGTATATATTTAGGCTTCCGTTTTGCTACATGAACCTACAGTAATTGCGCTGAACAAAACAATAACCATTGGAACTCCAATATGAGATGCAACCTAACCCTGCGCAGTAAATGCTGTGTCTGTACTGCAGCCTGAAGACTTCGTTTGCTCTGGTGTCGCGCCGGCTCTCCCACACACAGCTGTGCTGTCAGACACCCAGGCTGCAGAGCCCATATAAGAGGCGCCTGCCTCTTCCACGCTCCCTGTGCTTAGTCCTGCAGCTATGTGAATTCATACTGAAGTCTGCTGGTTTATTACCACTCTACATGCCCACTGACTTGAAGTCAAAACTTTTCCATTTGAACTGCAGGTTTCCCACAGTCAGGCTCAGTTTTCCCACTAAAATATAATGACTTTACTACCTGCTTCTGTACTGTGTTCAGTGGGGCAGGGTGGACTCTGTGTTCAGTGGGGCAGGGTGGACTCTGTGTTCAGTGGGGTAGGGTGGACTCTGTGTTCAGGGGGGCAGGGCGGACTCTGTGTTCAGGGGGGCAGGGCGGACTCTGTGTTCAGTGGGGCAGGGCGGACTCTGTGTTCAGTGGGGCAGGGGACTCTGTGTTCAGGACTCTGTGTTCAGGGGGGCAGGGTGGACTCTGTGTTCAGTGGGGCAGGGTGGACTCTGTGTTCAGTGGGGCAGGGTGGACTCTGTGTTCAGTGGGGCAGGGCGGACTCTGTGTTCAGGGGGGCAGGGTGGACTCTGTGTTCAGGGGGGGTAGGGTGGACTCTGTGTTCAGGGGGCAGGGACTCTGTGTTCAGGGGGGGCAGGGCGGACTCTGCGGGACTCTGTGTTCAGGGGGGCAGGGCGGACTCTGTGTTCAGGGGGCAGGGCGGACTCTGTGTTCAGTGGGGCAGGGGACTCTGTGGACTCTGGGACTCGTGTTCAGGGGGGCAGGGACTGTTCAGGGGGCAGGGCGGACTCTGTGTTCAGGGGGCAGGGCGGACTCTGTGTGCAGGGGGCAGGGGCGGACTCTGTGTTCAGGGGGGCAGGGCGGACTCTGTGTTCAGTGGGGCAGGCGGACTCTGTGTTCAGGGGGGCAGGGCGGACTCTGTGTTCAGTGGGGCAGGGCGGACTCTGTGTTCAGGGGGGCAGGGCGGACTCTGTGTTCAGGGGGGCAGGGCGGACTCTGTGTTCAGGGGGGCAGGGCGGACTCTGTGTTCAGTGGGACAGGGTGGACTCTGCAGTCTGTGTTCCAGCTCAAGCGTTGATGTCATACTGAACTTGTTACAGGAAACGCCTCCAGAGCTGATGTTTCCAACGTGGGCTTACTGATGTGTACATCGCTGATGGGCCACGGCTACACCTTCAACTGTAACAAGGAGCACTGCAGACAACTGCAGCACAGAGTCAGCTAATCTCCTGCAGCAGGGTTTGTCTGTAATTTCGTCCAATTTTGTTTGTTTCTCACGGGAGTGTTCGCCCTTCAGCCAATGCTGTCAGCACTGACAATGACTCTGAGGTAGCTTTCACATGTTCTTAATACTCTGATTGGCTGTAAAGGTAACAAGGCTTACTGTAGATTAGATAATGCTTTGTTGGGTGGATTTTTCTTGTGTACTGTTGCCAAGTAACTGAAGACGTGGTATTCTGGGAGATGTAGTTTTTAGGGGAGGCGCCCGCCACCCCTCACTTCCCCCTGACGTCGCCAGTACTCTGTGGGCTGATGATGGTGGTGCTGAGGTCCCGTGACAGTCACCCAGTGCCTCAGAAGGGTGTATGGCCCTGGCCCTGGGAGTCCCGGCGAAGGAGGAACACCAGGAGGGTAATGGAACATATCCTGTGTTTTTAAACTCTTTTTGGAGAGGGTGTTTGTGTCATTTGTGCCGTATTCAGTGAACATGTAAATTATCTCTCGCAAATGAAACTGCGTTCCCGCAGTGCGGCGTCCAGCCCAGCCATCTGATTGCTGCTGTCCGGCGGCGTCCAGCCCAGCCATCGGATTGCTGCTGTCCGGCGGCGTTCAACCCAGCCATCGGATTGCTGCTGTCCGGCGGCGTCCAGCCCAGCCATCGGATTGCTGCTGTCCGGCGGCGTCCAGCCCAGCCATCGGATTGCTGCTGTCCGGCGGCGTTCAACCCAGCCATCGGATTGCTGCTGTTCACAAGCTGCCCATTCCTATCAGATTTGCTGGACCCATTTTAAAATAAATCAGGAAATGGTTGCAACACTTCAGGGTTGTATGTTTCCTGCAGTGGATTGTGAAACTGACAAGCCCTGGAGTTACAAGTTAGCCGAGTTAAACGTTGAGTAGAGCAGTCCCTCCCTGAATTAACACAAGCGAGTCGACAACCGAGCGATTGTCACTGCAGTGGAAGTGTGGGGTGGAGGGACAGTAATACTATTACAGCTCAGGAAGGACATTTTTAACCATTGGTTTGCATGCCTTTATCTGTCTCACATCTGCTGAACTTGATTGGCAGGTCTCGATTGCATTGAGGTTAAACCTGTTTCTGAGACAAAGGATGTTTTGAGCTTCCCTGCAGTGCTGGTGAGAGATGAAGCTCACACGACTCGCACAATACACACAGGTTTAACTGACACGTTTTTATTTAGGTCTCACCAGAACTGTGAGTGAAGGAAGGTGTGTGAACCAATAATGTGTAGCACAAGCAGAAAGAGAAGAGTGCTGGAAACCTAAACTGAGATCAGAAAAGAAAACTCCCTTCATTCAGCGAGGAGTGATCATACCAGAACCCAGCAGGTCCCCTGTTATCAGCACAGATTAGCTGCCGACCCTGATTTTTAATACGGAGCACCTTCTGACGCTGCTATCGGAAGTTGTTTTCAAACTCTCCATCCTGAAGTGGATTCGTAGAGAGAGACCTCATTGAGACGTGACACCTGGCATCTTTCACGAAGTGTCCATGTGAGGTTAGAGTAGGGATGCAGGGGTCATGCTGTATGGCTTTGAGGTTGGAGCTTTAATAGCCATTGTGATGTGTTTTAACGTTCCTTTCCCTTTGTGTGATGATTCTGAATCGTCGTTTCTTCTGTATCTGCCTCTGCTTTGAGCCGAGGTGGGGCTGACTGTGGTGAAGGATTGCAGTGTCGTTTGGGTTCTCTGGAATCAGGAAGCGCAGATAATGAACAAGCTGCTCAACCAGTCCGACTGCTTTCGAGAGAACTGCAGCAGAACTCGCGTTGCAGAAAGGGACGGAGACCCAAATGAAAAGGACGTTGGAAGCCATGTCCTGTCAAGGAGAGCCGAGACCCCAGACCCTCGGTGTGGTCCTGTTTGTTGTGGCCTGTGCCTCCGGGCCGCGCTGATGCTGCACTTAGTTGCGGTCGTGCTGTTTTTGAAAATGAAAGCTTGCTCTTGGCAGGCAGAGATGTGTAGTTTGTGCTCGTGGGGCTGCGTGATATTTCACTTGAACTCTTGTGAAGTGCTGTGCTGTCTGCGGGGAATGGTAGATGGCTGCTGCGACAGGCCGTGCTGGCGAGGCAGACTGTGGTGCCCTCGCGCTCCACCTGAAAGGTGACCCTGCTCTGGCGAGCCCCGTGCTGGAATGTGCCGTCTGCCCTCAGTAAGGGGTGCTGCAAAGCGCACTGCCATGCTATTTATATTTCAGTTGAGAGCCAGACCAAAACTTTCATTTGAAAGAGCTGCATGTAGCTGCTCCGGTCAGCCTGGACTTCCTGCAGCAGTTTGGAAAATGAGCTCCAGGATTCCTTTGATGTGACACTTGAGGCTTTTCCCTACCTCGTTGCTATAGAAACATTCCCACAAATCCCTTATTGTTTTGCTGTTGATCTTCGACCCCTATGACATCCATTTATCCACACCATCTGCAGTGTATGCTTGACCAAAGTAATTGGTTTTCCTCCTTCTCCATGCAACCAGTGAATGGAGCCTTGAGCCTTCACTCGGGCAATGTGCCTCCAAGAATGTGAGTGTAAGGACCACATGGTGTGACCACCTCCCAGACCACCTCCCTTAAAGAACACAAAAAACAACAAATGTCCATTCTTAAAGCCTTTAAATCTATTCAGTCTTGAACAAAGAAGACTACCTTTTCAAAAATTCAAAATCCAAAAGTATAGACAATGTCAACCGATTTTTGACAAATGAAAAAAAAGGACCAGGGTCATAAATGAACTTTAGGAATTGTCCATCAGTTCTGTATAAACCGTAACAACCCACACTGAATGGCCTTGTGTCTGAAACTAGAGGAAAAACCCGGTGTCTAGCCCAGGTCCTGTGCCTGCCGCTTGTGGGTAAAGCTGCAGCACGTTTTGCTCTCTCGGGTGGGAAGTGTTTTGTGTTCGGGGCACGGATTACTTCTGCACAGTGTTTTGTGTTCGGGGCACAGATTCAGGGCACGGATTCCCTCTGCACAGACACACTGAGACACAAACAGACAGACGCACATGAGTACCGTATTGGGGAAGCAGACAGGATTGCGCTTCCTCAGGTTGTCTGTGGGGCTTGGCGTGACCAAGTCTGGTCTCGTACAGATAAAGCCACCCTGTGTTACCTGCGTCCCTTCTCTCTGTGAAGGAGCTGCTTTACTCTGAGCAATGTGTTTTCAATAGTCTGTCTGCAGGGTATCACGGAAATGCTGCTGGGTCTGCTGAAGCATGAGAGAGGGCTTCAGTACACTGGGCTCTGATTCAATGAGGGGACTTTGCTCCGATCCCTCATCTTGTTGGGCGGTTTTCCATATTAGCATTTCTTTTGTTTCAGTTCTCTGATTTTTGGCTTATTTTAATATTATTTGTTCTCCCAAACACTGGGGCTGCTGGAACAAACCATTCTCCTGGAGTCCTGTTTGATAAGCGTTGATACTGTTTCTAAATGTTTATTTGTTCATACACATTTACACACATGAATGTACATTGAACTCTTCACGTCCCCAGTCCTCTCTGTCGCAGATCCATGTCCCCTCTCCCCCTCTCTGTCCCAGATCCTCGTCCCCAGTCCTCGTTCCCAGATCCATGCCCCCTCTCCTTGTTTAGTATCCCTGCCCTCCTCCTTCCCCAGCCCCCATCCTAGGTCCAGGCTGCCCCTCTGGCATGCCTCTCGAAGTTCACTTTGTTCCCACACTCTGAACCAGTGAGGCAGTGATGGACTGCCTGTAACAGGAGAGACGCGCAGTGAAATGCACACAAGAAATTTGATGATCGATACGGATGTCAGAGGTTAATTTTGTAATAAATGAGCCGAGTTTGAGCCAGGGCATGCCTGCAATTCACACCCTGCCCCGCGCTCCCTCTGTCAGCAGCCCAGCCGAGCCAGGAAGAGGATGTTGTTGGCAGCTCTGTATAAACACATGGCAGCAGCCTGTCCTTCTCATTATCAGAGCTGTGTAACACCCAGCAGTGCCACACCGAGAAGCACTGAAAGACAACGGTGTTCAACTTGCCTTGCAGTCGAAATGTTTCTCATTGAACTGAAGTTGCTTTTATTGATTCTAGGCAGGCTGTACGTTTCTAGGCAGGATGTATGTTTCTAGGCAGGCTGTACTTTTCTAGGTAGGATGTATGTTTCTAGGTACGGTGTGTATTTCTATGTAGGATTGTTTTGTGATTCCTGTTTTAAACAGGGTAGTAACTCTGCTGCAGTAAACATCGGACGTAGGGAGTGTTCTACAACATGTTGCTATGGTTACATCTGGCTTTTAAAAAAAAAAAAAAAAAATTACTTCCCTTTTTTATTAAAAATAAATATACAAGAACAATTCCTAGCAGCTGAATACCATTCCCAGTTTTACAAGCTATGAAAGGAGTAACAATAAGCAATCAAAGCAGAGAATACAATAAAAACAGTCAAAACCTAAGACAGTAAAAAACCGCTGCGAGAAAGACGCAGTCATTTTCAGTTAAAGCTGGGTTATAAATATGTGTCTCTAGTCTGGTTTTAAAAGCTGCAGCAGTCGGTGCTGGCAGCTCGTTCCTAGTTTAGGGCCTGCAGCTGAAGGCTGTGCCACCTGTATTCTTTTACAGTGTTGGGTACAGTAAGCAGCCCTACACCCTGGGGTCGGCGTGGCTGTCGAGGAACATATGGGTTAAAAGATCATTTAAATAAGATAGAGCCAAACCATTTAAGGCTTTATAAGTTATAAGCAGGACTTTAAAATGAATGCTGAACCATACGGGAAGCCATCGCTTCTCTGGATCTGATTCAAACGCCTCCCTGTCTCCCTGCCTCTGAGTCACTGCCCTGCTTCTGACTCCACACTCGCTGTGTTTATTATATCTCTGCCTTGAAGTGATTTTGAAATTGAATTTAATTTCTTTCAGATGGGAAGACTAAGTAGGTGCCTTCATGTCCCTGGAGGTAGAGGCGTCCATGCAGTACTGTGGGAGAGTTTGTCTGATGGACAGGGTGCAGGCTGTCGCTGGCGTCAGTGGCGCCATGCCTACAAGGCAGTGCAGGCTTGCAGGAACCAGGATCCTTGTTTCTTAGTAATATTCTACCACTGCCAAGCGCCCCATAGTGACTTTCAGATACTGAGCGTTTCATTGTTGCAAAGCCAGACTCGTCTGTGCGCTGATTAGAATGACTTGGTCCAGTGTGTATCTTCAGACCAGCACACAGTCCGGTCCCTGCGTGGTTAATGGGAGCCCTGCTGGGGTAGTTCTGCACTGATGATTGAGCCACTTCAGCGCAGTATCCTTTGCTGTGCCCACGTTCTTTATTGTGTGTGTGTGTGTGTGTGTTGTCTTTTCCACAGGATTATTTCATGTTCTTTATTGTGTGTGTGTGTGTTGTCTTTCCCCAAGATTATTTATCCTGTACTGGTGAGAGCGGTTTTAAATACAGAACAAGTTGTCAAAACTGAAAGATAAGGCATTTTATGGACTCAGTGCTGGAATGGCGTGGGGTGGAAAATGAGTGTGAATCAGGACGGCTTGGGCAGAAGCTGCCAAGTGGATGGTGTAATAAATCTAACGGGCTACAATAAAACAGCACCCATTTCAACACAGAGTGGAGTTCCCTTCACAGGGGAGCTACTGGGAAGCAATCGCTCTCAAACAATCACTACTTGTGTTTGTAAAGGGACTCGATTGTCTGATAATGTCAACCGATCAATTCTGTGCAGGTTTCCCTGAACATGTGTTCTTAACTGAGCAATACAAAATATACATTTAAGTTCAGGGATGGAAAGAAGACTCCTGTTGCATAGCAGATTCACCCATTCCAGGTTTTATTACAAGCTTGATTAGCCAGTGTGTCTTATTCAACTGATAGTAAAACCAGGAATGGATCAAACTGCTATGCAGCGAGAGTCTTATTTCCATCCCTGAAGTTGAAATCCAAAACAAAAGATGATTTATAAAATGATGAAGTACATTTACTTCAGCCTCCTCTTGCTTCAAGTAGTTTTTGGTGCGTTGCGCTGTGCTAGTTGAGCCCTGACCCCTTTCTGTGGTGACAGCAGTGTCTCCTGTGCCAGCTCTGAGAACGAGATCCTTCATGGGCTGAGAGTTTGAGATGAAGAGTCTGCAGCTCTGCCTCTGCCTCCTCACAGCCCCATCTGCATCTCCTGATGCTGACAAAGATTACAGGTCACCAAATTGCATTTGCAGGGTAGGTGGCGTGTTGGACGGCGTGGCGACTTTTTAAAACGTGTCCGAGAGGTTGTTCTTGAATTCAGTTGGTGTCATTGGCAGCACTGAGGGGAATGCAGTGTTTCAGAGACAGAATCTCACTGATCTGAACCCCTGCAATCGCAATGAAAACTGCAAACTGAATCTGCAGACCGTCTGTACCTGTACTGCACACGTCTTTCAGGTTTTTGTTTTGTTTTAAATCGGAGGCAGAACGCCTGGAAGTACCGCTGCTCCTGGTATCCTTTCATTTCAACAGAAAGTAGATTCACTGAAGATCTCGCTGGAATGATCTGGCAGTGCGGCGGGCCGGATGTAGCTCCGCCTTCATTCAGAACTGCACGACACCCGGTTGGGGGCTGTGCTGTGAGGGGGTTCCTTCACAACTGCGACGACACCGGTCGGGGCTGTGTGCTGTGGGTTCCTTCACAACTGCACGACACCCGGTCGGGGCTGTGCTGTGAGGGTTCCTTCACAACTGCACGACACCGGTCGGGGCTGTGCTGTGAGGGTTCCTTCACAACTGCCGACACCGGTGGGGGCTGTGCTGTGACCTTCACAACTGCCGTTCGGGGCTGTGCTGTGAGGGGGTTCCTTCACAACTGCGACACCGGTCGGGGCTGTGCTTTTGAGGGGTTCCTTCACAACTGCGACACCGGTCGGGGCTGTGCTGTGAGGGGGTTCCTTCACAACTGCATGACACCGGTCGGGGGCTGTGCTGTGAGGGTGTAAAGACTGTCTGTCCCTCCTCATGCTGACTGCAGGATCTGATCTTGTGTTTCAGGTACACCGTGGGGCTGATTCCCACCAGAGAAACCTGGTGCTCACAGAAGGTGTCAGCCTCGTCCTTCTGCAGGTAAACCAGCTGCTTGCTTTCTGCACACTTCTTAAGACAAGGCTGAAGCCAAGGCGCACATTCCCCTTTTCTATGGGTTGGAAATCGTTTCCTATAGCGGGGGCGGCGTGTGACGCGTCTCTCTTCCCACAGTGCTGAAGCTGTTTTGTTCTTGCCAGGTGTGTGTGAGTGTAAACGCTTTGAGGTCAGGTGAGTGCAGGGTGTGTGTTGCTCTCTGCGTTGTGTGAGGATCACAGCTGCATGCTCTTACTGCACGCCCGCTCCAGGCTTTGAGGTGACCGCTGGATACTTTCAATTGCATCAAACTTGCAGTGCTCTGCAGAGTTTCAGCTGACTGAATTACATCATTTGGGATCTTTGTTCAAATTACTGACCCTTCTCCCTCTTTACTTTCTTTCTTTGCCTCCTTTCAGGAGACGCCTGCCCACCATCATGGTGAAGCTGAGGATGGCACAGAACCTGAAGACTGCCATCACCTTCATAGAGCAGGGCCGTATCCTTCACTGGCCCTTTTAAACACCTAGCCCGTAATAAATAAGAGTCCTCTTGCTGGAATCGTGTGAACAGCAAGATAGAAGGTAGCATTTCACCTCCTAGGGTGTTCACTGCAGGTTTTCTCATTCATTCATTCATTCATTTATTTGAGGAGCGCAGAAACCGTTTTAGAAAACTTTGTCTCTTCTATTTTGGATTTTTAGAAACTGCAAAAATCCTTTTCTCCTTTTACCAATTTATTTATTTATTTATTTATTTATTTATTTATTTATTTATATAAATAAATAAATAAATAAATAAAATTGTCTTGATGCCAGAGGCAGGGCCAGCTTGCAGGGTCTTCATGCCAGAGGCAGGGCCAGTTTGCAGGTGTCATTGTCAGTATCTCCTAATTGCCTTCTTATCAGCAGGACAGATAATGGTGTGAGCAGCTCCCGCTCATGGGCTGGCTGGTGCAGCTTTTTATTGAGTGTAACAGCGATTGTTAGTTGAAATAGAGGCTGTAAAAATCAATGTGGAATGTGAGCTGCTATTCCATAAGCAAACATCTCTATAATAACGTGTTTGTTTAGCCAGGCGATTGTTCTCACAGGACAATGGTGCGTCCTTCAGCTGTGATTGTATGTTTGTGTACCCAGGGTCTAAATGCTGCTTTGTCTATTTCAGTCCAATTTTATATTGCTCTGTTTTGGGGAACTTTGGAAGTCCTTGGGATTCATTTTATTCTGAAGTGTTGAAAGTGAAACGCTGAAAGACTGCAGCCGTAGAAACTGTTCACAAAGGTTCTAGCTCTCGGTCCAGTCCTTGGGATGCAAACTTCCAAATCCCGGCACTCCTGAAGGGAGTGGAGAGTGGGCTGCTCCTCATCCCTACACACCCTGGGATTCGGGAACGCTGCAGTCGGAGGGGCAGCCCCTCGCCCCGGGATTCGGGAACGCTGCAGTTGGAGGGGCAGCCCCTCGCCCCGAGATTCGGGAACGCTGCAGTCGGAGGGGCAGCCCCTCGCCCCGGGATTCGGGAACGCTGCAGTCGGAGGGGCAGCCCCTCACCCTGGGATTTGGGAACGCTGCAGTCGGAGCGGTGGCTTCAGCCTCTCAAGTGCTCAGTCTCGGGATCTTTTCACAAGTTTATAGTCTGCGTGTGACCTGCCCCTTGAAAAACCAGGAGTTTGATTTATTATTTTTTCACTGCTGAAACCGGATCCCTGAAGCACAAGTATTCTGATTTAGGGGAAATATTTTAGTCCAATCAGCATCGCTTTCACATGACTGTCATGCAAGGCCGGTTGCCATGGCAGCAGCTCTGCTGTGAAGCAGCCCCCTCTGCAAGCACTTGGCCTCAATCAGGGCAGGGAGCAGTCCCAGTGTGTGCGCTGGCTAACGAGGGAGCGCTCTGGGGCTCTGCTGGCACATAACCAGAGGCTTGTAGTTCTGGAGGGACCTGCTACCTGTGTGATACACCCTGATCTACCCACTAGGGCTGGAGCGACTCCCTGTATCGATTACTCCTGACACTTTCTCAGCGTGGTCTTGTATTGTAATAGAGGCTGGTATCGCTGTTATTGTAATAAGACCTAAAGCACAAGAAGCCTCATTGCACTTCACCAAGGTGTTTTTGAATAAAGAATCTGTGTGTTTCAATGTTGGAATGGTGAATATATCCTGTCCTGCACTCCTTTCATTTTTGTCTTTCAACAGAATAGTCTATGATTTTAAATGATCATTTGATTTTATTGGGCTTCGTACACGCGTCGTATCGGGAGCTGCGTGCCTGCTAATGCACATCACGGATGCGCACGGCGTCGTGTATCGAGACCTGCGTGCCTGCGTCACTGGATACCCTTGCACGCGTCGTGCCGGGACCTGCGTGTCTGCCGTCGTGTCGGGACCTGCGTGTCTGCGTCACGGATACGCCGCAGCGTCGTGTCTGGGACCTGCGTGCCTGCGTCACCCGGATACGCACCGTCGTGTCGGGACCTCGCGTGCCTGCGTCACGGATACGCACCTGCGTCGTATCGGGACCTGCGTGTCTGCAAGTCACGGATCTTGCCGCGGCGTCGTGTCGGGGACCTGCGTGCCTGCAAGTCACGGATCGCCGCAGCGTGGTGTCTGAGACCTGCGTGCCTGCGTCACGGATCTCCGCAGCGTCGTGTCACAGGGACCTGCGTGCCTGCTGCGTCACGGATACGCCCGTCGTGTCTGGGGACCTGCGTGCCTGCCGCGTCACGGGATACGCCGCAGCGTCGTGTCAGGGGACCTGCGTGCCTGCGTCACGGATCGCCAGCGTGCGTGTCGTGTGGGACCTGCGTGCCTGCAAGTCACGGATACGCGCAGCGTCGTGCCGGGACCTGCGTGCCTGCAGTGTCACGGATGCGCCGCGCGTGGTAACCGGGACCTGCGTGCCTGCAAGTCACGGATACGCCTGGCGTGGGGACCGAGGACCTGCGTGCCTGCGCGTCACGGATCACCGCAGCGTGCGTGGCCGGGACCTGCGTGCCTGCCTCACGTCACGGATCGCTGGCGGCGTAACCGGGACCTGCGTGCCTGCACGTCACGGTACGCGCGTCGTTTCCGGGACCTGCGTGCCTGCGTCACGGATACGCATGCGTCGTGTAGCCGGAACCTGCGTGCCTGCGTCACGGATCTACGCGCGTGCGTGTGCAGGCGAGACCTGCGTGCCTGCCACGTCACGGATCGCCGCGTGGGTAATGTCAGGGGACCTGCGTGTCTGCGCGTCACGGATACGCCCGCGTCGTGTCAACCTGCAGGGACCTGCGTCTACTGCGTCACGGATGCGCCTTAGCGTGCGTGCGTGCCGGGACCTGCGTGCCTGCGTCACGGATCTGCAGCGTGTCGATGGCCGGGACCTGCGTGCCTGCGTCACGGTCAGCGTCGTGTGAGACCTGCGTGCCTGCGTCACGGATCTGGCAGCGTGTGTCGGGACCTGCGTGCCTGCCTGCGTCACGGATCTGGCGTAAGCGTAAAATGCGTGCCTGGTCACGGTGCGTGTCTGCCTGCGTGTCGGCGTCACGGATGCAGCGTCGTGTGGGGACCTGCGTGTCTGCCTGCGTCACGGATCTGCGCCGCGTGTGCTTCCGGGACCTGCGTGCCTGCAAAGTCACGGATCACGCTTGGCGTGGTAGCCGGGACCTAAGTGCCTGCATCACCGGACTCACCGGATGCGGCGTCGTGTTAGCCGGGGACCTGCGTGCCTACTGCGTCACGGATCTGCAGCGTGCGTGCCGGGTTCCCTGCGTGCCTGCGTCACGGATCTGCAGCGTCGTGTCGGGGACCTCGCGTGTCTGCGTCACGGATCGCCGTGGCGTAGGTAGCCGGGACCTGCGTGTCTGCGTCACGGATATGCGCGCGGCGTCGTTCGGGACCTGCGTGTCTGCGTCACGGATACGCCGCAGCGTGATGTCGGGACCTGCGTGTCTGCCTTGCGTCACGGATCGCCGCAGCGTGGTGTACCGGGACCTGCGTGTCTGCGTCACGGATACGCCGCAGCGTGCGTGTAGCCGGGATGCGCGGACCTGCGCGTGCCTGCCGCGTCGTGTCGGGGCGGGACCTGCGTGCCTGCACGTCACGGATATGCGCGGCGTGCGTACCGGGACCTGCGTCTCACCCGTCACGGATGCACGCAGCGTCGTATCGAGGACCTGCGTGTCTGCACGTCGTGTCAGGGCGGGACCTGCGTGCCTGCGTCACGGATACGCGCAGCGTGCGTGTCGGGACCTGCGTGCCTGCACGCGTGCGGGGGCGGGACACCTGCGTGCCTGCGTCACCGGATATGCACGTGCGTGTGGTTAGCCGGGACCTCGCGTGCCTGCGTCACGGATACGCGCTGCGTGTCCGGGACCTGCGTGTCTACCGCGTCACGGATACGCCACGTGATTGTCGGGACCTGCGTGCCTACGCGTCGTGTCGAGCCGGGACCTGCGTGCCTACCGCGTCACCCGGATATACACAGCGTGGTGTTCGGGACCTGCGTGTCTGCGTCACGGATACGCCCGTGCCGTGTCGGGACCTGCGTGCCTGCCGCGTCGTGTCGAGGCGGGACCTGCGTGCCTACCGCGTCACGGATATACGCGTCGTGTGGTCGTGGCCGGACACCTGCGTGTCTGCGTCACCGGATACGCCGCAGCGTCGTGTCGGGACCTGCGTGCCTGCACGTCGTGTCGGGACGGGACCTGCGTGCCTGCACGTCACCGGATACGCACGCGTCGTGTCGGGACCTGCGTGCCTGCACGTCGTGTCGGGGCCGGGACCTCGTGCTACACATCACACCGGATATGCGCGTGTGCTTCGGGACCTCGCGTGTCTGCACGTCACGGATACGCCGCAGCGTTCGTGCAGCGGGACCTGCGTGTCTGCGTCACGGATACATACGCGTCGTGCCGGGACCTGCGTGCCTGCGTCGACAGTGGGGCGGGACCTGCGTGCCTGCACGTCACCGGATACGCACGCGTCGTGTCGGGACCTGCGTGTCTGCACGTCACCGGATACGCCGCAGCGTCGTTATCGACCTCGCGTGTCTGCACGTCACCGGATACGCCGCAGCGTGGTGTCGGGACCTGCGTGCCTACACGCGTCAGGTCGGGGCGGGACCTGCGTGCCTGCCGTCACCGGATATGCAGCGTCGTGTAACCGGGACCTCGCGTGTCTGCACGTCACGGATACGGCAGCGTCGTGTGCCGGGACCTCGCGTGTCTGCACGTCACGGATACGCCGCCGTGCTCGGGACCTGCGTGCGCACGTCACCGGATCTGGCGTCGTGTCGGCCGGGACCTGCGTGTCTGCACGTCACCGGATACGCACGCGTCGTATCGGGACCTGCGTGTCTGCACGTCACCGGATACGCACGCGTCGTATCGGGACCTGCGTGTCTGCACATTTTCTGCGTTTGACTCTTGTGGATTCAGAGGAAATGAGGGTAATTTTTCTTCTTGGCCCGGCTTGTGAAATGAGATTAGGAAAGCCATAGCAACGGCCATCGCAGGCTGTAGTATTGTGTAACGCAGTGCAGAGGGATTTCTGAGCAACCACAAAATGTAATCCTGGAATTAAAATGGGGAAGTGCTGCTTAAGATTGCTGTTGAACTTCTGCAGTCGTGTCACTCTGCAGAACCACTAACCAAACCCTCTGGTCAAGCTTCACTCATGAAGCACCCACAGCGTGTAATTATTATTATTATTATTATTATTATTATTATTATTATTTCTTAACAGATGTTATCTTTAAGCAGTGTGGAGTAGTGGTTAGGGCTCTGGAGGGTTGTGGGTTCAATCCCCGCTGAGAGACACTGCTGCTGTACCCTTGAGCAAGGTGCTTTACCTAGATTGCTCCAGTAAAAACTTAACTGCATAAATGGGTAATTGTATGTAAAAATAATGTGTAAAAAATAATGTGATATCTTGTAACAATTGTAAGTCGCCCTGGATAAGGGCATAAAATATTTGCTTCTACGAGTCCAGTAAGCGCGCGTAGTGAGAACGATAAAAGGATGAGAATGATTTCAAGAAGAGCAATTAAAAAAATAAACATGAATACAGATACCTAGAAGAGTAAAGTCACGTACCAGACTCGTGAAGTAGTTATAATTGAGAGCAGTAGTAGAATACTGCAAGGTGTGGAGCAGTGCAGTGCAGGTACAAGCTGATGCAAGTACTGGTACAATAGGGAGCCATCCAGTCCAGTATAGTGGAGAGCTGTGAGCTTTACAGATGCTGTCTGAACAGGTGTGTCTTGTGGAGGTGCAGGAAGGTGGTCAGGGACTGAGCAGTCCTGATATCTGTGGGTAGGTCGTTCCACCACTGAGGGGAAAGGGTGGAGAAGGAGCGGGCTCTGGAGGTGGGGGAGCGGAGTGGGGTACAGCAAGTCTGCCGGAAGAGTGAATTCAAGAACACAGGATCCTAGGGGGAGAGGGGGGTGTGATGGGGAGGACAGGGTAGTGAAGTGGGGTGGCGTGGGGGCAGGATAGTGAAGCGGAGGTGATGGGGGGGGCAGGATAGTGAAGCGGGGGTGATGGGGGCAGGATAGTGAAGCGGGGGTGACGGGGGCAGGATAGTGAAGCGGGGGTGACGGGGGGTGTGCAGGATAGTGAAGCAGGGTGACGGGGGGGCAGGATAGTGAAGTTGGGTGACGGGGGCAGGATAGTGAAGTTGGGTGACGGGGCAGGATAGTGAAGCGGGGGTGACGGAGGGGGCAGGATAGTGAAGCGGGGTGACGGGGGGGCAGGATAGTGAAGTTGGGTGACGGAGGGGGCAGGATAGTGAAGCGGGGTGATGGGGGCAGGATAGTGAAGTGGGGGGACAGGGTGAGTACAAGCTGTGACCTTGCAAGAGGACAGATTGCCTGCTTGTGTTTTTATTAAACCGGCAGTAATCTGGGGACGGGGAGCAGCACATGGTCTCGCAAGTTCTTGTTTTAGTTGTTTTTTTTGGCAGCCTGGTTTATGATCCTGAGCTCTGGGAATGGGTGGAACTATAATTAAATATTTCTCCCTAAACCCTGCTGTATTCTCAGCTGCCCCTGCCCACAGCATATTTCTGTTGAGTCTTCATGTCCACTCTGGTAGGATTAGTGGCTGCGTCCCTTTGTTTTGTGTGTGGTGGTCTGTGTGTTTCCCTGCTTCGAGGGGGGAGCGCTCTGGGGTGACTGGGTGCATTCTCCCAGCAGCTCCCTGGGGGTTGTGATCCTGACTAGATAAGAGACCACAAGTTCATGGCCTTGCTGCTACTGTGCAGGCACTCATTCCATTATGCACAAACACTTTCCATTTTCTGCTTTTAGTGGCAGTGTGTTTTATTTATATTTATTTATTTTACTCATTCAGGATTTTAAAAGCATTTTGCTGGCTATCTGTGCATAAAGACAACAGCCCAGCCTGCAGAGAGTATCCATCCCCCTGGCTATCTGTGCATAAAGACAACAGCCCAGCTTGCAGAGAGTATCCATCCCCCTGGCTATCTGTGCATAAAGAGACAACAGACCAGCCTGCAGAGTATCCATCCCCCTGGCTATCTGTGCATAAAGAGACAACAGACCAGCCTGCAGAGAGTATCCATCCCCCTGGCTATCTGTGCATAAAGAGACAACAGCCCAGCCTGCAGAGAGTATCCATCCCCCTGGCTATCTGTGTATAAAGAGACAACAGACCAGCCTGCAGAGAGTATCCATCCCCCTGGCTATCCGTGCATAAAGAGACAACAGACCAGCCTGCAGAGAGTATCCATCCCCCTGGCTATCTGTGCATAAAGAGACAACAGACCAGCCTGCAGAGAGTATCCATCCCCCTGGCTATCCGTGCATAAAGAGACAACAGACCAGCCTGCAGAGAGTATCCATCCCCCTGGCTATCTGTGCATAGAGACAACAGACCAGCCTGCAGAGAGTATCCAACCCCCTGGCTAGTGAAGAGTTCTGTCAATGGCTGGAATTGGCTGCTAGCACTACTGCCCCTTCAATTTCAATTTCTACCAAACACATTTTTCCAGAGCTTGAGCTGCTGCTGTTAATCAAAGAGATGAGAACAACTCCGTCTCTATCTATCTCTCTCTCACTCGTCAAGCCTGTGTATCGGGACGTATTTATGAAAAGAAAGAAAAAAGATTCATAGTGTAACAAGATCTGTTGACAGGCTTAGGGGGCCTGAAGCCCCTCTCTCTCTCTCTCTCTCTCTCTCTCTCTCTCTCTCTCTCTCTCTCTCTCTCTCTCTCTCTCTCTCTCTCTCTCTCTCTCTCTCTAGTCTGGATGTGACCCAGGCTCGGCTCTGTTCAGGGTTCAGGGGAGCCTGTCTCTCTCTCTCTGTCTCCAGTCTGGATGTGACCCAGGCTCGGCTTTGTTCAGGGTTCAGGGGAGCCTGTCTCTGTCTCTGTCTCTCTCTGTCTCCAGTCTGGATGTGACCCAGGCTCGGCTCTGTTCAGGGGAGCGGGGAGCCCCACGCAGGCTCCGTGAGAAACAGGAAATGGCTGCTGGCTCTGGGACAGGGCTGCAGTGAGTCAGTGCGTGGGACCCAGGGCCTGGTTACAGCTGCTCTCAGCCTGAGGGAGGGACGGAGCATGACGGCACGCACGGCAACAAGAGGTTACCTTGACAACGGGAGCTCTGGAGCGGTTTTCTTGATTGTGATGTGTGTGCAGAACCCTGAGGACGGGCAGGTCTCCCTCTCCCTCTCTCTCTCCTTCTCCTTCTCCCTCTCTCTCTCCTTCCCTCTCCCTCTCCCTCTCCCTCTCCCCCTCTCCTTCTCCCTCTCTCTCTCTCTCGCCCAAAGAGCATCTCACACATGGAAAAGGGAGGGCCTGTTCTCTGCATTTTTTGCCGCTGATCATTTCAGGTTGTTTTTGTAGTGTGTGTGTGTGTGTGGTTTTTTTTGCATTGTCTTTGTGAACATTTTTCATAGTTTCCAAATTGCAGAAAAGGTCACGCTTGGAAAGTTGGCCTCAAAGTATTATGAAAAGCCCTCTGTATCATTGTGGGTTATTTCAAAACCCAGATTAATGATCCTGTACCTTCATCCGCTGCCCCCGGACAGCACTCTGCCAGCCTTGAATTGTACTGGAGACTCCCCCCAGTCAGACTGTGCTGAGCTCAGAAACACCGTGGCCTCTCTGCCCTCTGGACTGGTGACCAGGCACCCACCAGTCCCTGCCGTCACGTCTCGCAGGATTCCACATTCCCCTCTTTTAATGTCATTTCTGCTGTGACTTGCACTTCCTCCATTTCTGTGTGTGTGTGTGTGGGTGGATCGCATCGCGCTGAAGCTACAGTCTGCACAGTTCTGTTAAACCAGCTAGCAGCTGCTGGAATTCTTTTTAAACCTGCCTGCCAATTTTTAAAATGATTTCCAAAGAAGTTTTGGGGTGAATTCAAACATGTGAATCTGCTTTTATTGTTGACATGATGATGATGATGATGGAGTTGTCAGTCCCTTAACTCTCTGCTTCAGATGTGCGCGTCGGTCCTGAGATCATCACAGACCCTGCCTTCCTTGTGACGAGGTGAGTCCTGCCAACGGCACGCAGTCCAGTCCGCACACTGTTTCACGAGGGTGTGTGTGTGTGTGAGGGAGATTTACTGGGAATGAAGCAGAGAGATATATATATATATATATATATATATATATATATATATAATTAAATTTCAAATGTTTAAAGAGTTTTAATCTACCAAGAACATCAAACATATTCTTTACTTGGCAGCTAGAGTGGTGTGATGGACAGAATGCAGGGGCTTCCATTGTTACAATGTAGCTTCTTAAAATATTTTCTTTAAAAAGTCTGTGCTTTTGACATTAAGAAAGACAGAAATAAATGCATGCGTGCTGAGATGCAAGAAGCTGTGCCTGCAGATCTCTCCAGGGCAGGGGGTGTGGTGCAGGAAGCAGCGTTTCTCGAAGCCTCTGCTGGTAAAAGCACTCTGTGGTTTGGGGTTGAAGAGGGCAGGCTGTACTTTGGCACAGAGCTCTGGTTTCCTCTGTGCAGATCTGCTTCAAACAGGAAGGCAACCAAAGAGCCCTGATGCTCACAGGAGCCTGGGGGGGGTGGCAGAGGCAGAGACAGGCCAGCGGGCAGCTGAGCTCCTCTGCATCCAGCCCTGCACAGACCGCAGGTGTGGCGTCTGGGACTGAGCGTGTCTCTGTGTGGTTGTGGCAGTAATAATAGAGAACCACGACAATGGGAATTGCAGACCACAGCACCTGTTGGCCCGTTACATTGGTCCAGTTTGTATTATTATTGTTGTTATTATTATTTATTTCTTAGCAGACGCCCTTATCCAGGGCGACTTACAATTGTTACAAGATATCACATTATTTTTACATACAATTACATTATTTTTTACACATTATTTTTTACATACAATTACCCATTTATACAGTTGGGTTTTTACTGGAGCAATCTAGGTAAAGTACCTTGCTCAAGGATACAGCAGCAGTGTCCCCCACCTGTACCCTGCGTTTCATTTCAGGAAAATCTGCATTTCCCTTTAAACGCTGCTTCAGAAAAAGTTACGTTGCCCAACACTTATTACATCACTTATTTATACTGTCTGACATTTTAAACAATCCACAACGATCAAAGAAGGACTTAGACTGCACTAAAGCTGGCTGCCTCGCTTTGCTGGCAGGTGCATCTGAGCTACTGTGGAATGCAGAGGGCCTGATTCCTTTCATTGTTAAAGTGATGCTGCAGCCTGCCGGAGAGGCTTAGCGAATCGTGTTCCTCCAATTCCCTGGATTCCCACATCTCTCTCTCTCTCTCTCTCTCTCTCTCTGCACTGGCCAGCATTCCCACATCGCTCCCCTAATCCTCTCCTGTGTCCCTGCACCAGCATTCCCACATCGCTCCCCTAATCCTCTCCTGTCTCCCTGCGCTGGCCAGCATTCCCACATCGCTCCCCTAATCCTCTCCTGTCTCCCTGCGCTGGCCAGCATTCCCATCATCCCCCCCCATCCTCTCCTGTCTCCCTGCACCAGCATTCCCACATCGCTCCCCTAATCCTCTCCTGTCTCCCTGCACCAGCATTCCCACATCGCTCCCCTAATCCTCTCCTGTCTCCCTGCACCAGCATTCCCACATCGCTCCCCTAATCCTCTCCTGTCTCCCTGCGCTGGCCAGCATTCCTGCACATAGGCACTAAAGCTGTACGAACTTCACAAGCGATACAAAGAGTCCTGAACTGGCTGAGCCACTGGAGCCTGCGCTCTGTCGGGACAGTGAGGTCTCTCATGGATCAGGCAGCAGATTGCAGTTCAGAGCACGAATTCAGGGATTTTGTGTTTTATAAGGGTTCAGTGGCTACCTCTAAGCAGGTTGAGAGTGGATTTCTTGTGCACTCTTTTCTGTGTCTGTCATACAAAGAGGGCATGTGAAAGCACCTCTCAACTTGATAAGAGGCAGCAGCCACCGAACACTTAGAAACATCTCATAATAAGTAATTCAATCTAAATAAAGAGCAGACGAATTTAACATTCCCAATGTGTTTGTATAGAAGCTGCTGTGGTTTACACGTTTCGAATGCTTGTCGTTGCGAGTGTGAGATCTGCACTCTCAGTAGCAGTGAGAAGTAGCTGCTGCTGTCCAATGGGGACGGGACTTACTGTCCATTCTAGAGAAGGACTGGCAGCTCCCATCCCCACTGTCTGTGCTTCCGCATGCCTCTGCACCCTGACCCGGCTCCCATCCCCACGGTCTGTGCTTCCGCATGCCTCTGCACCCTGACCCGGCTCCCATCCCCACGGTCTGTGCTTCCGCATGCCTCTGCACCCTGACCGGCTCCCATCCCCACGGTCTGTGCTTCCGCATGCCTCTGCACCCTGACCCGGCTCCCATCCCCACGGTCTGTGCTTCCGCATGCCTCTGCACCCTGACCCGGCTCCCATCCCAACGGTCTGTGCTTCCGCATGCCTCTGCACCCTGACCCGGCTCCCATCCCCACGGTCTGTGCTTCCGCATGCCTCTGCACCCTGACCCGGCCCCAGCTCCTGTCTGCAGAGCTGGATGCTGGTTTGTAATCTCGAGGGTTTGGGTCTGCAGAGCGGGATGCTGGTTTGTAATCTCGAGGGTTTGGGTTTGCAGAGCTGGATGCTGGTTTGTAATCTCGAGGGTTTGCAGAGCTGGATGCTGGTTTGTAATCTCGAGGGTTTGGGTTTGCAGAGCTGGATGCTGGTTTGTAATCTCGAGGGTTTGGGTTTGCAGAGCTGGATGCTGGTTTGTAATCTCGAGGGTTTGCAGAGCTGGATGCTGGTTTGTGTCGCGAGGGTTTGGGTTTGCAGAGCTGGATGCTGGTTTGTAATCCTTGAGGGTTTGGGTTTGCAGAGCTGGATGCTGGTTTGTAATCTCGAGGGTTTGGGTTTGCAGAGCTGGATGCTGGTTTGTAATCTCGAGGTTTGGGTTTGCAGAGCTGGATGCTGGTTTGTAATCTCGAGGGTTTGGGTCTGCAGAGCTTGGATGCTGGTTTGTAATCTCGAGGGTTTGGGTTTGCAGAGCTGGATGCTGGTTTGTAATCTCGAGGGTTTGGGTTTGCAGAGCTGGATGCTGGTTTGTAATCTCGAGGGTTTGGGTTTGCAGAGCTGGATGCTGGTTTGTAATCTCGAGGGTTTGCAGAGCTGGATGCTGGTTTGTAATCGCGAGGGTTTGGGTTTGCAGAGCTGGATGCTGGTTTGTAATCGCGAGGGTTTGCAGAGCTGGATGCTGGTTTGTAATCGCGAGGGTTTGGGTTTGCAGAGCTGGATGCTGGTTTGTGTCCGCGAGGGTTTGGGTTTTGAGAGCTGGATGCTGGTTTGTAATCTCGAGGGTTTGGGTTTGCAGGAGCTGGATGCTGGTTTGTTTGCAGAGCTGGATGGGTTTGGGTTTGCAGAGCTGGATGCTGGTTTGTAATCTCGAGGGTTTGGGTCTGCAGAGCTTGGATGCTGGTTTGTAATCTCGAGGGTTTGGGTTTGCAGAGCTGGATGCTGGTTTGTAATCTCGAGGGTTTGGGTTTGCAGAGCTGGATGCTGGTTTGTAATCTCGAGGGTTTGGGTTTGCAGAGCTGGATGCTGGTTTGTAATCTCGAGGGTTTGGGTTTGCAGAGCTGGATGCTGGTTTGTAATCTCGAGGGTTTGCAGAGCTGGATGCTGGTTTGTATGTCCCAGGGTTTGGGTTTTGCAGAGCTGGATGCTGGTTTGTGTCGCGAGGGTTTGGGTTTGCAGAGCTGGATGCTGGTTTGTAATCTCGAGGGTTTGGGTTTGCAGAGCTGGATGCTGGTTTGTAATCTCGAGGGTTTGGGTCTGCAGAGCTGGATGCTGGTTTGTAATCTCGAGGGTTTGGGTTTGCAGAGCTGGATGCTGGTTTGTAATCTCGAGGGTTTGGGTTTGCAGAGCTGGATGCTGGTTTGTAATCTCGAGGGTTTGGGTTTGCAGAGCTGGATGCTGGTTTGTAATCTCGAGGGTTTGGGTTTGTCACGTGCAGTTAGGATGCATCAGATTGTTCTCTGGGATTCTGGCACGACGAGGCCAGTGCCTTTTATTGTTTTTCATATTTTACTTATTTTTCCTGCTTCCTGCGGTCATTGCATTTCCTGTTTTTGCCTTCAGGCAGTAAGAAGGGAATAGAAAAGGCACAAGGGACAACATGCAGGATTATGTACTAAACTGGGCAGCAGTGTGGAGTAGTGGTTAGGGCTCTGGACTTTTGACCGGAGGGTTGTGGGTTCAATCCCAGGTGGGGGACACTGCAGCTGTACACTTGAGCAAGGTACTTTACCTAGATTGCTCCAGTAAAAACACAACTGTATAAATGGGTAACTGTATGTAAAAATAATGTGATATCTTGTAACAATTGTAAGTCGCCCTGGATAAGGGCGTCTACTAATAAATAAATAATAATAATAAACTCCCTCGCTGTACAGTACAGTACTTCAGAGGCTGGCAAAGCACTCCCCCTGGTGGTGTGATGGAGCCAGTGTGCTCTGTAAACAGAAGTGAAAGCAAGACCCTTTTTTCACATTTTGTGTAAAACCGCAAGAAAGGTCCTGAAACTCGTCTTCTAGTTTTTAATTATCACAGTCCACACATACACTCCTTAGGATAGCACACACAAAAGCTAAATTTTGTGCAGAAGCTGTTAACCCAGCAGCAGTGTGCTGGGAGTGCTGGGGAGCTGTAGGGTTCTGATGGGGTGAGGTGGGGAGCTGTAGGGTTCTGATGTTTTGAGGTGGGGGAGCTGTAGGGTTCTGATGGGTTGAGGTGGGGAGCTGTAGGGTTCTGATGGGTTGAGGTGGGGAGCTGTAGGGTTCTGATGTTTTGAGGTGGGGGAGCTGTAGGGTTCTGATGGGTTGAGGTGGGGAACTGTAGGGTTCTGATGGGTTGAGGTGGGGAGCTGTAGGGTTCTGACGGGGTGAGATGGGGAACTGTAGGGTTCTGATGGGTTGAGGTGGGGGAGCTGTAGGGTTCTGACGGGGTGAGATGGGGAGCTGTAGGGTTCTGATGTTTTGAGGTGGGGGAGCTGTAGGGGTCTGACGGGGTGAGGTGGGGAGCTGTAGGGTTCTGATGTTTTGAGGTGGGGGAGCTGTAGGGTTCTGATGGGGTGAGATGGGGAGCTGTAGGGTTCTGATGTTTTGAGGTGGGGAGCTGTAGGGTTCTGATGGGTTGAGGTGGGGGAGCTGTAGGGTTCTGATGGGGTGAGGTGGGGGAGCTGTAGGGTTCTGATGTTTTGAGGTGGGGGAGCTGTAGGGTTCTGATGGGGTGAGATGGGGAGCTGTAGGGTTCTGACGGGTGAGGTGGGGAGCTGTAGGGTTCTGACGGGGTGAGATGGGGAGCTGTAGGGTTCTGACGGGGTGAGGTGGGGAGCTGTAGGGTTCTGATGTTTTGAGGTGGCGGAGCTGTAGGGTTCTGACGGGGTGAGGTGGGGAGCTGTAGGGTTCTGATGTTTTGAGGTGGGGAGCTGTAGGGTTCTGATGGGGTGAGATGGGGGAGCTGTAGGGTTCTGACGGGGTGAGATGGGGAGCTGTAGGGTTCTGATGTTTTGAGGTGGGGGAGCTGTAGGGTTCTGATGGGGTGAGATGGGGAGCTGTAGGGTTCTGATGTTTTGAGGTGGGGGAGCTGTAGGGTTCTGATGGGTTGAGGTGGGGGGAGCTGTAGGGTTCTGACGGGGTGAGGTGGGGAGCTGTAGGGTTCTGATGGGGTGAGGTGGGGAGCTGTAGGGTTCTGATGTTTTGAGGTGGGGGAGCTGTAGGGTTCTGATGGGGTGAGATGGGGAGCTGTAGGGTTCTGACGGGGTGAGATGGGGAGCTGTAGGGTTCTGACGGGGTGAGGTGGGGAGCTGTAGGGTTCTGACGGGGTGAGGTGGGGAGCTGTAGGGTTCTGATGTTTTGAGGTGGGGGAGCTGTAGGGTTCTGATGGGGTGAGATGGGGAGCTGTAGGGTTCTGACGGGGTGAGGTGGGGAGCTGTAGGGTTCTGATGGGTTGAGGTGGGGAGCTGTAGGGTTCTGATGGGGTGAGGTGGGGGAGCTGTAGGGTTCTGATGGGGTGAGGTGGGGAGCTGTAGGGTTCTGATGGGGTGAGATGGGGAGCTGTAGGGTTCTGATGGGGTGAGGTGGGGAGCTGTAGGGTTCTGACGGGGTGAGGTGGGGAGCTGTAGGGTTGTGATGTTTTGAGGTGGGGGAGCTGTAGGGTTCTGATGGGGTGAGGTGGGGAACTGTAGGGTTTGGATGGGTTGAGGTGGGGAGCTGTAGGGTTCTGACGGGGTGAGGTGGGGAGCTGTAGGGTTCTGATGGGTTGAGGTGGGGAACTGTAGGGTTCTGATGGGTTGAGGTGGGGAGCTGTAGGGTTCTGATGTTTTGAGGTGGGGGAGCTGTAGGGTTCTGATGGGTTGAGGTGGGGAGCTGTAGGGTTCTGATGGGGTGAGGTGGGGAGCTGTAGGGTTCTGATGGGTTGTTTTTAATCTTTCATTTTAGAAACACAGAGGACTTTGTGACCTGGGTGGATTCCTCTAAGATCAAGCAGCATGTGCTGGAGTATAATGAACAGGTGAGTGCACCGGGAAGTGAATTTAGTAGAAACGACTCCAATGACAGAATCCAGCCTGTCCAGCTCCCACAATGTCATCCGTACAATGGGAAGCTACTGCAATGCCTTCCCTGTAGCGTTGTGGAAACTCCTCGCTCGGCTCTGCCACTACCAGCACACAAGCGAGCTTTCTTTGGCCAAACAAGTGACAGAAATATGTGGATTTCCAAATACCCTAATTTGGCAGGGCTGCAGTTGATTTAAAATGTGATTTTTAAAAAAAAAGTTTAAGAGAATGAATGCAGAAGAGGGGAAAAAAAACAGTGAATTTGGGCACCTGGCTTGCTGATCAGTGTCCCCCTCCCCCCCTCTCGTGTGTAACTCGCTCTTCTCTCATTTTCAGAGGGATGATTTTGACCTGGTTGTGTAGGAGGGTCCCAGGCTGCAGTTAATGAAACCCTTTTCATTGAGCTGTGAGGAGCTGTGGCCACACTGATTGCAAGAGAGACGCATTGCTCCAGAGCCACAGCTGCTTTATTATTACTCATCGCACTGCAAACGGCACAACTCCATTGTCATTGGTGAAAACACATGCAATGTATTTATAGCAGTGCAGTCTAATGTGTACTTTTTATATAGAAATACAGACTGCTTTATTCTGATTTACGATTGTTATTTACTGACGTTTCCCGTCCTGTGCAGTGTTTTACTCAACTTGCATTCCTTGTGCTGTGGAGTGCAGGGCAAGCAGCAGCAGCCTGCAGACAATGTGAAGCAATACTGGATCACCAGACCACCAGAGCAGCATTTATTAAGATCTGGTTCCAACACCCTAAACCTTCAGGAAACAGGCTTGAGAAACTGCAGCGAAAGCAATACACAATGTTATTTTAATAAAAAAAAAAACATTACTTACTGTTCCGCTGTTGTGCAATTTAATTTAATCAGGTGCATACTTAAGTTGAATTGCTTGGAAATATACAATATACAGTTGCCTGCTAGTATAAAGACCACACTATGAAATAACATTCATTAATGAGATTAATAAAACTCTCCACCCAGTCATTAAGGATATTTAAAAGGAAAAAAAAAAAAAATTACTATTGCTTTGTCATTCCCAGTTCGTACAGTACACTGACCACCCAGCCACCACCCTCACATCAGAGTACAGTACACTGACCACCCAGCCACCACCCTCACATCAGAGTACAGTACACTGACCACCCAGCCACCACCCTCACATCAGGTACAGTACACTGACCACCCAGCCACCACCCTCACATCAGAGTACAGTACACTGACCACCCAGCCACCACCCTCACATCAGAGTACAGTACACTGACCACCCAGCCACCACCCTCACATCAGAGTACAGTACACTGACCACCCAGCCACCACCCTCACATCAGAGTACAGTACACTGACCACCCAGCCACCACCCTCACATCAGAGTACAGTACACTGACCACCCAGCCACCACCCTCACATCAGAGTACAGTACACTGACCACCCAGCCACCACCCTCACATCAGAGTACAGTACACTGACCACCCAGCCACCACCCTCACATCAGAGTACAGTACACTGACCACCCAGCCACCACCCTCACATCAGAGTACAGTACACTGACCACCCAGCCACCACCCACATCAGAGTACAGTACACTGACCACCCAGCCACCACCCTCACATCAGAGTACAGTACACTGACCACCCAGCCACCACCCTCACATCAGAGTACAGTACACTGACCACCCAGCCACCACCCTCACATCAGAGTACAGTACACTGACCACCCAGCCACGACCCTCACATCAGAGTACAGTACACTGACCACCCAGCCACGACCCTCACATCAGAGTACAGTACACTGACCACCCAGCCACCACCCTCACATCAGAGTACAGTACACTGACCCTCACATCAGAGTACAGTACAGTGACCACCCAGCCACGACCCTCACATCAGAGTACAGTACACTGACCACCCAGCCACCACCCTCATCAGAGTACAGTACACCCTCACATCAGAGTACAGTACAGTGACCACCCAGCCACGACCCTCACATCAGGTACAGTACACTGACCACCCTCACATCAGAGTACAGTACACCGACCACCCAGCCACCACCACCCTCACATCAGAGTACAGTACAGTGACCACCCAGCCACCACCCTCACATCAGAGTACAGGTACACTGACCACCCAGCCACGACCTCACATCAGAGTACAGTACACTGACCACCCAGCCACCACCCTCACATCAGAGTACAGTACACTGACCTCACATCAGAGTACAGTACAGTGACCACCCAGCCACGACCCTCACATCAGAGTACAGTACACTGACCACCCAGCCACCACCCTCACATCAGAGTACAGTACACTGACCCTCACATCAGAGTACAGTACAGTGACCACCCAGCCACGACCCTCACATCAGAGTACAGTACACTGACCACCCAGCCACCACCCTCACATCAGAGTACAGTACACTGACCACCCAGCCACCACCCTCACATCAGAGTACAGTACACTGACCACCCAGCCACCACCCTCACATCAGAGTACAGTACACTGACCACCCAGCCACCCCCTCACATCAGAGTACAGTACACTGACCACCCAGCCACGACCCTCACATCAGAGTACAGTACACTGACCACCCAGCCACGACCCTCACATCAGAGTACAGTGACCACCCAGCCACGACCCTCACTGACCACCCAGCCACGACCCTCACATCAGAGTACAGTACACTGACCACCCAGCCAGCACCCTCACATCAGAGTACAGTACACTGACCACCCAGCCAGCACCCTCACATCAGAGTACAGTACACTGACCACCCAGCCACCACCCTCACATCAGAGTACAGTACACTGACCACCCAGCCACCACCCTCACATCAGAGTACAGTACACTGACCACCCAGCCACCACCCTCACATCAGAGTACAGTACACTGAAACACAAAGAGATGGGTAACAAAATAGAAGTTGGCTGAAAATAATATTACTGCTAAGAGAATCCAGAGCTGCCGGTATGGAGGGTAAAGCCAGCATCAGATAACACAGTGCAAGCTGACATAGGGAATAAACATGCCCTTTGAAATCTACCGCTTGAGATGCAAAACCATTCATTTACACAACAGAGCAGAGACCAGAATCGAGGCAGTGATGACAACGGCCAAGAAACACTCCCAACAGGGTTTCATTTGAACTCGTTTCATCCCATTTCCTTTTGTTTCTGCTGGACAAACAAACGGGCCGTTCCACGAAACAGCGTGTTTCCAAAGACCAGTGAATACTGGGGTTCGGTCTAATTAACACAAACTGTCACACACATTCCAGGTTTTATTACGAGCTTGATTAGTCAGTGTGATGTTACTCTCCTTGCAAAACCAGGCGTGGACTCGGAGTGCTATGCAATGGGAGTCTTATTTCTTACTAAACAGAAAGAGAATGGTACGTGCAGCGGTTTAATAAAACACACCACAGAACGTGTAAAGATTTTTGGAAGTAATTCCAGCCCGGGTATAAAGGAGTGGGATCAGCGGGTCCCCGCGGCCCCTCAGAGCCACCAGAACCTCACATAGACGATCAGCATGACGAGGAACACCCCCACGGCAGCCAGCTTGGCGTACGTGGAGCGCGTGTTCAGGTACTTGGCGTCACTCCGGTATTTCTTCGACAGGCTTGACAGGTTGCTGGCCTTGGAGTCCAAAGCTTAAAACGGAGAAAAGAAAAAACAGAAGACACTTCAGGCATGGAACTCAGACCCCTACTGCACCGCAGACTCACCCATTCCAGGCTTTACTACCAGCTTGATTAGCCACAGTGTGGTGCGTCTTATTTTAAATTCATAGTAAAACCAGGAATGGATCAAACTGCTATGCAATGGGAGTCTTTATTTCCATCCCTGCACTTTCATTAGCAACACTTTACATTAGATTCAAAATCCACAGACACTGGGTCCAAATCAGCCCTCAAAGAGAAGCGTGATTCTTTGGTAAAATCAATCTTTATTTTGATGATCATTTACAGATTGACATTGTTTACTGAATGGCAAAGTGCAAATGTTCCAACGGTAGGTCAAAGTACAGCGAGCCAGAATATCTACAACCTCCCTGCAGTACAGATGGAGGCTGGATACAGTACATAGAAATATATGAGCTTACTCTCTGCACACCCTGCAGCTCTGTGTGTGTGTGTGTGTGTCTCCGTACCTGACAGCGCCTCTCCTCTCTGCAGCACCTCCTCAATGTTGGCTACCATGATTCTCTGCACATCCTGCAGCTCTGTGTTGATGTTCCCCAGGTTGCGTCGGGCTCTGCTGTCAATGTACGACTTCTTGGTCTTCTGAATGTACGTGTCTGCAGAAAATCCAACCAAAACACATAGGGAATATTTACTAGAAATAGGGAGCATGTGACACTTAGCCAAGGGTCTGCACACCGTGGACAAGAGCGGTTTCACCACAGCTTTCCAGAAACAAAATGATCTTCAGATAAATGCCTCACTTAAAACTCAGCACGTCAGTCTGCCGAACTTCATTTAGGAGTGCAGAGAATAATATGAAGCGAAGCTGTGCATACGAGGGGTGTTCAAAACGAGTCTGAACGCTGGCACAGAACAGAAAGAGTGTGGCACAGGACCTGCATTGTGAAGCGCTGTGATCTCAACCCGGTACACATTGAAACTCACCAAACTCAATAAAGGAGTACGGTCTGGATACCGTGGGCACTCTCTTCCCATGCTGCTCATCGAACTCCGATTGTAAATCTTCCAGGTAGGCAAACGCCAGCTTCTTGGGGAACCCCGCCTCACACAGGACCAGGTAGCACACCCCCTTCTCGATGACGTAGCTGCAGGACCAAGAGCAGCAGTGAAGTCCTTCAGCAGGGCCACTTCACAAGCCATGCAACAGGAGTCTTATTCCCACCCCTGCTCTGGATTCTCAGTGATCAGATCCACGTGCAGCCTGCCACTCCCCCGCCCACCCAGCCCACAAAGCACCCGCTGCAATCAGGCTTACTCACTGGAAAGACATGGCCCCTGCCTCCAGGGTGCATCGCGGAGGGGACTGTTCATTCAGCTTCCTGAAGAGCTGCTTGGCCTGGCTTTGATACTGCTGCAGGTCCCGCCCAGACTGAGGAGACAGAGAGACATGAGCAGCATCATCAGAGACACGACTCACTCCCCTCACAGTGTAGCCGGGGTGAAACGAGGCTCCCACTGCATAGGAGTTTAATAAGAGTGGGCTCACCCGAGCGTGTTACCTTTACACTGTGGCTAATCAAGCTCCAAGTAAAACCGCTAAGCGTATTTCCACCCCTGGTGTGTGTACAGCCAGCTGTTCACCTGAATGGCAGAACCGCATTGCATTGTATTAATACTTGTACTGTGATTCTTGAAATGTATTTTTGTTTACGACTGTAAGTCGCCCTGGATAAGGGCGTCTGCTAAGAAATAAATAATAATAATAATAATAATAATAATAATAATAATAATAATAATAATAATAAATTGATATACAGTACTGTGCAAAAGTTTTAGGCAGGTGTGAAAAAATGCTGTAAAGTAAGAATGCTTTCAAAAATAGACATGTTAATAGTTTATATTTATCAATTAACAAAATGCAAAGTGAGTGAACAGAAGAAAAATCTACATCAAATCAATATTTGGTGTGACCACCCTTTGCCTTCAAAACAGCATCAATTCTTCTAGGTACACTTGCACACAGTTTTTGAAGGAACTCGGCAGGTAGGTTGGCCCAAACATCTTGGAGAACTAACCACAGTTCTTCTGTGGATTTAGGCAGCCTCAGTTGCTTCTCTCTCTTCGTGTAATCCCAGACAGACTCGATGATGTTGAGATCAGGGCTCTGTGGGGGCCATACCATCACTTCCAGGACTCCTTGTTCTTCTTTACGCTGAAGATAGTTCTTCATGACTTTCGCTGTATGTTTGGGGTCGTTGTCATGCTGCAGAATAAATTTGGGGCCAATCAGATGCCTCCCTGATGGTATTGCATGATGGATAAGTATCTGCCTGTACTTCTCAGCATTGAGGAGACCATTAATTCTGACCAAATCCCCAACTCCATTTGCAGAAATGCAGCCCCAAACTTGCAAGGAACCTCCACCATGCTTCACTGTTGCCTGCAGACACTCATTTGTGTACCGCTCTCCAACCTTCGGCGAACAAACTGCCTTCTGCTACAGCCAAATATTTCAAATTTTGACTCATCAGTCCAGAGCACCTGCTGCCATTTTTCTGCACCCCAGTTCCTGTGTTTTCGTGCACAGTTGAGTCGCTTGGCCTTGTTTCCACGTCGGAGGTATGGCTTTTTGGCCGCAAGTCTTCCATGAAGGCCACTTCTGACCAGACTTCTCCGGACAGTAGATGGGTGTACCAGGGTCCCACTGTTTTCTGCCAATTCTGAGCTGATGGCACTGCTGGACATCTTCCGATTGCGAAGGGAAGTAAGCATGATGTGTCTTTCATCTGCTGCAGTAAGTTTCCTTGGCCGACCACTGCGTCTACGGTCCTCAACGTTGCCCGTTTCTTTGTGCTTCTTCAAAAGAGCTTGGACAGCACATCTGGAAACCCCTGTCTGCCTTGAAATTTCTGCCTGGGAGAGACCTTGCTGATGCAGTATAAATACCTTGTGTCTTGTTGCTGCGCTCAGTCTTGCCATGGTGTATGACTTTTGACAGTAAACTGTCTTCAGCAACCTCACCTTGTTAGCTGAGTTTGGCTGTTCCTTACCCAGTTTCATTCCTCCTACACAGCTGTTTCTGTTTCAGTTAATGATTGTGTTTCAACCTACATATTGAATTGATGATCATTAGCACCTGTTTGGTATAAATGTTTAATCATACACCTGACTATATGCCTACAAAATCCCTGACTTTGTGCAAGTGTACCTAGAAGAATTGATGCTGTTTTGAAGGCAAAGGGTGGTCACACCAAATATGGATTTGATTTAGATTTTTCTTCTGTTCACTCACTTTGCATTTAGTTAATTGATAAATATAATCTATTAACATGTCTATTTTTGAAAGCATTCTTACTTTACAGCATTTTTTCACACCTGCACGCAGCTCTGAATGCTGGTTCTGTGATTATTCAGCTGGGGGTGGAAGTCAGAGCTGTACAGAGTTTATTACACAGTGAGCAGTACAGCATCGCATTGCACTGACATCCTCAAGAAGGGGCGCTCCAGGAAAGCCAGTTCACAGCGCTCTGCCCCTGCTAACCTAGTCTACAGTGTACAGTATGGAGCCCAGTCTACCTGGCCTTTAGAAACTAGACTGGATCAGCAAACCAAAACTACAGCAAGAAGATACTGAACCTGGAAGAATTCATTCCAGGCTTGATCATTCTCAAAGCATGCATCTGGGGAGTGCTTAATAACGCTTGCTAATTATCCAGGTGCAGGAGGTAGAAATGTTCAATACAAACCTGCTCTCCTCCCTGGATGTCAGCAAAAAAGACAAGAGCAAACCAGGTAAACACACAGAGACATAACAAACAGCAGCTGATAGGAATTCCAGTGTTATAACAACAGGGTTACTACAAAGATTAAAGACACTGTATTCACCTCGACTATGTTAACACTTATTAAAACTGTACAGCAAGTATAGAAGCTACAGTGACCAATCCTGGCAAACGGTACTGTCACCGTGCACATCAATAAACATACGTGTGTCATTTCCTATACTCAAAACAGAATATAATGAACAAGGACTGAAAGCAGGAGTCTACGCATACACATATACACTGTGCTCATCAGTAATTACAGAGGAGTCTACGCATACACATATACACTGTGCTCATCAGTAATTACAGAGGTCTCGCACGACATATACACTGTGCTCATCAGTAATTACAGAGGAGTCGCATACACATATACACTGTGCTCATCAGTAATTACAGAGGAGTATACGCATACACATATACACTGTGCTCATCAGTAATTACAGAGGAGTCTACGCATACACATATACACTGTGCTCATCAGTAATTACAGAGGAGTCTACGCATACACATATACACTGTGCTCATCAGTAATTACAGAGGTCTACGCATACACATATACACTGTGCTCATCAGTAATTACAGAGGTCTACGCATACATATACACTGTGCTCATCAGTAATTACAGAGGAGTCTACGCATACACATATACACTGTGCTCGTCAGTAATTACAGGAGTCACTATCAAATTAATCAAATAGAGCTTTAGTGAATACATCTCTTCAGAATATGAAGACTGTTTCGTATTATTATTATTATTATTATTATTATTATTATTATTTTGTTCCGAACCTGTTCGTCCTCCTGCATGGATGCGGCGAGCGGGAGTCCATCCGCGACCCGGGCAATCATCGTCAACAACACCATCTTCAACTGAGCTCGAGAAACCAGCAACAAACACAGTGAAATGAATGGGCAGACTGGTAAACACAGTGAAATGAATGGGCAGACTGGTTATTTCAAACCGCTTTCACTGACACTCCTTCAGGGCTGCGCTGGCCGGAAACACTGCACTGTGGTGTGCTCCTTTTTATCTTTCCCCACCCTTCCTCGTCGTTCTCTGATGGCGCACAACTGAACACAAAGCGTTCCGGGGAGAATTGTGGTTCCGTGTGGGAACCAGCGCCATCGTGTGAGAGAGGTGGCGAATTATCAAATTAATCAAACGCTGTGCTGTGAATACATCTCTTAATAATAATAAGAATAATTAATAATATATATATATATATATATTATATATATATATATTATTATTATATATTCCGAACCTGTTCGTCCTCCTGCATGGATGTTTAGCACACAGTGAGCATCCACAGCATCGCATCGCAATCATCGTCAAAGTGACACCGATTCTTAAATGAGCTCGAGAAACCAGCAACAAACACCTTCCTGAAATGAATGGGCAGACTGGTAAACACTAGTGAAATGAATGGGCAGACTGTTATTTCAAACCGCTTTCCACTGACAAGCCAGTTCAGGGCTGCCCCTGCTAACCGGAAACACTGCACTGTATGTGCTCCCAGTCTATCTTTCCCCAGAAACTCCTCGTCGTTTCTCCAAAACTGGCAAGAACAACTGAACAAAATTCATTCCGGGAGAATTGCATGGTTCCGTGTGGGAACCAGCGCCATCGTGTGAGAGAGGACAGATTATTACTCATTATACACAATCACTACCTGTTTTTTACAATTTATTATTAATAATAATAATACAATTTTAATAATAATAATATATATATATATATATATATATATATATATATTTAATCTATCAAATGACATAAATACAAGTCGAGTTGTTCTGAGTTTTATCAAAGAGAAAATAAAGTGGCTTTGAATCGCACTGACATCCTGAAAGACAGGGGTGACTGAAAGAAAGGCAGATAGAACGAATCCTTCCTTAAAGCAAGACAACAGGAAACTACAGTTAATCCAAGACTGGACTGTTAATATTACCAAACAGAAAAAAAAATATATATATATATATACTGCTGCCCTGAAAACCTAGTCTACAGTTCATTGAATATAAACCCAGTCTACCTGGCCTTTAGAAAGTGACTGGATCAGCAAACCAAAACTCCCACAAGAAGATACTGAACCTGGAAGAATTCATTCCAGGCTTGATCATTCACAGTGAGATGTCACCAGCACCTCCAGAGAATCCAGCATTTGGTTTCATTTCAGTGAGATGGACAGATTACTTTGTCATTTTTTAACTGCATCATCACCTGTTATTTTAATTTTCTTTCACTCTATTGTTATGATAATCTCACCGCGCGCACAACACAGTTTAATCTATCAAAATGACATAAATACAGCGTGCGCTCTGATTTTACAAAGAGAAAATAAAGTGGCTTTGAATGTCCACAGAGTGAAAGATTGTGGGTGAGAGAATGAAAGGAGATGAATCAGTCTTGTGCACAGTGAAACTACAGCTACATCCAAGACTGGATATTTATCACCAAACAGAAAAAAAATATATATATATATATATACCCTGTATGAAAACACCTGCTCCACATTTCATTGAATACAGACACCCACCCTCCCACTGCCATCCCAGTGAGATGTCATCAGCACCTCCACCCTCCCACCGCGCGCGCATCACAGTGAGATGTCATCAGCACCTCCACCCTCCCACTGCGGCGCATCACAGTGAGATGTCATCAGCACCTCCACCCTCCCACCGCGGCGCATCACAGTGAGATGTCATCAGCACCTCCACCCTCCCACCGCGGCGCATCACAGTGAGATGTCATCAGCACCTCCACCCTCCCACCGCGGCGCATCACAGTGAGATGTCATCAGCACCTCCACCCTCCCACTGCGCGCATCACAGTGAGATGTCATCAGCACCTCCACCCTCCCACCGCGCGCATCACAGTGAGATGTCCTCCCCTCCCACTGCACGCTCCACCCCCACCCTCCCACTGCGGCGCATCACAGTGAGATGTCATCAGCACCTCCACCCTCCCACTGCATCACAGTGAGATGTCATCAGCCCCACCCTCACCGCGGCGCATCACAGTGAGATGTCATCAGCACCTCCACCCTCTCACCGCGGCGCATCACAGTGAGATGTCATCAGCACCTCCACCCTCCCACTGCGGCGCATCACAGTGAGATGTCATCAGCACCTCCACCCTCCCACTGCGGCGCATCACAGTGAGATGTCATCAGCCCCTCCACCCTCCCACTGCGGGCGCATCACAGTGAGATGTCATCAGCACCTCCACCCCTCCCACTGCGTGAGCATCACAGTGAGATGTCATCAGCACCTCCACCCCACCCACCCACTGCGGGCGCATCACAGTGAGATGTCATCAGCACCTCCACCCTCCCACTGCGGCGCATCACAGTGAGATGTCATCAGCACCTCCACCCTCCCACTGCGGCTCATCACAGTGAGATGTGCTGCTATATTTTGATCAGGCTGCAGCACACAACAATCCCTATCTTCTTCAATCCCCCATTGCTATTCTTGTGCATTGTACTATGCTTTACTACACTTTCACCACAGCTTCAGACAACACGTGGATGCACTCTCTCATTTTGTTGTTGATCTGTTGTTAAGGGGGTAGTGGTATAAAATGTATTTGAGATTAAAGACAAAGAAAGCACAAAGCATGCTCTTGCCAGGGAAGAGCACAGCCAGGTATAACACTGGCTGCAGTGGCCATGAGACACATCCTGTCCTTGAATTGCATTGTCACTATCTGTCATCTCACGTGACACGCGTGTACCACGGCAGCATCCACAGGAAACACACGCTGTTAATCAGAACATTTTATTAAAACAAACAGAGACTACATTAGTAAATAAAGACAGGCTCAGTATAATGTATGAATCATTCTCTACAGCATCTCAATGTAATAGACAGGCTCAGTATAATGTATGAATCATTCTCTACAGCATCTCAATGTAATAGACAGGCTCAGTATAATGTATGAATCATTCTCTACAGCATCTCAATGTAATAGACAGGCTCAGTATAATGTAGGAATCATTCTCTACAGCATCTCAATAATAGACAGGCTCAGTATAATGTATGAATCATTCTCTACAGCATCTCAATGTAATAGACAGGCTCAGTATAATGTATGAATCATTCTCTACAGCATCTCAATGTAATAGACAGGCTGGGTGAAACAGCCACACACAGCCCTGCAAGGCAGGATAACCAACATTAGTACAGAGAATACAAAAGATTTAAAGCAGCCCTTTGCTCCTGTGGATTGTCAGTCATATTGTGTTGTGAGGAGCAGCCCATCCACATGCAGACCAGCACAGTGAAGCAGAGAGCTCAGCAGCTCCTTGAAATCATTCAGTATTTGCACCTTTTGTATTCAAATCGAGAAGCATTTTCAATTAACTGGAAAAGCCAGATTTGGTCCAGACTTGTATATTAAACTTAATTTATATAGATTTAAAATTTCTTCAGTAATGCAATATGACAGTTTTCCTTATTGATTTGAATGACACTTGTCTGGTGACATCATTAGAATGGAATTCCTCGAGCTCATGGCTCCTCCCCCGTCTCTCCCGGTCGCGTTTGCAAAGCTCCCTGATGAAATGTATTGCTGTGCAGTGGATAACCGAGGTGTGCTTCAGATGGGGACACTGCAGCGATAGCAATCAGACTCCCATTGCACAGCAGTTTGGGGTCAGGAGCCCCAGGGTTCTCTCCAGCTTGTCCCGGATCTGCTCAGCGCGCTCCTGGGAGCCCTGGAGCAGGGGGAGCCGCGGGGGCCCGAGGGGCAAACCTGACAGCACCAGCATCAACTGCTTATTCACAGCCAAGTCAAACCCTGCAGGAAGAAATAAGAGAACAAGAGAAAACATGAGAGGAGAACAAGAGAGGAGAACATGAGAGGAAATCACGAGAGGAAAACAAGAGGAAACACGAGAGGAAAACAAGAGGAAACACGAGAGGAGAACAAGATAGGAGAACAAGATAGGAGAACAAGAGGAAACACGAGAGGAAAACACGAGAGGAGAACAAGAGGAAACACGAGAGGACAACAAGAGGAAACACGAGAGGAGAACAAGAGGAAACACGAGAGGAGAACAAGAGGAAACACGAGAGGAGAACAAGAGGAAACACGAGAGGAGAACAAGAGAGGAGAACATGAGAAAACACGAGAGAACAAGAGGAAACTCGAGAAAACACGAGGAGAAAGAGAAAACATGAAAGGAGAACAAGAGAGGAGAACATGAGAAAACACGAGAGAATGAGAAAAAACACGAGAGGAGAACAAGAGAGGCGACAGAGAAAACACGAGAACAAGAGAGAACACAAGAGGAGAATGAGAGAAAACACGAAAGGAGAACATGAGAGGAGAACACGGGAGGAGAACAAGAGGAAACACGAGAGGAGAACAAGAGGGAACAAGAGGAAACATGAGAAAACACGAGAGGAGAAAGAAAACACGAGAGGAAAACAAGAGAGGAGAACAAGAGAAAACACGAGAGGAGAACAAGAGGAAACACGAGAGGAGAACAAGAGGAAACACGAGAGAACACGAGAGAACAAGAGAGAATACGAGAGGAGAATGAGAGAAAAACACGAGGAGAATGAGAAAACACGATGAGAACAAGAGAAAACACAAGAGAACAAGAGAACACGAGAGGAGAACAAGAGAACACGAGAGGAGAACAAGAGAACACGAGAGGAGAACAAGAGAACACGAGAGGAGAACACGAGGAAACACAGGAGGAGATTGGAGGGTGTGGATGTTATTTACAGACATTGTCTGCCTTGAACCTGCCTGGCCATGTGGACGAGGTCATCTGAATGAGGGAGTTAGATGGAGGGACGTGAAAGAGGAGAGGGAGGGCATTGCCTTGTTTTTTTATAGCTGGCTAATGAACATGGCAAGTGATGTGGGGGGTACCCTCCTGCTGAAATAGTTTCCAATAAGTCCACACCCTGCCCTTCCAGACAGCATGCATCTCACAAAGAAATCATGTCAGTTTGATGGCATGCATGCAGCACTGCTGTACTCCAGCACACTGCTGCTAGAACTCCATGGGCTGCAATCACCAGTTTATCTGTGCTCTGATTGGCTTGGAGGAGTAAACTCTCCTGTGCACGGATTGGATAGGAGCTGGCACAATGATTCTGAGGGGGAGGGACTCACCAAGCTGGAAGGCAAAGCTCAAGACTTCCTGCGTTTGGAACTGAAGACGACAAAAAAAAAAAAGAAACACACACGCACATGATTCCAATGAGACTAAAGAGGGAGAGAACTTCACAGATCTGCATGATCTCATGGCTCCTATTGGAAACATCAGCAATATTGTGCTGAAGACACTGTGTGATCATTACCTGGATCTTCCTGGCCTGGGCGACATCTCCCTTCTCAAAAGCAGCCAGCATGCCATTAACCACGCTGCCCATGTAATTGTAGGTGCTGCAGCAACAGAGGGGGAAACACACAGTCAGAGACACAGGTCTGGAGCCTTGCAGGCAACAAAACCTCTTTATTAACAACTCTGACAGAAGACATCCCAAGAGATAAACAAGAGCTCAAGATTGAATAGAAACAAACAGAAAAAACATCCCATTCAAAGCCATTCCTTCATACAGGAGCACATTGCTATAGGCAATGCAGGGCTGAGTGAACATTGCAGGAGCTGCTGTAGAAGAGATGCACAGACAGCAGCTCAGATTCACCCTGCAAGAGAAGCCAGTCTGGGGATCCTGTGCAGGGAGCCTGTGTGGGGAGCCTGTGCAGGAATCCTGTGTGGAGAGCCTGTGTGGAGAGCCTGTGTGGAGATCCTGTGCAGGGAGCCTGTGTGGAGAGCCTGTGCAGGGAGCCTGTGCAGGGAGCCTGTGCAGGGAGCCTGTCTGGAAATCCTGTAGGACAGTGCCACTGGGAAAGACAGAATTGGCAACTGGACAGAAACTGTGATGCTTACCTGCCAACAGCACCATGTGCTCCCAGAACCAACGCTGACAGCAATTGCTGAAAAAGAACAAAAAACGACAAGAAAACAACACACCATGATGGACATGATACTACAATGGAGAAACACCCTGCAGACTGCACAGTCACCCTGCACACAGCCACCATGCACACAGTCACCCTGCACACAGTCACCCTGCACAGGCTGCACCCCACTGCACATTCCCAGCACAGCCCCTGGAGGGAGACAGAGAGCAAGCCTACCTCATCCACCCCGTAGAGCATTTGCCAGGACCGGGGACTGCTGTGGACACACTGGCCGAAGTCCAGCAGGTCTCTGCTGCTGAACTTGAGTCCCTGGAAGGAGGGGATGAGCTCCTGAGCCCCCTGCAGGACAGCCTGGGCACAGACTGCAGAGAGATAGGAATGGGCTCATTCAGAACACCAGGGTTAGTGGGCAGGAAGCACACTGCTGCTGCATCACCACCGCAGACCACATAGTTAACAGCCACAGGACAGGGCTTCGGGGTGACTCCCTGCACTCTGGGGCGACCACTCCCTGCACTCTGGGGCGACCACTCCCTGCACTCTGGGGCGACTCCCTCTATTTTTGCATAAGGTCCTGTATGATCAGTGCTAGGGCTGTTAATGTGTGTGTTGTGTGACATTCTACTGCACAGTGGACAGACTGAATCCATGCATTGGGTATCCACAGAGTATTCTCACTCCCTGCCCGTGTCTCACTCTCTGTGGAGTATTCTCACTCCCTGCCCGTGTCTCACTCTCTGTGGAGTATTCTCACTCCCTGCCCGTGTCTCACTCTCTGTGGAGTATTCTCACTCCCTTCCCGTGTCTCACTCTCTGTGGAGTATTCTCACTCCCTGCCCGTGACTCACTCTCTGTGGAGTATTCTCACTCCCTGCCCGTGTCTCACTCTCTGTTGAGTATTCTCACTCCCTGCCCGTGTCTCACTCTCTGGTACTCACTCTTCACTCCCGTGACGTCGGGCAGGTGGTAGTAGTAGAACGGCACGTGTGGTGCTGCTGAAGCCACTTCCTGTAGAAACTGGAGCAGAGCGCCTGGAAGGGGAGGAGACACAGAGAACAGGGTCAGCTGCCTGCAGCGCCATCCAGTGGACAGAGTGGAAAAGGGCACTCACCTGTACTGGGAGGTTTGAAGAAGGAGGGAGATATCACTGATATCCCATCAGCCCCGATCCCAGCTGCATGCCTCGCCAGCTCCTGGGACTCTCTCAAACTCAAACATCCCACATGAACAATCACATGATCCACCCTGTGCACAAAACACAATCACACAGCATGAGCAATCACATGATCCACCCTGTGCACAACACTGAATCACACAGCATGAGCAATCACATGATCCACCCTGTGCACAAAACACAATCACACAGCATGAGCAATCACATGATCCACCCTGTGCACAAAACACAATCACACAGCATGAGCAATCACATGATCCACCCTGTGCACAACACTGAATCACACAGCATGAGCAATCACATGATCCACCCTGTGCACAAAACACAATCACACAGTATGAGCAATCACATGATCCACCCTGTGCACAAAACACTGAGTCACACAGCATGAGCAATCACATGATCCACCCTGTGCACAAAACACAATCACACAGCATGAGCAATCACATGATCCACCCTGTGCACAACACTGAATCACACAGCATGAGCAATCACATGATCCACCCTGTGCACAAAACACTGAGTCACACAGCATGAGCAATCACATGATCCACCCTGTGCACAAAACACAATCACACAGCATGAGCAATCACATGATCCACCCTGTGCACAACACTGAATCACACAGCATGAGCAATCACATGATCCACCCTGTGCACAAAACACAATCACACAGCATGAGCAATCACATGATCCACTCTGTGCACAACACTGAATCACACAGCATGAGCAATCACATGATCCATTCTGTGCACAACACTGAATCACACAGCATGAGCAATCACATGATCCACCCTGTGCACAAAACACAATCACACAGCATGAGCAATCACATGATCCACCCTGTGCACAAAACACAATCACACAGCATGAGCAATCACATGATCCACCCTGTGCACAAAACACAATCACACAGCATGAGCAATCACATGATCCACCCTGTGCACAACACTGAATCACACAGCATGAGCAGTCACATGATCCACCCTGTGCACAAAACACACAATCACACAGCATGAGCAATCACATGATCCACCCTGTGCACAAAACACAATCACACAGCATGAGCAATCACATGATCCACCCTGTGCACAAAACACAATCACACAGCATGAGCAATCACATGATCCACCCTGTGCACAACACTGAATCACACAGCATGAGCAATCACATGATCCACCCTGTGCACAAAACACAATCACACAGCATGAGCAATCACATGATCCACCCTGTGCACAAAACACACAATCACACAGCATGAGCAATCACATGATGCACCCTGTGCACAAAACACAATCACACAGCATGAGCAATCACATGATGCACCCTGTGCACAAAACACAATCACACAGCATGAGCAATCACATGATCCACCCTGTGCACAAAACACAATCACACAGCGTGTCAAAACAACCAGCATGAAAAATACTGTCCCACCAGCATGAAAAATACTGTCCCACCAGCATGAAAAATACTGTCCCACCAGCATGAAACATACTGTCCCACCAGCATGAAAAATACTGTCCCACCTCCCCTACAGACAGCCACAGCTCCCCAACACCTTACCAGCTGTGACACACCTACACAGCCCTGCTATGCCAGCGGTGGCCGCAGTATTACTCACTTGCCCTTGCCCTGTCGGCACCACTCCTCTGCCAGCGCCTTCCTCTCGTCCACGCTGAGCGACATGCCCTCGCCAGTGGTGCCGTTCACTGTGGAGACAGGGGAGCGATCACAGGTGTGCGGTCACAGGGGAGTGGTCACAGTAACATTCATAATATTTTCTTTGGAAACACTGCATAAAAGAAGAACATTGTGCTGCTGTGAGGCTCTATGAACATTGTGCTGCTGTGAGGCTCTATGAACATTGTGCTGCTGTGAGGCTCTATGAACATTGTGCTGCTGTGAGGCTCTATGAACATTGTGCTACTGTGAGGCTCTATGAAGAACATTGTGCTGCTGTGAGGCTCTATGAACACTGTGCTGCTGTGAGGCTCTATGAACATTGTGCTGCTGTGAGGCTCTATGAAGAACATTGTGCTGCTGTGAGGCTCTATGAACACTGTGCTGCTGTGAGGCTCTATGAACATTGTGCTGCTGTGAGGCTCTATGAACACTGTGCTGCTGTGAGGCTCTATGAACATTGTGCTGCTGTGAGGCTCTATGAAGAACATTGTGCTGCTGTGAGGCTCTATGAACACTGTGCTGCTGTGAGGCTCTATGAACATTGTGCTGCTGTGAGGCTCTATGAACACTGTGCTGCTGTGAGGCTCTATGAACATGTGCTGCTGTGAGGCTCTATGGAGAACATTGTGCTGTTGTGAGGCTCTATGAACACTGTGCTGCTGTGGGGCTCTATGAACATTGTGCTGCTGTGAGGCTCTATGAACATTGTGCTGCTGTGAGGCTCTATGAACATTGTGCTGCTGTGAGGCTCTATGAACATTGTGCTGCTGTGAGGCTCTGCTGAAGAACATTGTGCTGTACTGCTGGAGGCTCTATGAACACTGTGCTGCTGTGAGGCTCTATGAACACTGTGCTGCTGTGAGGCTCTATGAACATTGTGCTGCTGTGAGGCTCTATGAACATTGTGCTGCTGTGAGGCTCTATGAACATTGTGCTGCTGTGAGGCTCTATGAACACTGTGCTGCTGTGAGGCTCTATGAACACTGTGCTGCTGTGAGGCTCTATGAACATTGTGCTGCTGTGAGGCTCTATGAACATTGTGCTGCTGTGAGGCTCTATGAAGAACATTGTGCTGCTGTGAGGCTCTATGAACATTGTGCTGCTGTGAGGCTCTATGAACATTGTGCTGCTGTGAGGCTCTATGAACATTGTGCTGCTGTGAGGCTCTATGAACATTGTGCTGCTGTGAGGCTCTATGAACACTGTGCTGCTGTGAGGCTCTATGGAGAACATTGTGCTGTTGTGAGGCTCTATGAACACTGTGCTGCTGTGAGGCTCTATGGAGAACATTGTGCTGTTGTGAGGCTCTGTGAACACTGTGCTGCTGTGAGGCTCTATGAACATTGTGCTGCTGTGAGGCTCTATGAACATTGTGCTGCTGTGAGGCTCTATGGAGAACATTGTGCTGCTGTGAGGCTCTATGAACACTGTGCTGCTGTGAGGCTCTATGGAGAACATTGTGCTGCTGTGAGGCTCTATGAAGAACATTGTGCTGCTGTGAGGCTCTATGAACATTGTGCTGCTGTGAGGCTCTATGAAGCTGGAGTTGCTTTTCAATATCTCTGGTCTACTCTTAACTGTGCACTGGCTCAGACTGGACTGTGCAGCATGTCCACAATACCTGGGAAGCAGATCTGTTGATTTTCATGGTGGCTTCTGCAATAAGAGGAATTCTCTTACTGTGACCAAGGCAATCTCAAGGGATGTTATAGAAACAGTCAGCAAGACTCAAACAAAACCCTGGCCTTGTATTAAATAAGAAGGCTCTCCAGAGCCTCTGAAACATGTGCTGTCACTGGAGGCAACTGCTCTTAAATAAATCCCAAATATATAGGAAAAGGGAAACCCTTTCCAGGACCGTCAAAAGCGGTTTCACTTTCCTGCAGTAACTTACCAATATATTGTGAATGCCTTGCTTCAACACAAGGTAGTCGACATACGGACCAATCACAGAGAGGTTCACATCCCTTTAAAGAGAAGACATCAGTAAACACAACCGCGATCACAATCTTCAAACAGGCCGTAGAAGCTCCTGAAGATGTCTTTATATATAACAAGTCTTGTGTCTGTGCAGCGCGGAGCCCGCGCCCCAGAGCAGGCTGTGTTGAGTTGCAGTGAACTCTGCACTGCAGCGTGGTGCACGTGGTATTCTACTGTTACACTGTGCACTGAAAGTGTGATAATCCCAACAGCCCCTTGTGAGCCTGTCCTGTGCTGTGCTGTGCTGTCCTGTGCTGTCCTGTGCTGTCCTGGTATAGAGAATGCACCGACCAGCCCGCACAGTCTGCTGTCTACAGTCTCATATATTTACAGCTTACATCTTGTTAGGATTGGGAAAGTCATGTCAAAAATGTCACTGTCAGAATTTCATAATCAGAACAACTGGGTTATTAGTTCAGATAATAAAAGTTTGATTGCACTGGCCAGCAAAGTGTTTCGTTACTACCAACATACCTTGTAATGGTTGAAGAAATACTAATAATACTAATAATACTAATAATAATAATAATAATTACTAATAATAATACTAATAATAAATACTAATAATAATAATACTACTACTACTACTAATAATAATTACTAATAATAATACTAATAATAAATACTAATAATAATAATACTAATACTAATAATAATAGTAATAAATCTAAACAGCAGGATTTGATTTCAGTAATAGCGAGCGCTCAAGGGACAGCGGGAATGAAGCAGGCCGCAGGAGCCTGGCACTTTCCTGTTGGTCTTACCCCTTGGCAGTCATGGGGGTGAAGGTGGCAGCCACCAGGCCAGTCAGGGCTTTCCGGGGGGGCACTGCCATCTGCGGAGGAAGAGGACATGCCACAGTTACCAGCAGCATGGGGGGGTGGTCTGTAGTGCTTTTGTAAGAGGGGGCGGAGGCTGGGTGTGAACCAGCGACCCAGCGTCCTGCAAGCGAGTCTCAACCACGATGCAAAAGAGACTCGCCTGCATTCGTGCATTGAGCTTTTAACCTCATCTCATCTCACAGGCAGGGGGCAGGATCCCTAACAGCAGTGATCACACAACACTGCAGCCTGATACCCTTTAGTGAGACAGGCTCATGTGGTGCACACTTTGAACCTGTGGATTTTCTAAAGACTCACTGCAATCACACTGTTCATTAAAGACTCACTGCAATCACGCTGTTCATTAAAGACTCACTGCAATCACGCTGTTCATTAAAGACTCAATGCAATCACGCTGTCCATTAAAGACTCACTGCAATCACGCTGTCCATTAAAGACTCACTGCAATCACGCTGTCCATTAAAGACTCACTGCAATCACACTGTTCATTAAAGACTCACTGCAATCACGCTGTTCATTAAAGACTCACTGCAATCACGCTGTTCATTAAAGACTCAATGCAATCACGCTGTCCATTAAAGACTCACTGCAATCACGCTGTCCATTAAAGACTCACTGCAATCACGCTGTCCATTAAAGACTCACTGCAATCACGCTGTTCATTAAAGACTCACTGCAATCACGCTGTTCATTAAAGACTCACTGCAATCACGCTGTTCATTAAAGACTCGTTGCAATCACTGTTCATTAAAGACTCACTGCAATCACGCTGTTCATTAAAGACTCACTGCAATCACACTGTTCATTAAAGGTGACAATACAAGTGTACATTGTGAACAAAATACACTAAGTTGATCTATCTTGGCAAAATGCATGCTACAGAAAATTAAAAACAATTCGCTCCACGAGTGAAGCCCCCGCGCGTGGAGGGAAGGGTAGGAATGCTGTGGTCATCGCGATCCTGCTCTCTTGTCCACGGTTAGCCTGCCTAACAGAGTCGGGAGCGCCGGCAGCGCTGTTTAGGATATGAAACATGAGTGGATATGACGGGACCTCAGGGAACTATTTCAACACAGCGCCAGCCACACTGGAAACACGCATCGCATCGCATCCTAGGTTTAGACCCTATCTTAAAATAATACTGCTGTTCTTTATATGAAAACAATATAAACTTGTTTTGCTCAAAGCCCCACCCCCAGTCTTTCTGTAGGGGTCCTTCTTGTTTCGGGGGGAGCACACACCCCACTTCATAACGGATACAAAAAGAAAACCCAAGCTTTTCTATACCTACCTTGTGCGTGCGTGCGCGCTGGGCGGTCTGCTTGGGCTCGGGCGGGCTGCTTGTCACTGGACCGGTTCTGTTCACTCGTTCACTCTGACCCGTGAGCGCTGACACACACGACTTAAACAATCTTGGCTCGTGAGAAACTCATGACCGGCACAGAGCCAGGTGCATCTTGGGTGTTGTAGTTCCTTATTCCCAAACACGTTTCACGAGAATCAGACGTGCGCTCCCACCCACCCAGCGCCCGGCTCGCCCAATGACACGAGTGCTGCAGGGCGGGGTCTGGAACAGGATGCGGAAGTGGGGATGTCACGCCCGGGTGTCTAACATCATCGTCATTCAGACATTAGCACTCGGTGCTGGAAGATGTCAGATAGCGGGGTAGGGACGGATACACGGCGGGGATAGCGACCGAGAGAGCCGGGCTTCAGAGAGAAGGAGGGAGCGAGCCGGGGCAGAGGGAAGCGCAGTACTGTGGGGTTCGCGGCAAACCCCGGAGAGGGAGAGACACGGCCCAAGAGCTAGTGTTGTTACGAGAGAGAGAGAGAGAGAGAGAGAGAGAGTAATAAAGTCGAAATAGAGACAGCGAGAGAGAGCCCGTGCTCCTTCTTGACTCGGGTCACCAGAGCAGAGGGTTAGGGATCGAATCTGTTTCATAAGAGAAACAGAGGGAGAAAGAAAGAGAGAAGTTCTATAAAGAAAGGATCCGGGATCGACGCGGCGTGTGTCCGGTATCTTGACACGCCTCGTACGATTGCAGTTTGTTTATCGCTGTGCTGGAGAGAAAGAGGTATCGCCCACACGCACACTCTTCTGTTTGTGGACGGAGATCGGTGTATCTCTGATGTGGAGGAAACTTCCACCTGGCTGCTCCTGGTTGTGTGTGCTGGGTATGGGGGTCTGTCGGGATCAGTTCACCGTGCAGGTACGGTAGTGTGTCGCGGTCAAGCGGAACATGCTGTGTGTTATTATATAACCTGTGTGTTTACACCAGGCAGCGCTGTGATTCACACGCGGTGACGTGGCCCGCTTCGCGCAGCTGAACTGGTTATGATTTCATAAACAAGCTGCATTCTCATTATTATTTGTGGTTCCGTTTTATATCATACTGACGTTTGAAGTGTTTGGTTTCTTTTCAGTTCGAGAGATTTGCTGAATGCAAATAGGATTAGGTAGTTAAACAGGTCTGGTCAGGGTCTGTAGTTGCAATAAGCCAGGAAGCGCTGATCAGAGTGCGCTGTGTTTACTGAGAGCGTTCATTATGAGACGGAGACCGGCTGAGAAGTAACAGGCGCAGCTCGGAGCGTGCGCGCTGCTAGCACGTCACACGCCAGTCTTTCTAGACGCCGCCAGTGGTTAATCACACTTAAACTACTGCTTCACTGCAAGCAAACCGCGCTCCTTATCGCGCCGACAGTATCGAGGAGTCGGTGCGCTGTATTTAGGCTGCATCGGAAGGAAGGCACGGCGAGCGTGTTGCTCTGTGTTTACAAGGCGGGCTCAACACAGAGATCCCGGCGGAGTCTGTCACACCCGCCCCGCTTCAGAGGTACCGCTCTGCAGTCTCATCCCCGGGTCCTGTCGGAAGCGAGCAGGGAGGCATTGCCATGACAGCGCCGCGATGCCGTGCAGGGTGGCTGGGGAGCACGGTGCTGCTACTGGGAGCCCTGCTGGGACTGGGACACGCCATGACCAAAGAGGAGAGACACAAACTCAGGTGAGAGTCACAGTGCGGGCCTGGGGGCAGGGTGCTGTAGAGACTGGGAGGCAGTGAGGTCTAGTTGAGTGAGTTATTAGAGCCAGTTGGGTAAATAACTTCTTTGTTTTTCTTTCAGGGATCAAGTATTGGAGATGTTTGACCATGCATATCAAAACTACATGGTAAATACTGCATACTTTACAACAAGACTTAGAAACACAGTAGACATTACGTTAAAGAACGTGTGAGAAGGAAACGGATCCCCTGCACCCCGCTCCCTGCACCCCGCTCCCTGCACACTGCTCCCTGCACCCCGCTCCCTGCACCCCGCTCCCTGCTCCCCGCTCCCTGCACCCTGCACACTGCACACTGCTCCCTGCACCCCTCTCCCTGCACCCTGCTCCCTGCACCCCGCCCTGCCTGCACCCCTCCTCCCTGCACCCCCCCCCGCCCCTGCACACTGCTCCTGCACCCCTCCCTGCACCCCGCTCCCTGCACCCCTCTCCCTGCACCCCGCACCCTGCACCCTGCACCCCGCTCCCTGCACCCTGCTCCCTGCACCCTGCTCCCTGCACCCATATATATATTCTTTATCTCAAATCGAATCAGCTTTACATGCTTGGGGAATAGCCCAGGGAAGCAGTGAGTAGAGTTGAGATACTGCCTGTGTGTCTCTCACTCTCTCTCTCCCTCACTCCCTGCACACTGCTCCCTGCACCCCGCTCCCTGCACACTGCTCCCTGCACCCCGCTCCCTGCACCCCGCTCCCTGCACTCCTCTCCCTGCTCCCCGCTCCCTGCACACTGCTCCCTGCACCCCTCTCCCTGCTCCCTGCACCCTGCACCCCGTTCCCTGCACCCTGCTCCCTGCACCCCGCTCCCTGCACCCTGATCCCCGCACCCTGCACCCCTCTCCCTGCACCCCGCTCCCTGCACCCCGTTCCCTGCACCCTGCACCCTGATCCCCGCACCCTGCACCCCGCTCCCTGCACCCCGCTCCCTGCACCCATATATATATTCTTTATCTCAAATCGAATCAGCTTTACATGCTTGGGGAATAGCCCAGGGAAGCAGTGAGTAGAGTTGAGATACTGCCTGTGTGTCTCTCACTCTCTCTCTCCCTCACTCCCTCTCCCTCACTCTATCTCCCACACTCTCTCACTCCCTCTCCCTGCAGGACCATGCCTACCCCGCAGACGAGCTGATGCCTCTGACCTGCCGGGGCCGGGTTCGGGGCTGGTTCGAGGGGGATGTGGAGCCAGTCGGGGACAGTGGACAGCACTAGTGATAGTGATGGCAAGTGTCTTTATAATATGGACAGACCCTGATAGTGACATCCAGCCCTCTGAAATGATAATATATGCAACCCTGATAGTGATGCGATCCAGCCCTCTGAAATGTCTTTATAATATATAGCGCTAGACCCTGATAGTGATGCGATCCAGCCCTCTGAAATGTCTTTATAATATATAGCACTAGACCCTGATAGTGATGCGATCCAGCCCTCTGAAATGTCTTTATAATATACAGCACTAGACCCTGATATTGATGTGATCCAGCCCTCTGAAATGTCTTTATAATATATAGCACTAGACCCTGATATTGATGCGATCCAGCCCTCTGAAATGTCTTTATAATATATAGCACTAGACCCTGATATTGATGTGATCCAGCCCTCTGCTTGCATGGTACAGCACCCTAAATAAACAGTATTCTCTGTATAACACGCAGCTGTGCTTGTGTAACTGGACGGGGGCTGCGCACGAGCAGGTGTGGCTGTAGAGCTTTTAACCTCACCGATGGGGTAGAATCCAAACAGTTCGTCACACAACACTGCCTATCACACCAGCAAGCAGGGCTAACACACAGGGGCTGCAACACTGCCTGTCACACCAGCAAGCAGGGCTAACACACAGGGGCTGCAACACTGCCTGTCACACCAGCAAGCAGGGCTAACACACAGGGGCTGCAACACTGCCTGTCACACCAGCAAGCAGGGCTAACACACAGGCATTGCCCCTGCAGGCTCCAGAGTCTGGCAGCACTGCTCGGAGACAGCCTGCTGCTGCTGCTGCTGGGTTTTTAATTGTGTTTCTCTTCCCCAGGTTCTCCTTGACGCTGATAGACACAATGGACACTCTAGCGGTGCTGAATAAGCCTATGGAGTTTGAGGAGGCAGTGCGGAGGGTTCTGCGTGATGTGCGGCTGGATAACGACATTGTGGTGTCTGTGTTCGAGACCAACATCCGAGTGCTGGGGTGAGGCTCGCTGTCTGCGTACTCAGTGTGGGGGCAGCAATGGGCTAGACCTGCAATACAGTGGGCTTGTGTGTGTGCCTTCCAGACTGTGAAGCTGTGTGTGTGTGCTGGATCAGAGAATGGGTTAGGGTGAGGGGGGTGTGCTGGATCAGAGAATGGGTTAGGGGGGGGGGGGGTGTGCTGGATCAGAGAATGGGTTAGGGTGAGGGGGGGTGTGCTGCATCAGAGAATGGGTTAGGGTGAGGGGGGGTGTGCTGCATCAGAGAATGGGTTAGGGTGAGGGGGGGGTGTGCTGCATCAGAGAATGGGTTAGGGTGAGGGGGGTGTGCTGGATCAGAGAATGGGTTAGGGTGAGGGGGTGTGCTGCATCAGAGAATGGGTTAGGGTGAGGGGGGTGCTGCATCAGAGAATGGGTTAGGGTGAGGGGGGGTGTGCTGCATCAGAGAATGGGTTAGGGTGAGGGGGTGTGCTGGATCAGAGAATGGGTTAGGGTGAGGGGGTGTGCTGCATCAGAGAATGGGTTAGGGTGAGGGGGGGTGTGCTGCATCAGAGAATGGGTTAGGGTGAGGGGGTGTGCTGGATCAGAGAATGGGTTAGGGTGAGGCTTGTTTATAATGCTACTGATGTGTGAGTGTGTAGGACGCAAAGTCTTCAGAAACTATGGGCTCCGAGTGACCTCTCCCCCCTCCCCCTCTCGGCAGGGGTCTGCTAGGCGGGCACTCCATGGCCCTGATGCTGCGTGACGGGGGACGCTACATGCCCTGGTACCAAGACGAGCTGCTCAGCATGGCCAAGGAGCTGGGGCTGCGCCTGCTGCCTGCCTTCAACACCTCCAGCGGACTGCCCTACCCCCGGGTACGTACCCCTCCACGGACACGTCTTAGCCAGGGCTGGAAATAAGACTCCCGTTGCACAGCGGTGTCACCCCTTCCAGGTTTTACTAAGACGAGCTTGATTAGCCCCACTGTATAGGTAACGAGCTGGGGTGTGTCTTATTGAACTCCTAGTGAAACCAGGAAAGGATCAAACTGCTGTGCAACGGGAGTCTTCTTTCCATCCCTGCCTCTCCCCTGGGGGTGGGTTTGTTGCTGTACTCACCAGCTCTCCTCCCCGCAGATCAATCTGAAGCACGGTCTGCACAGCCCCGAGTCCCGCACCGGCACGGAGACAGACACCTGCACCGCCTGCGCCGGCACCATGATCCTGGAGTTCGCTGCCCTGAGTCGCTTCACTGGAGAGCCGGTCTTCGAGGTGAGAGCAGCTGAGATCACGAGCGATCAGTGCTGCTGTTCTTGTTCTTGATTCTCAGTGATCCCCTCCCTCCTTCTCTCCTGTCTGTCTGTCTGTTCAGGCGCACGCGCGCAGAGCCCTGGACTTCCTGTGGGAGAAGCGGCAGCGCAACAGCAACCTGGTGGGAACCACGATCAACATCCACACTGGAGACTGGGTGCGCAGGGGTAGGTACTGAGACTGGACTGGGTGCACAGGGGTAGGTACTGGGACTGGACTGGGTGCGCAGGGGTAGGTACTGAGACTGGACTGGGTGCGCAGGGGTAGGTACTGAGACTGGACTGGGTGCGCAGGGGTAGGTACTGGGACTGGACTGGGTGCGCAGGGGTAGGTACTGGGACTGGACTGGACGCGCAGGGGTAGGTACTGAGACTGGACTGGGTGCGCAGGGGTAGGTACTGGGACTGGACTGGGTGCGCAGGGGTAGGTACTGGGACTGGACTGGACGCGCAGGGGTAGGTACTGGGACTGGACTGGGTGCGCAGGGGTAGGTACTGAGACTGGACTGGATGCGCAGGGGTAGGTACTGAGACTGGACTGGGTGCGCAGGGGTAGGTACTGGGACTGGACTGGGTGCGCTGGGGTAGGCACTGGCAAGTGCTTCGTGCTCTCTGCCGCCTTCCATGTCTGTCCCCCTGTCCGTCCGTCTGTGTGTCTGCCTGCCTGTCTGTCCCCCTGTCTGCCTGTCTGCCTGCCTGTCTGCCAGTAATACAGGCTGCTTGTTTTGTTCCTCACAGACAGCGGTGTGGGGGCTGGAATCGACTCCTATTACGAGTACCTGCTGAAGGCTTACATACTGCTGGGAGACGACAGCTACCTGGAGCGCTTCAACACTGTGAGTGTCTGAGCTGTGTGTGTGCCTGTCTCGCTGTGTCTCTGTCCCACGCTGACCCCCCTGTCCCCCTGGATCCTCAGCACTACTCCTCCATCATGAAGTACATCAGCCAGCCTCCGCTCCTGCTGGACGTGCACATCCACAAACCCCTGCTGAACGCGCGCACCTGGATGGACTCGCTGCTCGCCTTCTTCCCAGGACTGCAGGTACCACCCCCAGCACTCTGCACTCCACACTGCACCCCTATACTCCACACTGCACCATTCACTCCACACTACACTCCACTCCACACCGCACCCCTACACTCCACACCGCACCCCTACACTCCACACTGCACCCTGCACCCCTATACTCTACACTGTACCCTACACTCCACACTGCACCATTCACTCCACACTACACTCCACACCGCACCCCTACACTCCAAACTGCACCATACACTCCACACTGTACCCTACACTGCACCCCTACACGCCACACAGCAATCTGCACTGCATACCTACACTCCACACAGCATCCTGTGCTCCACACTGCACCCTTAACTCCACACTGTAGCCTACACAGCACCGCTACACTCCACACTACCCTACACCGCACCCCTACACTTAACACGGCAACCTGAACTCCACACTGTACCCTACACAGCACCCCTACACTCCACACCGCACTCCTACACGCCACACTGTACCCTACACTGCACCCTTAACTCCACACTGTACCCTACACTCCACACCGCACCCCTACCCTCACATCCACAAACACATTTCAATATGACATGAACAAGTTAAAGACTAGCTTTCAAAAGCTGTGTGTGCCGCTGAGTGCCGCTGTCCGTCTCCGCAGGTGCTGAAAGGGGACATCAAGCCGGCGATCGAGACACACGAGATGCTCTACCAGGTCATCAAGAAGCACAACTTCCTGCCGGAGGTAAGGCTCTGTCAGCAGTGTGATTGAAACTGCATCCCTGTGCTCGCCATGCTGGCTCTGTCAGCTGTGTGGTTTACTACAGGAGCCTGGCCAGCGCTGGTTTGGTCCGCGTCTCGCTCTGTGTGGTTTCCTACAGGAGCCTGGCCAGCGCTGGTTTGGTCCGCATCTCGCTCTGTGTGGTTTCCTACAGGAGCCTGGCCAGCGCTGGTTTGGTCCGCGTCTCGCTCTGTGTGGTTTTCTACAGGAGCCTGGCCAGCGCTGGTTTGGTCCGCGTCTCGCTTTGTGCAGCTGTGTTGTGTTGCTGCTTCCTGACTCTGTCCCTGTGTGTTCCAGGCCTTCACCACAGACTTCAGGGTGCACTGGGGCCAGCACCCCCTGCGCCCCGAGTTCGCTGAGAGCACCTACTTCCTGTACAAGGTGCGTGACCCCCCCTTCCTCCTCCTCCTCCTCCTCCTCCTCCCTGCACTGAGGATGGGATTTCTGTCCCTCATGCTATGGACCTACCTTCTCTGAAGTTGTACCCTTGGTGTGTGTATGTAACTGCAGGAATGGGAATACGACTCCAATTGCATAGCAGTTTGACCCATTCCTGGTTTTGCTAATAAGTAATAACACACCTGAGCTTGTTACTTATACACTGTATAATCAAGGTTGTATTAAATGCTGGAATAGGTGATCCTTCTATGTCACAGGGATGTATTTCATGGAAATGCATCCCTGATCTACTGTAGTCAAAGAATGGAGAATAATGAAGCGTCATTGCTGCCCCCTCTCCCAGGCCACAGGAGACCCCTACTACCTGGAGACGGGGAAGACCATCCTGGAGAACCTGAACAAGTTCGCCCGAGTTCCCTGTGGCTTCGCTGCCATGAAAGACGTGCGGACCGGCAGCCACGAGGACCGGTGAGAGTGACTCCCAGCGCCAGCCCCTGTGTCTGTCTGTCTGTTTGATCCACAATGCTCTCTCTCTCTCGGACTCCTTGCTCTCTCTCTCTCTCTCTCTCTCTCTCTCTGACTCCTTGCTCTCTGTCTCTCTCCAGCATGGACTCGTTCTTCCTGGCTGAGATGTTCAAGTACCTGTTCCTGCTCTTTGCTGACAAGGAGGACCTGCTGTTTGACATGGACCACTACCTGTTCACCACCGAGGCCCACCTGCTGCCCCTCTCGCTGTCCACCTGCAACCACACCGGGCCCCGGAGGAACACGGTGAGCAGGGCTGGAAACCAGACTCCCATTGCACAGCTTTACTAGGAGTTTAGTGAGAAACGCCAGAGCTTGTTACCTGTACGCTGGGGCAAATCAGGCTCCTAGTAAAACCTGGAATGGATGCAACTGCTCTGCAATGGAACTCTTATTGCCATCCCATCCCTCTCGCTCTCTCTTTCTCTCTCTCTCATGCTCACCTCTCTCTCTCTCTCTCTCCAGACTGCCCAGGAGCTGCTGGATCTGGCTGATCTGGACGACAGTAACTTCGACTGGTCCTGCCCCAACACACAGGGGCTGTTCCCAAACAACCCCGCCTTCGCACGCAGCATCCGAGAACCAATCCAGAACGCGGTGGACAAGAGCTGCCCCCGGCCCGGCCCCCGCCGGTGAGTTCTACAGAGAACGCAGTGTTAGTCTCAGTGCACACTCAAAAACACTTTATTTAGCATGTGAAGCTGTCCAGGGGCATCCCAAGGACAGTAACCAAACCACACCGTCCAGCAGCTCTCCTCGCTGCAGCACTGGCAGCTGGCTGTACCTTTGTTTGCCTGTCTAGTGTCTCTGTGTTCACCCCTCTCTGTGTTCTGTGTGTTCACCCCTCTCTGTGTTCTGTGTGTTCACCCTTCTCTGTGTCTCTGTGTTCACCCCTCTCTGTGTTTCAGGGACTCTGGCCCTCAGCCCCCCCTCCGTGCGAGGGACTTCATGGCGAACAGCCCCGAGCAGCTGGAGCTCCTGCGCAGGATGGGGGTCAGTCTGATCCACCTGAAGGATGGCCGAGTGCAGCTGGTGCAGCACGCCACGCAGGTCACTACACCCTCGTCTCACTCTCACCTCCTCACTCTGTCCCCCAGGCTGATAGTGCTCTCTCACCCCCTCTCTCTCTCTCTCCCCAGGCTGACAGTGCTCTCTCACCCCCTCACTCTCACACTCTCTCTCTTTCTCTCCCCAGGCTGACAGTGCTGTTGATGCGGAGGACGGCTTGCGCTTCATGCAGGAGATGATCGAACTCTCCAGCCAGCAGCAGAAGGAGCAGCTCCCCCCTCGTGCTGTGCAAATCATCTCACACCCCTTCTTCGGCAGAGTGGTACTGACCGCGGGACCTGCACAGTTTGGGCTGGACCTGTTCAAAAGCAGTGTGGGGGTGTGTAATGTTCAGCCAGGGAAATGGGAATGTATTCATTTGAAAGATTAGGCAATAAGCAAGTATAATTAAGAATGAGTCTGTCTGTTCGGCTCCTGTTTGTTATGTGCATAGCTCATCAGCTTCCCAGTGAGAGTCCTGTTTCAAAGCAGTGGTGCTGACGCTATAAGTGGGTGGGTAACCAGGACTGCAGAGGCAGTGTCACCCAAACCAGGGTTTACTGGGGTTGAATAACCCAGTGTAGACTGCAAGCTCAGGTGACTGTCACCCAAACCAGGGTTTACTGTAAGCTTGACTAACCCCAGTGTAGAGGTAGCAAGCTCAGGTGACTCTTACTTCCATCCCTGCAGCATTGTCTTGTATATGAATATCTGCATGTTCTGAATCGAGATACACAAATACTAGCAATGAATCTAAATATCTCCAACAGCAGAGAAACAGTAAAGGGCACTGGAGGTAATGTTGCTGTTAGTAGTGGAATATGAAATGGATTTAAGTGTGGTGTGTTAAACTCTCTGCAGGCGCGGGGCTCTGTGGCACTGACCGAGCCCTTCAATGGCTGCTCTGAGGTGACCAACCCAGACCTGCTGGCCGGGCGCATCGCTCTCGTGCAGAGGGGCCAGTGCATGTTCGCAGAGAAGGCAAGGAGCATCCAGCGAGCCGGAGCCATAGGGGGCATTGTCATCGGTGAGGAGAGGGGTTTATATAGGAGCCATAGGGGGCATTGTCATTGGTGAGGAGAGGGGTTTATATAGGAGCCATAGGGGGCATTGTCATCGCTGAGGAGAGGGGTTTATATAGGAGCCATAGGGGGCATTGTCATTGGTGAGGAGAGGGGTTTATATAGGAGCCATAGGGGGCATTGTCATCGCTGAGAGAGGGGTTTATATAGGAGCCATAGGGGGCATTGTCATCGCTGAGGAGGGGTTTATATAGGAGCCATAGGGGCATTGTCATTGGTGAGGAGAGGGTTTATATAGGAGCCATAGGGGCATTGTCATCGCTGAGGAGGGGTTTATATAGGAGCCATAGGGGGCATTGTCATCGCTGAGGAGGGGTTTATATAGGAGCCATAGGGGCATTGTCATCGCTGAGGAGGGTTTATATAGGAGCCATAGGGGCATTGTCATTGGTGAGGAGAGGGGTTTATATAGGAGCCATAGGGGCATTGTCATCGCTGAGGAGGGGGTTATATAGGAGCCATAGGGGCATTGTCATTGGTGAGAGAGGGTTTATATAGGAGCCATAGGGGGCATTGTCATCGCTGAGGAGGGGTTTATATAGGAGCCATAGGGGGCATTGTCATTGCTGAGGAGGGGTTTATATAGGAGCCATAGGGGGCATTGTCATCGCTGAGGAGGGGGTTTATATAGGAGCCATAGGGGCATTGTCATTGCTGAGGAGGGGTTTATATAGGAGCCATAGGGGCATTGTCATCGCTGAGGAGAGGGTTTATATAGGAGCCATAGGGGCATTGTCATCGCTGAGGAGGGTTTATATAGGAGCCATAGGGGGCATTGTCATTGGTGAGAGGGGTTTATATAGGAGCTATAGGGGGCATTGTCATTGGTGAGGAGAGGGGTTTATATAGGAGCCATAGGGGGCATTGTCATCGCTGAGGAGGGGTTGAAATTTAAAATTATTGTTTTCTATAGTGTAAGGTGCTCATCCCTATTGGTTGATCGGTGTGTGTTCCTATTGGTTGATCGGTGCATGTTCCTATTGGACAGATGATAACGAGGGCAGCAGCAGTGACACGGCACCCCTGTTCCAGATGGCGGGGGATGGGAAGAGCACTGATGACATCACCATCCCGCTCCTCTTCCTCTTCAACAAGGAGGGCAAAATCATCCTGGATGCGCTGAGAGAGTACAGAGAGGTGGAGGTGCTGCTGTCTGACAGAGCCAGGGACAGAGGTGAGAGAGAGGGGAGAGTACAGAGAGGTGGAGGTGCTGCTGTCTTACAGAGGTGAGAGAGGGGAGAGTACAGAGAGGTGGAGGTGCTGCTGTCTGACAGAGGTGAGAGAGAGGGGAGAGTACAGAGAGGTGGAGGGGCTGCTGTCTGACAGAGGTGAGAGAGAGGGGAGAGTACAGAGAGGTGGAGGTGCTGCTGTCTGACAGAGGTGAGAGAGGGGAGAGTACAGAGAGGTGGAGGTGCTGCTGTCTGACAGAGGTGAGAGAGAGGGGAGAGTACAGAGGTGGGAGGTGCTGCTGTCTGACAGAGGTGAGAGTACAGAGAGGTGGAGGTGCTGCTGTCTGACAGAGGTGAGAGAGGGAGAGTACAGAGAGGTGGAGGTGCTGCTGTCTGACAGAGGTGAGAGAGGGGGAGAGAGAGAGGTGGAGGTGCTGCTGTCTGACAGAGGTGAGAGAGGGGAGAGTACAGTGAGGTGGAGGTGCTGCTGTCTGACAGAGCCAGGGACAGAGGTGAGAGAGAGGGGAGAGTACAGTGAGGTGGAGGTGCTGCTGTCTGAGAGAGGGGAGAGTACAGAGAGGTGGAGGTGCTGCTGTCTGACAGAGGTGAGAGAGGGGAGAGTACAGAGAGGTGGAGGTGCTGCTGTCTGACAGAGGTAAGAGAGGGGAGAGTACAGAGAGGTGGAGGTGCTGCTGTCTGACAGAGGTGAGAGAGGGGAGAGTACAGTGAGGTGGAGGTGCTGCTGTCTGACAGAGCCAGGGACAGAGGTGTGAGAGAGGGGAGAGTACAGAGAGGTGGAGGTGCTGCTGTCTGACAGAGGTGAGAGAGAGGGGAGAGTACAGAGAGGTGGAGGTGCTGCTGTCTGACAGAGGGGAGAGGGGGGGATACATTGTAAACGGGAGAGAAAGAGAGCAGCCCTGCTATTCTCTCAGACTGGGGGAGGGAGGCTAGAGGCCCTGCATTACCGATCCAGATCCACACCCCACAAGCAGAGACCCTGCAAAGACAGGCGTGGCGGAGCCCCGGGCCGCTGTAACACTGTCCACCTGTGAAGTGCCTGGCTCTGTGCTTCAGTTGAGTCCCTGCCAGCTGCACTGCACACTGTGAAAGCCATGGCGTGTTGGAGGCAGGATAAGAGTTACAACATGAAGCCCTGTGACTGAGCTGCTTCCCGGGCAGTCTGCACAGAGCCTGGTCTGCCTGTTTCCTCACTGCATCCTGCACTGATCTGCACAGAGCCTGGTCTGCCTGTTTCCTCACTGCATCCCGCACTGATCTGCACAGAGCCTGGTCTGCCTGTTTCCTCACTGCGTCCCGCACTGATCTGCACAGAGCCTGGTTTGCCTGTTTCCTCACTGCGTCCCGCACTGATCTGCACAGAGCCTGGTCTGCCTGTTTCCTCATTGCGTCTCACACTGATCTGCACAGAGCCTGGTCTGCCTGTTTCCTCATTGCGTCCCGCACTGATCTGCACAGAGCCTGGTCTGCCTGTTTCCTCATTGCGTCCCGCACTGATCTGCACAGAGCCTGGTCTGCCTGTATCCTCACTGCGTCCCGCACTGATCTGCACAGAGCCTGGTCTGCCTGTTTCCTCACTGCGTCCCGCACTGATCTGCACAGAGCCTGGTCTGCCTGTTTCCTCACTGCGTCCCGCACTGATCTGCACAGAGCCTGGTCTACCTGTTTCCTCACTCGCGCCCCGCACTGATCTGCACAGAGCCTGGTCTGCCTGTTTCCTCACTGCGTCCCGCACTGATCTGCACAGAGCCTGGTCTGCACACATTCTAGCCTCCCGCACTGATCTGCACGGAGCCTGGTCTGCCTGTTTCCTCACTGCATCCCGCACTGATCTGCACAGAGCCTGGTCTGCCTGTTTCCTCACTGCGTCCCGCACTGATCTGCACAGAGCCTGGTCTGCCTGTTTCCTCATTGCGTCCCGCACTGATCTGCACAGAGCCTGGTCTGCCTGTTTCCTCACTGCATCCCGCACTGATCTGCACAGAGCCTGGTCTGCCTGTTTCCTCACTGCGTCCCGCACTGATCTGCAGAGAGCCTGGTCTGCCTGTTTCCTCATTGCGTCCCGCACTGATCTGCACAGAGCCTGGTCTGCCTGTTTCCTCACTGCGTCCCGCGTCTCACTGCAGTGTTTAGGGAGAGCTGTGCAGAGCGCAGGATGGGGCTCCTTCTTTATCTACATGTAACCCTTATTACAGGAGCTGCTGTCTAGTGGCTCTGAGTGTTGGGGTAAGATCTGGAAAGTGGCCATTGAGTTACCCTGGCTGGTTAAGGGGGTCAGTGGGTCTGTCTGTGTGTGTGTGTCTCTGTCTGTGTTTAGGTTTGCCTCTGTGTCTCTTGTTGTTTTTAGTTCACCTAAAATACTTAAAGAAAGTGAAGTTCAGTTTGTCTCTCTCCCAGGTGCTGACACGGAGAGTCCCCACTCTAAACCAGAGGAATCCTGCTCTGCTGCGGAGAGGGGGGAGTGTGCAGCCAGCCTCCCCCCGTCAGGCACACAGCAGCAGGAGAATGTGGACACAGAGACAGGACTCCAGCGGGACACTGGCCAGGACCCAGAGTCCATCCTGTCAGACTGGAGAGAGGACCTGGAGGCCTTCCAGCAGATGGAGAAGGATGAGCTCTGACCACCCCTCTCCCAGGAAAGCATGTGGTACGAACCAGAACGAGGCAGAAACAGCTCACTCGGGGATCGTTCCAAAAGGACTCCAGAAAGGGGGGGAGCCTGAGGGAACATGAACACTGTCTTCCAGAGGAGGATTAGAATATTCTGTGTTTATTGGACAGGGAGTAACTGATAAAAAGAAAATCCAAACGCAGGAACGGGGGGGGGGGGGGAGCTTCAGGACCTCGAGCTGCAGCACCGTTAAACAGATTCTAATTAAATATTTTTTAGATATATATATATATATTTTTTTGATTATCATGGGCAGGGGTCTCCAGCCCTGGTCCTGGAGAGCTGCAGGGCTGCTGGTTTTCATTTCCACCGAGTTCTCTGTTACTTGATTGAACCGATTCTTTTCTTAATCAGTCCAGATTAACATGTTCCAGATGTTTAGCCATTGCTGATGTAAAGGCACCTAGAAAGCCTGCAGGACTGGGCTCTGCAGGACCCGGGTGGAGATCCTGCTCCAGGGTTTCTAATTGGCTGACCAGTGGAGATGCTTCATAGATCCAGGTTTTCTGTTGATTTTGTTACTTTTCTGTTTAATTGTGAGTGAGTGAGTGAGTGAGTGGTCTGTGTGCTGACTCAGTGATGCATTCAGTATACAGGGCTGGTCTGTGTGCTGACTCAGTGATGCATTCAGTATACAGGGCTGGTCTGTGTGCTGACTCAGTGATGCATTCAGTATACAGGGCTGGTCTGTGTGCTGACTCAGTGATGCATTCAGTATACAGGGCTGGTCTGTGTGCTGACTCAGTGATGCATTCAGTATACAGGGCTGGTCTGTGTGCTCAGTGATGCATTCAGTATACAGGGCTGGTCTGTGTGCTCAGTGATGCATTCAGTATACAGGGCTGGTCTGTGTGCTGACTCAGTGATGCATTCAGTATACAGGGCTGGTCTGTGTGCTCAGTGATGCATTCAGTATACAGGGCTGGTCTGTGTGCTGACTCAGAAGACTGAGGAGCCAGCCCCCTATGAAGGCTGGGAGTGGACCAGACGGACCAGACCGTGAGCTTCCCAGGTCTGTCTCAGCTGTCCATGTGGACTCCAGTCCAGTCCTTTGCTGGGTGAGCTGGCAGCGGTGTGACGGTCATGCTTCACTTTCCCAGGGTCTGTCGGGATCGTTCTGCACACAAGAATAACAATCCATTCCCAGTCTCATTTTTAATAGGCTGTTTTGTGCATTAGAGCTGCCCACCAGCAGAGGTCAGTGTTGTCTGTTGTGCATTCCTACCTGGCATTGCGAGAGAGTGCTGTCAGTGTAGGACAGGAGCATTCATCTGCTGTAGATTTGTAACTAGGGGAGGGGTGGGTGCTAACCTTGCTAATAAGACTTGTTATATATTTGTAATTAGGGGGGTGTAAATTGCTAAAATGTATATTATTATTATTATTATTATTATTATTATTATTATTATTATTATTATTATAGGATGTTGTGTATGAAATACTGTCGTTAAAAGAACAGGTCTATGACAAAGGAATGTGATTTCTTATTTTATTTCAAGGGGGTATAAGTGAGCTGATGGGATAAAATCCTAATGCTGCTTCATCATTTCAATAGTGTCTAATGAGGAATCAGCAGCAGCAGCAGCCCCTGTCTATCACCTTCATCCCTGTGCCAACAAAGAAATATCCATGCTATACATGTCCCTCAGGGGTGGAAATAAGACTCCCATTGCATAGCAGTCTGATCCATTCCTGGTTTAATAAGACACCCCTGAGCTTGTTACCTACACACTGTGGCTACTCAAGCTCCTAGTAAAACCTGGAGTGGGTGAATCTGCTGTGCTTCCATGGCTGGTAGCTGACCCTGTGCAATGTGATCCCTGGCAGCCAGGCTTCTCCTGCAGTGTTTCAGAGTGTGAGGCGAGCTCCCTGAGGGACTGTCCACAGTGTGCTCTGCTCCAGTCAGCCAGGGCTGCTCCAGTCCAGGTCATGGTTCCAGCCACACCTCCCCGAATCCCTGCGCAGTTCCTGGTAATGTTCAAGACAGTGCAGAGCGCTTTGCTCCTGGAAACGTTTTGTTATTTGGGGCTCTGTTTACTTCAAAGGGTTTACTCTGATCTTTTATTTCTGGTAACTCCTGGTTTTGAAAACTCTTTATTTTACAAAACTAGAACAAACAGTGCGTGATATAATCCCAGTTCAGCACCTCCCGCAGTGCGTGATATAATCCCAGTTCAGCACCTCCCGCAGTGCGTGATATAATCCCAGTTCAGCACCTCCCGCAGTGCGTGATATAATCCCAGTTCAGCACCTCCCGCAGTGCGTGCGTGATATAATCCCAGTTCAGCACCTCCCGCAGTGCGTGATATAATCCCAGTTCAGCACCTCCCGCAGTGTGTGATATAATCCCAAAATGAAAACGCTGCTGATCGGCAGGGTTCTAATCTGGAGGGGGTGGGGGGGTGTTCACTAGTTTTGTAGAAACTCCGTGTCTGTTCTAAACAGGGGGAGCACTACAGATAACAGAAGTGATTATTTTTTATGTTTAATGCAAAACATTTTGAATCTGATGTGTGTATAAAACCTGATTATTATTTCAAAATTGCAGAGAATGTTTGTATTCCTTTCTCAGAACTTTCCTTACCTTTTATAAATACTGTAATTAACAAAGCTGAATTAAAGGAAAGTCGTTTCAATGAAATGCAAGTTTGGGTTTTTTGTTTCTTTCTAGCTGTACCTGTGCAGCTGCTCTGCCTGGCTGGATAGAAATCTCTCTGCTCTAATTAGCTTTACTATCTGCAGTCCTGTGTGCTCCTGCCCTCCTGTAGCACACGATCATCCAGATACACTGTCTATAGAATCTGTAGCACACGATCATCGAGAGACGCTGTCTATAGAATCTGTAGCACACGATCATCCAGAGACGCTGTCTATAGAATCTGTAGCACACGATCATCCCGAGACGCTGTCTATAGAATCTGTAGCAAACGATCATCCCGAGACGCTGTCTATAGAATCTGTAGCACACGATCATCCAGAGACGCTGTCTATAGAATCTGTAGCACACGATCATCCAGAGACGCTGTCTATAGAATCTGTAGCACACGATCATCCCGTGACGCTGTCTATAGAATCTGTAGCACACGATCATCCCGTGACGCTGTCTATAGAATCTGTAGCACACGATCATCCCGAGACGCTGTCTATAGAATCTGTAGCACATGATCATCGAGAGACGCTGACTATAGAATCTGTAGCACACGATCATCCCGAGACGCTGTCTATAGAATCTGTAGCACACGACCATCCAGAGACGCTGTCTATAGAATCTGTAGCACATGACCATCCAGAGACGCTGTCTATAGAATCTGTAGCACACGATCAGCCACACTGTCTATAGAATCTGTAGCACACGATCATCCAGACGCTGTCTATAGAATCTGTAGCACACGATCATCCAGAGACGCTGTCTATAGAATCTGTAGCACATGATCATCGAGAGACGCTGACTATAGAATCTGTAGCACACGATCATCCCGAGACGCTGTCTATAGAATCTGTAGCACACAATCATCCAGAGACGCTGTCTATAGAATCTGTAGCACACGATCATCCAGAGATGCTGTCTATAGAATCTGTAGCACACGATCATCCAGAGATGCTGTCTATAGAATCTGTAGCACACGATCATCCAGAGACGCTGACTATAGAATCTGTAGCACACGATCATCCCGAGACGCTGTCTATAGAATCTGTAGCACACGATCATCCAGAGACGCTGTCTATAGAATCTGTAGCACACGATCATCCAGAGATGCTGTCTATAGAATCTGTAGCACACGATCATCCAGAGACGCTGTCTATAGAATCTGTAGCACACGATCATCCAGAGACGCTGTCTATAGAATCTGTAGCACACGATCATCGAGAGACGCTGTCTATAGAATCTGTAGCACACGATCATCGAGAGACGCTGTCTATAGAATCTGTAGCACACGACCATCCAGAGACGCTGTCTATAGAATCTGTAGCACACGATCATCCAGAGACGCTGTCTATAGAATCTGTAGCACGCGATCATCAAGAGACGCTGTCTATAGAATCTGTAGCACGCGATCATCAAGAGACGCTGTCTATAGAATCTGTAGCACGCGATCATCAAGAGACGCTGTCTATAGAATCTGTAGCACATGACCATCCAGAGACGCTGTCTATAGAATCTGTAGCACATGACCATCCAGAGACGCTGTTTATAGAAGGAGGCACGAGGCGATACAAGCTGGACTTGCTTTGTTTGTGCATGCCCACGTCCCTCTCAGAGATTCTTACTGTCCTTCCTCGTCTCAGACAGCAGCCGTAAGGCTTGTGTATCAAGTGTCGAGACACAAGAAGTGGCTTCATTATGAGGAGGCGCGCAAAGCAAAGGGATACTTGCAGCTGTTTAGTCTTGCTTACAGTCTCACTCACGTTTCTCTCTCATTCTCACTTCCTGTACCCCTACATAAAGGTGACCCCCAATCAGTATAGCCAGGGAACCCCCCCCCCCCCTCCTTCAGCGAGACAGATAAGGCTTTAGCTTTCATTTCCGATCCAATGCTGCTCTCGTGTGGCCGCTTAGTAGAACTGCAGTGGAGTGGTTAAAATCACTGTTAACTCAGTTTACTTCATAAAGTCGAATGAAACCTGCTGGAAAATTTCACGTTAGCATACTGAATTTACACACCGCTTGTAGTTTTCCAAATACTTAACTAAAAACTGACACAAATTGAAAAATGTGGCATTTCCAAATCTAACGCTGTCCTTTTCTTTAAACAACTGCTGTATCAATACAATGGTCGCCGTGAATGCTGGTTATATTTGTATAGTCTGTGATTAAATTATCACACTTATGTTCAACCGTATAACTTTTAGATACATTTTAAATCGCTATCAAAGAGAACTACAATTCCTTCTTTCAAGCAGGTTCCGGTTTAAAGTCGTTGTTTTGTCTGGTTGTTTCAAAACTGCCTGTTTAAAAAATATGACCGATAGTAAAACAATTATCGACTAGAGACATGAAAATATAATAATTTTTTTTAAATACTGATGTGGACACGTGTAGTACAAAATGTTTTATTCATAAAAAATATATATATTTTTAAACAGGTGCGCACGCTGGACAGCCATGGACTCTATGCAAATTAGGTAACGTGTTTCTAAATTTGGATTCGCTAACTGTGTGCGCCAATCAGGAGTCATCTACTTTGTAACTTGTTTTAGCCAATCAGATTGTTTAGGGCTTGAGGTAATCTTTCCACTTTCTCGCCTTGGTAAGGAATGCGTGAAATAATCTTCCAGCGACTCCCGACTGCAGTACCGACGCGTGTCCACTGGAGGGAGCCGTGCGCCTCAGTGGCTGGGGCTCCGCATGACTCACACACATTTGTGACGTCACTGCCTCGCTTGGCCCATGTGTCGCTGTTTGTGAAGATAGCGTTCGCAGTTTCACTGTAAATGATTTGGGAAAGAAAACTGCCCGTGAAAGCTGAGCGTCCGAAACTGTGAAAAATAATATCGCTCTGCTAAAAATACGAGACGCCCCACACAGCCGCATATTACTACTAACTCATAAATAACAATAACAATAATGTAAACGAAATTAATTCGGCTAGACAACTCCCATCTCCAAGGAGAGCACTTTGAAAAGAAAAACAATGAAATAAAAAGAAAAGAAAGACTAAAGAAGACAGGAAAGCAGAAGACAGCAGAAATCCTGCGCTGAGAGCCAGCCAGCCAGAGTGAAGCACCGAAAGGGGAGGTGAGGCTCAATACAACGCTGCTGCTGCAGGTATGCCTAAGTCGTTTTTCATTCATTTTACTATGTTGTATTATTAAATGTTCGAGTTATGGGTTTATTAGTCCACTGTTTATATGCTAATACGTTTCAATGTTGTTGCTGGGGTTTTTTTTTGTCAAAAAACCAAGTGACATTTTCATGAAAAACATTTTCGTTTACGACAGCAGCTCAGTCTTGTTATTGGTGTATTTTCCATGACATGCAATACCTTATTATTCCAGGGGAGGGCGGCGTTTTTAACTTTTTTTTTTCTTAAAATTTCGACCACCATTGAAAATGCTATATTTTTAAGTTATGGGACCTGCTGGCCAGGTAGCTCAGTTGTTAGAGCAGCGGACTCATAACCTCAGGACTGTGGGTTCGAGCCCCCCATGATTGTTAATGTTAAATACATTTCCTGATTCCAGGCAGGTGGTCCAGTGGATTTATTTGCTTCTCTTGTGTGTGTGTTACACTTGGTGCACTGAGTTCAGTCACTCATTTCTGAAGTCTCTCATTTTTAAAGACGCAGCCTTATAGACACTGTTACGCACGGTTACAGATAGGTAACACAGGGGTCGGAGTCGCTGGACCTGCATCCATGTGATTGTTTGCAGGCAGGGTTCAAATCTGGGCAAGGGAATTCTATGTGATATTAAATACTTTGTTTTTTACATTTATTGTCTCAGAATCTTTGATGCAATTTTAAAGGTAAACGCAGCAGGGGGGAGCTGCTGGTCTGTTTCACCATCCTTGCAACACCTCAGCTGCACTCATGAAGAATTCAAATGTTGGGAGCATTGGAGAGCAGATTGGAGAGCTTGCTGGTTGGATTAGGTGGTTCAGTATTATCCTCTGATTCTCTTGGCAGCTGGTTCAAATCCCACGTGAGTCACAGGTTATGTTTTTTACCCTCATTTTCAGAAATATTGTTTCATTTACGTTAGGGACCCACTGTATACTACGGTTAGGGTTGATAATCCCTCCTCTCTTCAGTGGCATGACTGCATCAGCCAGACTGCCACGCGGTGGGGTGGAACTGTTAGAAGGGACATGCTCTTGTTTTGGTCACAGAATATGTTTGTACGATACAAATAAACCACAGGATGGTAATGGAATTTGTTTGGCTGCATTGCCCTGGAGATTATGGACTCAGAGCTATAATAATTATGAGAATATCAAAGCAATGAGGAATCATCTAGAACAGGATGTGATCAGAGCAGGAGAGCGCAAGGGGAAGTGATGATTCAGAATCCCCTGTCAGTTACCAGACTGCAGCTCAGTCCTGATCAGATCAGGAGAGCGCAAGGGGAAGTGATGATTCAGAATCCCCTGTCAGTTACCAGACTGCAGCTCAGTCCTGATCGAGGGAGGAGAGCGAAAGGGAAAGTGATGATTCAGAATCCCCTGTCAGTTACCAGACTGCAGCTCAGTCCTGATCTGTAGCCGACTCACAGGCAATCTGTTATAAAATAATAAGAAAAAGAAGCCGCTATAAACGTCTTGGATAGTATTGAAAGAAAGTTGACATTGGTCTCAGAACACGAAGATTTCCATGTCATTAAAATGTGGGTAAAGTGTTTCTCCTTGATATCCACACGCTGTATCCTGGACAGGCTCTGCACAGTGTCTCTCGGTACACGGGACACACAGTATAGTGCATTCCTGAGTTGTGATGATAACTGCAGTGATGCTGAATAGCTCTGTATGCTGTCTGCTGTATATGATGATCAAGTAGCAGCTGTACACAACTCTCACCTGGAAGCCAGCAGGGGGCGGTAGAGCAGCAGCTCCGCTGTGTGTCACTCCCCACGGAGCTGCAGTCAAGTCAACAATGCATATTGGTGATTGGCTGGCTGGCTGATGAGGAGCCCAAAGTAAAAGCAGAGAAAGCACGCTGTCCCTCTCTGAATACCTGCCCTCCCCTATCAATAAACACGGCTGACCTGCACGAACTTGAACTGCACTTGCAGGCAGCTGAACTGCAGCACCCCGCTGTGTGGGTCTCTCAGATAATTTTCTTACAAAGTAAAGACCAAACCAAAGGTATGCAAGATTGTCGTGGGAAAGGGAAGTGGACTGGAGACGAGGGAAGAGAAGATGCTCTAGACCCCTTTGGGTTAAACCGTTACATGCTGCTGACAGGAAAGGCACACAAGCACACAGCCACCTTTCTGTGTCACTAAACTAACAGTGAGCATTCCTGCCCAGCAGACAGACAGACAGACAGGCAAACAGGCAGACACACACAGACAAACAGACAGGCAGACAGGCAGAGACAGACACACACAGACAAACAGACAGGCAGAGACAGACAGACAGACAGGCAGAGACAAACAGGCAGACAGGCAGAGACAGACAGGCAGACAGGCAGACACACACACACAGACAGACAGACAGACACACACAGACAAGCTTTCTCTGATGTGTTTACAGAAGGAAATCAGTTAAAAACAGCAGAGTATTTATTTGAATAGAAAAGAAAAGGAATCCCAGTCCGTGTGGAGCAGAGTTCCAGCAGCGAGTCGGAAGGGGTGAAGCCGAGTATCTGCGTTTCCAAGGTGACATATGAGACACGCCCCGAGTGACCTCCCCAGGGTGGAAGCGTGACCTGTGACCTGTGACCTGTGGGCTGGGAGGTTGTTTTTTTTGCGACAGAAGCAAAGAGTTCCTTCCTGGAGGCGGGGGTCCGGGCCGGGACCACCCATAGAGCAGATTAAAAATGGAGCGGCCGGGAAAGAGCCAGAGCGAGGGGGGTGCAGGGCCCAGCTGTCCGACTCCACCCCCCCCTCGCTAGGATTAAAAAGGGGTCCTGTCTGCCAGTCTCTATACAGCAGCGTCCCACGCAGTCCCCTCCAGAGCACTATGTGATGTCCTTCTCCTCCTCAGAGCTGTAGTCTGGACCCTGGAAGAGACAGAGAGGGAGACAGAGTGTGAGACAGCTCCCTGACCCATTACACAGTGTGGAGATACACAGTGACAGCACAGCGATGAGAGAGAGAGAGAGAGATCTCCCTGACCCATTACACAGTGTAGAGATACACAGTGACAGCACAGCGATGAGAGAGAGAGAGCTCCCTGACCCATTACACAGTGTGGAGATACACAGTGACAGCACAGCGATGAGAGAGAGAGAGAGAGATCTCCCTGACCCATTACACAGTGTAGAGATACACAGTGACAGCACAGCGATGAGAGAGAGAGAGAGCTCCCTGACCCATTACACAGTGTGGAGATACACAGTGACAGCACAGCGATGAGAGAGAGAGAGAGAGAGAGCTCCCTGACCCATTACACAGTGTAGAGATACACAGTGACAGCACAGCGATGAGAGAGAGAGATAGAAAAGAGCCCCCTCAGTTAGCTGGCCCTGTAGCTCACTGCACTAACCTCCACTAACACTAACCAGCTCACTGCACCAACCTCCACTAACACTAACCAGCTCACTGCACTAACCTCCACTAACACTAACCAGCTCACTGCACTAACCTCCACTAACACTAACCAGCTCACTGCACTAACCTCCACTAACACTAACCAGCTCACTGCACTAACCTCCACTAACACTAACCAGCTTCAGATCAGCGCTGCTGACCAGCTGCCAATCAGAGTAAACCTGGAGCATTGGGACAATGAAACTAAATCCCAAAATAAACTGGATTGCTATGGGGCCCTAAACAGAAACACACCCTCGCAGACTATCTCTCCACTGTCACAGAGACAAGGCAGAGACAGATCCTGACCAAGGACAGGCTCAGTGACCACAGCCTGGCCAGAGAAGAAGGCAGACACAAGAAAACATGGCTGTCCAGAGAAGATGGGCTGTGTGGTCACTATCCCTCCCCGATTTCCTAAAAATGACCAACCCAGAAAAACGATCTGTCCTCCTGGGGGAGGGCCACCCAGCCCCGCAGGCTGCCCAGTATGTGTGTGCCTGTCCCAGCCTGAGGGACACGGGGTAAGCGCTCTGCACTGAGACACCACTGGGGTGCACATGCTGTTAACTGCGATTCGTTTTATTACTGTTAGAAATCTCACTGCACTGTTGTTATTATTGATATTATTTACTGTTACTGTAAATATTTCCTTTACCATTTAAATTACCATGAACATATGATTGCTTTATTTATTTATTCTGTATTTTTCCATACTTTTTATTCTATCTCATCGTGCAAAACTTTAGCAATACTGATAATATGGGGTTTTTTGGTACGATTTGTTGTTTCACATGTCATGTACTGTAACTGCTTTGGCAATACTGCTGATGTTAGACATGTCAATAAAGCACCTTTGAATTTGAGAGAGAGAGAGAGAGAGAGAAGGACAATGAGAGACAGCCCAGTCCTAGGGGGGCATTAAGGGTGGCAGTTAGATGAGTTATCAGGTGACTGTATGCTTGTACACGCGTGACACTGTACACTGAGGACAGAGCTCGCTATCACAGCGGCTGTGTGTGCTTCTTCAGAGAGGGAGAGCACTGAGTGCCGCTCAGACCCATCAGTGGGAACCAGCGGAAGGTATTTGTTGATGTGCTTTTGCTGCAGAGCCTCTGCCCTCACTGACCGGCCTGCTGCTGCCGGGAGGGAGCCAGGAGCAGCAGTGACACAGTGCCTCCACTCTCCACAGCACGGGCACAGCACAGCACGGCACAGCACAGCACAGCACAGCACGGCACGGGCTGGTTTAACCCTGGAATCGGAGCTCACCCCAATTCCAATCACACACAAATCTGGAGAGGTCGAGACACTTTGCCAGCTCTTACCTTCTCGATTTTTTCATCCAGCATTCGGAAGAATTCTTGTTGGCTCTCAGATGTGTGGATACTGTGAGGACGATATGAGAGAGAGAGAGAGAGAGAGAGAGAGACACTGTTACAGTAATGCAGTGAAGGTCCAGGCAGCTGGGTGATCAAAGCAAAGCCACTACAGACAGACAGCAAGTCTGAGTGCAGACAGGAGCACAGGGTTAGAGCATGAGACACAGAGAACACTGGAGTCAAACAGTCACACACACACACTGCGCCGCACAGAATCACACACATACACACTGCGCTGCACAGAGTCACACACACACACACTGCGCTGCACAGTCACACACACACACACACAGTGCTACATAGAGTCACACACACACAGTGCTGCACAGAGTCACTCACACACACACACACACACACTGCGCTGTGCTGCACAGAGTCACACACACACACAGTGCTACATAGTCACACACACACACACAGTGCTCACAGACACACACACACACACACTGCGCTGTGCTGCACAGTCACACACACACACACACACACAGTCACACACACACAGTGCTGCACAGAGTCTGTGCTGCACAGTCACACACACACACACACAGTGCTACATAGAGTCACACACACACACAGTGCTACATAGAGTCACACACACTGCGCTGCACAGTCACACACACACACACACACTGCGCTGCACAGACACACACACACACACACACTGCGCTGCAGTCACACACTAGATAGTATTAATAAAATGAAATCGGGGAGGGTATACTCACTTGGCTCTCTGTGAATTCGCTCCGGATCCATCCTTCTGGGATTTGCTCCGGTTTGAAGAAGCACTTTTCTCCTGAAACAGAGGAGCTGTATGAATAACAAGACTACACAAGGCTATCCACACTGCAGCTCCAGGGAAGAGGGCGGAGTGGAGAGAGAGAGATTCCACAAGCTGGCAAGTCGGAACCTGCTCAGGCAGGCTGCCTCTCTATCCTCCCCCCTCCCGGTGAATCAGGATTCCTGCTCCCATTCCTCTCCTCCCTCTCTCTCCTGTGAGGGTGCGGCTCTCCTCTCTCTCCTGTGTGGGCGCGGCGCGGCTCCCATTCCTGCTCTCCTCCCTCATTCTCCTGTGTGGGCGCGGCGCAGCTCCCATTCCTGCTCTCCTCCCTCTCTCTCCTGTGGGGCGGCTCTCCTCCCTCTCTCTCTCCTGTGTGCCGGCCCCCATTCCTGCTCTCCCCCTCCTGTGTGGGTGTGGCTCTCCTCCTCTCTCTCCTGTGTGAGGCGGCTCCCTCTCTCTCCTGTGTGGCGGGCTCCCATTCCTGCTCTCCTCCTCTTTCTCCTGTGTGGGCGGCGCAGCTCCCATTCCTGCTCTCCTCCCTCTCTCTCTCTCCTGGAGGCTCCCATTCCTGTCTCCTCCCTCTCCTGTGTGGGTGTGGCTCCCTCCCTCTCTCTCCTGTGTGGGCGCGGTAACTCCCATTCCTCTCTCCTCCCTCTCCTGTGAGGCCTTGGCAACTCCCATTCCTGCTCTCCTCTCTCTCTCCTGTGAGGGTGCGGCTCTCCTCTCTCTCTCTCTCCTGTGTGGGCACGGCTCTCCTCCCTCTCTCTCCTGTGTGGGCGCGGCTCCCATTCCTGCTCTCCTCCCTCTTTCTCCTGTGTGGGTGCGGCGCAGCTCCCATTCCTGCTCTCCTCCCTCTCTCTCCTGTGTGGGCACGGCTCTCCTCCCTCTCTCTCTCCTGTGTGGGCGTGGCTCCCATTCCTGCTCTCCTCCTCTCTCTCTCCTGTGTGGTAAAGGCTCTCCTCCCTCTCTCTCCTGTGTGGCCAGGCTCAATTCTGCTGGCTCCCTCTCTTCCTGCTCTCTCCTCCCTCTCCTGCTCTCCTCCCTCTCTCTCCTGTGTGGGCTGGCTCTCCTCCCTCTCCTGTGTGGGTGGAGGCAGCTCCCATTCCTGCTCTCCTCCTCTCTCTCCTGTGTGGGCGCAGGCTCCCATTCCTGCTCTCCTCCCTCTCTCCTGTGTGGGTGTGGTGGAAGGTCTGCTCCTGACCCTCCTCCCTCTCTCTGTCATTCTGGTTGCCTCTCCCATTCCTGCTCTCCTCCCTCTCTCCCTGTGGGCAGCACAGAATCCTCCCCCCTCTCATGATGGGAATCCCATGGTCTGGGAAGGTCTCTTCTCTCCCTCTCTCCTGTGTGGGCGGTTCTCTCCTGGTTCTCTCTCACTGTGTGGTTTGCTGTAAAGCTGGGCATTCTCTCCTGTGGGGCAGCAGTTTGTGTTGGCTCCCATTCCTCTCCTCCCACCTCTCTCCATTCATTTGTGGGCTGTCACTCTCCCATTCCTCTCCTCCTCCCTCCACTCTTCTCCTGTGTGTGTGCTGGTCCTCCCTCTCTCCTGTGTCCCTCCCCTCTCACCAGGTTCTCCTGGTTTGCATACAGTCACTGCTGTTCTGGGTTTCTCCCAGCACCAGGTTCTCAGGTGTCACAAGTGTTTCATTCTCTCCTGCCCCCTCACCAGGTTCTCCTGCAGTGATATGTGCTGTAAAGCTGGGCTCCTCCCCCTGCTGTCCCCTCTCACCAGGCTGGCTGTTAGTGGGGCAGCAGTTTGTGTTGGATCTGCTGCATGATGGGAATCTCTCACATCCACACTCTCCATTCATTTATTAAAACTACATTTACAGATAGTCTCCTCCTTCTGTCCTCCACTCCCCACAGAATCCAGGTGCATCCTGGTTGTGGTAAAGGGAAGGTCTCCCCCCAAACCCTCCTGGTTGTGTGCACCCCTCCTCTCACCAGGTCACCAGGTTCTCCTGGTTGCATACTGTCACTGTCTTCCCTCTCCTCTCCCCTCCTCTCCCCCCTCTCACCAGGTTCTCCTGGTTGTGTGCTGTCACTCTGTGTTCCTCCCTCTCCCTCCCCTCCTCTCACCAGGTTCTCCTGGTTGTGTGCTGTCACTCTGTGTTCCCCCTCCTCCCCTCACCAGGTTCTCCTGGTTGTGTGCTGTCACTCTGTGTTCCTCTTCTCCTGGTTGTTCACTCTGTGTTCCTCTCCCTCCCTCTCCCCCTCACCAGGTTCTCCTGGTTGTGTGCTGTCACTCTGTGTTCCTCCCCCCTCCCCTCTCACCAGGTTCTCCTGGTTGTGTGCTGTCACTCTGTGTTCCTCTCCCTCCCCTCCTCTCCACCAGGTTCTCCTGGTTGTGTGCTGTCACTCTGTGTTCCTCTCCCCTCCTCTCCCCTCTCACCAGGTTCTCCTGGTTGTGTGCTGTCACTCTGTGTTCCTCTCCCCTCCTCTCCCCTCTCACCAGGTTCTCCTGGTTGTGTGCTGTCACTCTGTGTTCCTCTCCCTCTCCCCTCTCACCAGGTTCTCCTGGTTGTGTGCTGTCCTCTGTGTTCCTCCTCCCTCTCTCACCAGGTTCTCCTGGTTGTGTGCTGTCCTCTGTGTTCCTCTCCCCTCTCACCAGGTTCTCCTGGTTGTGCTGTCACTCTGGTTCTCCTCACCAGGTTCTCCTGGTTGTGTGCTGTCACTCTGTGTTCCTCTCCCTCCCCCTCACCAGGTTCTCCTGGTTGTGTGCTGTCACTCTGTGTTCCTCTCCTCTCCTCCCCTCTCACCAGGTTCTCCTGGTTGTGTGCCTGTCACCAGGTTCTGTTGTTCCTCCCTCTCCTCTCCCCTCTCACCAGGTTCTCCTGGTTGTGCTGTCACTCTCACTCCTCCCTCTCCCCTCTCCCCTCTCACCAGGTTCTCCTGGTTGTTTCCCCTCTCCCCTCTCACCAGGTTCTCCTGGTTGTGTGCTGTCACTCTGTGTTCCTCTCCCCTCTCACCAGGTTCTCCTGGTTGTGTGCTGTCACTCTGTGTTCCTCTCCCCTCTCACCAGGTTCTCCTGGTTGTGTGTCTGTCACTCTGTGTTCCTCTCCCTGTGTTCTCTCACCAGGTTCTCCTGGTTGTGTGCTGTCACCAGGTTCTGTGTTCCTCTCCCCTCCTCCCCCCTCACCAGGTTCTCCTGGTTGTGTGCTGTCACTCTGTGTTCCTCCCTCCCCTCTCACCAGGTTCTCCTGGTTGTGTGCTCCTCTCCCTCTCCCTCCCCCTCTCACCAGGTTCTCCTGGTTGTGTGCTGTCCTCTCCCTCTCCCCTCTCCCTCTCACCAGGTTCTCCTGGTTGTGTGCTGTCACTCTGTGTTCCTCCCTCTCACCAGGTTCTCCTGGTTGGCTGTCACTCTGTGTTCCTCTCCCTCCCTCTCACCAGGTTCCCTCTCCCCTCCTCTCCCTCTCCCTCTCACCAGGTTCTCCTGGTTGTGTGTCACTCTGTGTCTCCTCTCCCTCTCTGTGGTTCCTCCCTCTCCCCTCTCTCCTCTCACCAGGTTCTCCTGGTTGTGTGCTGTCACTGTGTTCCTCTCCCTCCTCCCCTCTCACCAGGTTCTCCTGGTTGTGTGCTGTCACTCTGTCTTCCTCTCCCTCTCACCACCAGGTTCTCCTGGTTGTGTGCTGTCACTCTGTGTTCCTCTCCCTCCTCTCCCCTCTCACCAGGTTCTCCTGGTTGTGTGCTGTCACTCTGTGTTCCTCTCCCCTCTCACCAGGTTCTCCTGGTTGTGTGCTGTCACTCTGTGTTCCTCTCCCTCCTCTCCCCTCTCACCAGGTTCTCCTGGTTGTGTGCTGTCACTCTGTGTTCCTCTCCCCTCTCTCACCAGGTTCTCCTGGTTGTGTGCTCACTCTGTGTTCCCCCCTCTCACCAGGTTCTCCCCTTGCGTGCTCCCTCTCCCCTCACCAGGTTCTCCTGGTTGTGTGCTGTCACTCTGTGTTCCTCCCCTCTCCCCTCTCACCAGGTTCTCCTGGTTGCGTGTCACCCATCTTCATCTCCGTCCTCATTTTTCACCTCCTCCACTGCCTTCAGCTTGTACTGGTCTGGGGGAGAGCAGAGCAGCGGTCAGAGTCACACTCAGGGGAACAGACAGTTCTTTACATTGCTTTCATTCTCACATAGCAGCACGTTATTAAAACAAAGCTTTTCTTATATCTAGATATAGATAGATATATAAATGCATCAGAAGAAGTGTTGCAATGTTGCAAAGCACCCCCCCTGCAATCAATAGTCCAAGAAAGTTTTCACTGCAGAATCAAAAAATAAAATCCACTTTATATTTCTGGAATTGAACAAACAAACAACCAGTGCCAGCCTGGCAGTGCAGCACAGTGTGCTATTCACAGGGCAGCCTGGCAGTGCAGCACAGTGTGCTATTCACAGGGCAGCCTGGCAGTGCAGCACAGTGCGCTATTCACAGGGCAGCCTGGCAGTGCAGAAGGACAGTGCGCTATTCACAGGGCAGCCTGGCAGTGCAGAAGGACAGTGTGCTACTCACAGGGCAGCCTGGCAGTGCAGAAGGACAGTGCACTATTCACAGGGCAGCCTGGCAGTGCAGGACAGTGTGCTATTCACAGGGCAGCCTGGCAGTGCAGGACAGTGTGCTATTCACAGGGCAGCCTGGCAGTGCAGGACAGTGCGCTATTCACAGGGCAGCCTGGCAGTGCAGGACAGTGCGCTATTCACAGGGCAGCCTGGCCTGGCAGTGCAGGACAGTGCGCTATTCACAGGGCAGCCTGGCAGTGCAGGACAGTGCGCTATTCACAGGGCAGCCTGGCGGTGCAGGACAGCAGTGCGCTATTCACAGGGCAGCCTGGCGGTGCAGGACGGTGTTCTATTCACGGGCAGCCTGGCAGTGCAGGACAGGACAGTGCTATTCACAGGGCAGCCTGGCGGTGCAGGACAGTGCGCTATTCACAGGGCAGCCTGGCAGTGCAGTACAGTGTGCTATTCACAGGGCAGCTGGCAGTGCAGGACAGTGCGCTATTCACAGGGCAGCCTGGCGGTGCAGGACAGTGTGCTATTCACAGGGCAGCCTGGCGGTGCAGGACAGTGTGCTATTCACAGGGCAGCCTGGCGGTGCAGGACCTGGCGGTGCAGCCTGGCGGTGCGGGACAGGATTCACTGGCAGCCTGCTGTGCGCTTTCACAGGGCAGCCTGGCGGTGCAGGGACAGTGTTCTATTCACAGGGCAGCCTGGCGGTGCAGTACAGTGCGCTATTCACAGGGCAGCCTGGCAGTGCAGGACAGTGTGCTATTCACAGGGCAGTCTGGCAGTGCAGGACAGTGTGCTATTCACAGGGCAGCCTGGCGGTGCAGCACAGTGTGCTATTCACAGGGCAGCCTGGCGGTGCAGGACAGTGTGCTATTCACAGGGCAGCCTGGCAGTGCAGGACAGTGTGCTATTCACAGGGGCAGCCTGGCGGTGCAGGACAGTGTGCTATTCACAGGGCAGCCTGGCGGTGCAGGACAGTGTGCTATTCACAGGGCAGCCTGGCAGTGCAGCACAGTGTGCTATTCACAGGGCAGCCTGGCGGTGCAGAAGGACAGTGTGCTATTCACAGGGCAGCCTGGCGGTGCAGGACAGTGTGCTATTCACAGGGCAGCCTGGCTGGCAGTGCAGGGGCAGCCTGGCAGTGCAGAAGGACGTGTGCTATTCACAGGGCAGCCTGGCAGTGCAGAAGGACGGTGTGCCATTCACAGGGCAGCCTGGCAGTGCAGGACAGTGTGCTATTCACAGGGCAACCTGGCAGTGCAGCACAGTGTGCTATTCACAGGGCAGCCTGGCATGCACAGGGTGCCATCCCATAGAACTTCCAGCTGGGAGGGAGCGCAGCCAGTAAACAAACCCCATGTCATGTGAGCGCTACTCCAAACTGAACCCAGCGTGCCTCCCTCTCTCCCTCGCTCTTATCTTTCTTGCAGGGCAGGGCTGTGTACCCCGTCGTGCCCCCCTCCTGTCAGTCCATCCTATGTAAACACACTGTCCCCTGCTGGCTGCATGCAAACATACTGCTGACTGCAGCCTGGCTGCATGGCATAGGCAAGTCAGCAAGGAGCCTCAAGTTACAGCATGCAAGCAGGGAGACAGAGGGACTGGAACAGGGATACAGAGGGGCAGGGACACAGAGGGACTGGAATAGGATACAGAGGGGCAGGGAGACAGAGGGACTGGAACAGGGATACAGAGGGGCAGGGAGACAGAGTGACTGGGACAGGGATACAGAGGGACTGGGACAGGGAGGGAGAGAGGGACTGAACAGGGAGACAGAGGGGGACAGGGGGCAGGGAGACAGAGGGACTGGGACAGGGATACAGAGGGGCAGGGAGACAGAGGGACTGGAACAGGGATACAGAGGGGCAGGGAGACAGAGGACTGAACAGGGATACAGAGGGACAGGAGACAGGGACTGGGACAAGGATACAGAGGGGCAGGGAGACAGAGGGACTGGGACAGGGATACAGAGGGGCAGGGAGACAGAGGGACTGGGACAGGGAGGGAGAGACGGATACAGAGGGGCAGGGAGACAGAGGGACTGGGACAGGGATACAGAGGGGCAGGGAGACAGAGGACTGGGACAGGGATACAGAGGGACTGGGACAGGGAGGAGAGGACTGGGGGCAGGGAGACAGAGGGACTGGGACAGGGATACAGAGGGGCAGGGAGACAGAGGGACTGGGACAGGGTGGGAGAGACGGATACAGAGGAGCAGGGAGACAGAGGGACTGGGACAGGGAGGGATAAACAGACATGGAGAGGGATGGAGAGAGGCACTTTATTCCCAAGTCATTCCACACCTGAATTTCAGTTTTCCTCTGACTGAGTGAACCAGTGTTCCTGCACATTAATATGGGTCTGTGGTAGAACCTGCCAGGGCAGCACTGACTCCTCTTGTTAATTTTACAAGACTACACGCTGCCTGCCTGTCCTCGGCTCCAATGCTGCCCACGACAGCGGCCCGCTCCTTAGAGATCAATGGCTCTCCTTGTGCTTCTATCCCGTGTCAGAGCCCTGCAGCTCCAACACAGCGGCCCTGACATCAGCACGGAGCTTTGATGCGGTAACATTTCTTGGCACTTTGCATTGGGCTGTTCAGACACCCATCTACTGTACCTTCCTAACCAGCCATCTTTCAATTGACACTCCAACCTGTCCAGTCAGTGAGTCAGCCAGTCTGAGTAACACTATACCTACCCGCTAACAACCATCCAACCAACAGGGACTCAGAGACACGCTGGATCCCAGCCTCCAACAGGGACTCAGAGATACGCTGGATCCCAGCCTCCAACAGGGACTCAGAGATACGCTGGATCCCAGCCTCCAACAGGGACTCAGAGATACGCTGGATCCCAGCCTCCATAGACACGCTGGATCCCAGCCTCCAGAGACACGCTGGATCCCAGCCTCCAACAGGAACTCAGACACGCTGGATCCCAGCATCCAACAGGGACTCGGAGATACACTGGATCCCAGCCTCCAACAGGGACTCAGAGATACACTGGATCCCAGCCTCCAACAGGGACTCAGAGATACGCTGGATCCCAGCCTCCAACAGGATCCCAGCCTCCAACAGGGACTCAGAGATACGCTGGATCCCAGCCTCCAACAGGGACTATGAGACACGCTGGATCCCAGCCTCCAACAGGGACTCAGAGACACACTGGATCCCAGCCTCCAACAGGGACTCGGAGACACACTGGATCCCAGCCTCCAACAGGGACTCAGAGACACGCTGGATCCCAGCCTCCAACAGGGACTCGGAGGCAGGGTGACACACTGTATCAGACAGACTGGATCAGCTTGATATATTGTTTCCAGCCTGTGAAATATACTTGCGTTCACTCACTCACTCATCAAGCCCCATCAACACCTTGTGCAGTCCAGGGTTAGGGTTCTAGTCGAGGGGATTCAGTGCACACACTGTCAAAAACAACAAGCTAAACCTGTTGCTGCTTTCTCAATCAAACAGCACGGATGGAAACTGCACAGCAGTTTGAATCATTCCTGGCTTTCACTATGAGCTTAATAAGACACACCTGAGCTTGTTACCAATACACACTGGGGCTAATCAAGCTGGTAGTAAAGCCTGGAATGTGCGACACTGCTGTGCAATAGGAGTCTTATTATCATCCCTGCACAGAATCAAAGACTATTTAAAGCATGTTTCTAAACTCTAAATGGAGCTCAAATAAATAAATAAATAAATAAATAAATATCTGTGCCGCACTGTTTTCAATGTTTGAAACCCTATCTGGATGTTAGCAATGCTGTTAAAATCAATGCACAGCTATTTTAAAGCACTGCAGGTGCCCTACTCGCCCCAGGACACGACGCTGGTCCCAGAGGGCTTTACTGACTCAGCCTGAACATCTGACTCTGTGAAGCAGCACCAGCACTCTGTGGGAACGGAGCTGGAGTGAGAGGAGGAGAGAGAGGGAGAGGACCTTGCGGGTCACGCTGCTCTGCTCTCACAGTAACCCCCCATTAGCACACCCACAGCTCTGCTCAGGGATGCACGTCACAGGGTTTTAATTGGACCCTTCTTCACTCAGGGAGATGCAGACGGGACGGCAGGGAGCTGCAATTTGGCTGTTGAACTTCCTGAAATCTATTTACCCATTAAACTGTTTACCCAAAATAGCCCAGCGGAGACACACAGCAGTGCCTTCCTTCCTATCTCACTGCCTCCCTATCTCACTGCGAGCACAGCTTCACGATCAGGAGGGGACATGCTGCTCCACTCCACTCCACTCCAGTGAACTCACACACCGAGCACAACAGAAACCACTAGCCACTGTGATCCTGCACAAGGAACCCACAGCAGAAACCACTAGCAGCCAAATCAAGAGAAAAACATACAAGCGGTGTCGATTCATTCAGTAAGGAGTTGAGTTTCTTCATGTTGCCCTAGACAGTGCTGTGCTGCTGTGGTTCTCTCTGGCTGGGTTCAATTCCACTCCACACCCGCGTCGGGCTCTCTCAGGCGGGGTTCAGTTCCACTCCACACCCGCGCAGGGCTCTCTCAGGCTGGGTTCAGTTCCACTCCACACCCGTGCAGGGGCTCTCTCAGGCGGGGTTCAGTTCCTCCACACCCGTGCAGGGTCTCTCAAGCGGGGTTCAGTTCCTCCACACCGTGCGGGGCTCTCTCAGGCGGGGTTCAGTTCCCTCCACACCCAGCGCAGGGCTCTCAGGCGGGGTTCAGTTCCCTCCACACCAGCAGGGCTCTCTCAGGCTGGGTTCAGTTCCTCCACACCAGCGCTGGGCTCTCTCTCAGGCTGGGTTCAGTTCCTCCACACCCAGCAGGGCTCTCTCTCAGGCTGGGTTCAGTTTCCTCCCACACCCGGTTCAGGGGCTCTCTCAGGCTGGGTTCAGTTCCACTCCACACCAGCGCGGGGCTCTCTCAGGCTGGGTTCAGTTCCTCCACACCAGCGCAGGGGGCTCTCAGGCTGGGTTCAGTTCCTCCACACCCGCGCAGGGGCTCTCTCAGGCTGGGTTCAGTTCCTCCACACCCAGCAGGGGCTCTCTCAGGCTGGGTTCAGTTCCACTCCACACCAGCAGGGCTCTCTCAGGCTGGGTTCAGTTTCCTCCACACCAGGCAGAGCTCTCTCAGGCTGGGTTCAGTTCCGCTCCACACCAGCGCGGGGCTCTCTCAAGCAGGGTTCAGTTCCGCTCCACACCAGCAGGGGCTCTCTCAAGCAGGGTTCAGTTCCTCCACACACCAGCAGGGCTCTCTCAGGCTGGGTTCAGTTCCCTCCACACCCAGCAGGGGCTCTCTCAGGCTGGGTTCAGTTCCGCTCCACACCCGCGCAGGGCTCTCTCAGGCTGGGTTCAGTTCCATTCCACACCCGCGCAGGGCTCTCTCAGGCTGGGTTCAGTTCCACTCCACACCCGCGCAGGTCACTGGTATGTCAGCAGGAGTGGAAATTAGACTTCCATTGCATAGCACTTTGATCCAATTGTGTTTTTTCTGTGAGTTTAATAAGACACACCTGAGCTTGTTACATAAACACTGGGGCTAATCAAGCTTGTGATAAAGCTTGGAATGGGTGACATTGCTATGCAGCAGGAGTCTCATTGCCAGCCCTGTGCCGGTGTGTTTTCCAGTGCTCAGTCTAAACATGCGTGACATTTCCATGTGAACCGTCATTTTATTTTAGCTGCACTTGAACTTCTGTCTCTGAAACATGAAATAAACAAACACAGTCTGCTGCACTAAAAGCCCCCGAGAGCTCCAGGATTCAGAGAGGAGACGAGCAGGAAGTAGAAGAGCTCACCTCCGAAGGCGTCCCCGTTCTGGTAGGCCTTGGCCTTGCCCCCCCCCTCCTCCTCCTCCTCACTCGGCACGGAGGACACGTGCTTGGCTGAGGTGCAGCCCATGGTGTCAGGCAGGCAGCTCCAGAGTGAGGGGCCCACAGAGCATCTCCTGGGGCCCGCAGACTACAAGACTACACACGGGCGGGCGAGCCAGGGGCCTCCGCACTCCTCCTCCTCCCTCCAGCACCTAGAGAGAGAGAGAGAGAGAGGGGGGGGTCAGGAGTGGCACCTCTCACACACACACACCATAACAAACAGGAGGAGAGAGAGAGAGAGAATGTACCATATTATATATATATATATACACTGTATACACACACACACACGCGCGTATGTACATACAAATATATTTATATGTGTGCGTTTTATTGAAATAATATTTTCTGTAATCACTTGGTATGATGTTTTTTTTGTAATTCCTTTGGCAATACTTCTGCTGTAGTCATGCCAAAAAAGCATATTTGAATTCCTGCACCCTCACGCGCACACACACACACACACACACACAGTGAGGTCCAGAGTCAAGCTCGGTAACATGAGAAGCACCTTATCAAACACAAGCACCCCACCCAGTCACACCACGAGCTACACAAACAATAACACTAGAACTTCATCTACCATCCACACACCTTCAACTGAGAGAGAGAAAGAGAGAGAGAGAGAGAGGGGAGAGAGAGAGAGAGAGCGAAGGGAAGTAGGAGAGACAGACAGATGGGATGAAGAGCGGGGGAGAGGGGCAGTGTGGAGCGAGCCTGCCTCCCTGCCTGCCTCTCCTCTCCTCTGACACTGACAGCTCTCACCCGCGCAGTCTGCGTCACCACACTTTTCTACCATTTATGGTGATTGAACGAAAAACAGACAGAGAGACACACACACACACACGCACACACAGCAGACACACACACACACACACACTCAACTACAGACACACAGACCTACAGACAGACAGACAAACACACACAGACACACACACACACACACACACACTGAGGAGGTTTGTCAGGACACACACACACACTGTGCAGGGCACACACACACTGTGAGGAGGTTTGTCAGGACACACACACACACTGTGCAGGGCACACACACACACACACACACTGTGAGGAGGTTTGTCAGGACACACACACACACTGTGCAGGACACACACACACTGTGAGGAGGTTTGTCAGGACACACACACACACTGTGCAGGACACACACTGTGAGGAGGTTTGTCACGTTAGAGCTCGATGCATAGTCACTGTGCTGATCAGACAGCTCTCTTGTGCGTTGATGACATGAAGCCCAGGGGCCGCGGAGCAGCGTGCACGTTCACTGGAACTTCAATCAGCTGCAGTGTGAAGGTAACGAGCTCAGGGGAGACGAATTAGGAAGACAGTAAAACCTGGGAAGACTTAACTTTGCTCTGTAAAGGGAGGCTTATCTTCACTTTGAAAGCCTGGTGCACTCAGGGTTCAGCACTCACTGTGGATATGAAATGAACCATCCATAGCTACACACAAACACTCTGGGGTAGAGTTTGTACCAATAATAGAAGAGACTAAATCAAACTCTTTGACAAACGTTTAGACTAGAAGGCATTCTAGAAAGGCTTGTGATCTAAATATTTATCACAAGTTTCAGAAGTTTCTTTTAATATTACTGGATGCGATGTTACAGTTCAGAAGTGGATTATTGAGAGCCTCTCCCTCTCCCTCTCCCTCCATAGCACAGTTATCGGAATGTGACCTCCCGGAACTCGGGACACAGGAAGCAACCACTTAGGAATAATGTTCAGCATTCTCCGATTGCGTGCCTCCCTCCTGGAGGAGTGTGAAAGCAGCAGGAACAGAGCTGCAGTGTCTCAGGGACTCAGAGCTGCAGTGTGACAGTGTCTCAGAGCTGCAGTGTGACAGTGTCTCAGGAACTCAGAGCTGCAGTGGGACAGTGTGACAGTGTCTCAGGGACTCAGAGCTGCAGTGGGACAGTGTGACGCTGTCTCAGGAACTCTGAGCTGCAGTGTGACAGTGTCTCAGGGCTGCATTGTGACAGTGTGACGCTGTCTCAGAGACTCAGAGTTGCAGTGTGACAGTGTCTCAGGGACTCAGAGCTGCAGTGTGACAGTGTCTCAGGAACTCAGAGCTGCAGTGGGACAGTGTCTCAGAGCTGCAGTGGGACAGTGTGATAGTGTCTCAGGGACTCCGAGCTGCAGTGGGACAGTGTGACAGTGTCTCAGGGACTCAGAGCTGCAGTGTGGCAGTGTCTCGAACTCAGAGCTGCAGTGGTACAGTGTGACACTGTCTCAGGGACTCAGAGCTGCAGTGGGACAGTGTGACGCTGTCTCAGGAACTCTGAGCTGCAGTGTGACAGTGTCTCAGGGACTCCGAGCTGCAGTGTGACAGTGTCTCAGAGCTGCAGTGTGACAGTGTGACGCTGTCTCAGAGACTCAGAGCTGCAGTGTGACAGTGTCTCAGGGACTCAGAGCTGCAGTGTGACAGTGTCTCAGGAACTCAGAGCTGCAGTGGGACAATGTCTCAGAGCTGCAGTGGGACAGTGTGACAGTGTCTCAGGGACTCAGAGTTGCAGTGTGACAGTGTCTCGGGAACTCAGAGCTGCAGTGGGACAGTGTGACAGTGTCTCAGGGACTCAGAGCTGCAGTGTGACAGTGTCTCAGGGACTCCGAGCTGCAGTGGGACAGTGTGACAGTGTCTCAGGGCCCTCGCCGGACAGGTCTCTGTTCTGTACTGGGACTGTTGCTGTTACGTCCCAGCCGCATCACTTCTGATTGGCTAGCTGTGGAAGAAGCTGATCTTCTATTGGTTACAAAGAAACCCAGAAATGGCTTCCTGAGAGCCTCTGGCAAGGCACAGAGTAATCTGTTAAACTTACGCTATTCTTTACGTTTTGTGTAAATTAGCAAATAAGTGACACAGCTTTCTTAATCATGAACCGGACATTTAAATGCAGCAATCTAGTAAAGCTGCAAAACAAAAGAACCACCACCATGGACACGAAGGTATGAGCGGATTAGAAAGAATCGTGTGTGCAATTTATAACACTGCGTGGTCAAGCGTGTTCTTCTGGGGATGTTTAAAAAAAAACAGTCAGTTATTTCACCACAAGTCTTTCAAATCCTCATCTATAAGCCCACCGAAGGTCAGTTTGTAACTCGCATCCCACAAGGGTTTCAAGCCTTCAAAGACGGGGCCATTTTCAATACTTTCATCCTGAAGCATTTCTGTGTGTCATTAACTCAGACAGTAAAGTAGGCAGACAGTTGCAGAGCTGCATACAGAATGTCACTTCAATTCTGAGCACACGAAGCAATTCCAAAGGGATAGCTCTTCTACTTTAGAAGGGTATGCACTTAAAAATCACTCGAGAATTTGACAAATTGGACAATTTTTCAGTTTTAAGGCCCCCAGCAGCACAGAAATACTAAAGCAGTGGTACTTACTTTGCATGAAGTCCACATGGCTTCCCTGGCTATCTGTACAGATGCATTCATAGGACTCCTGACATTCGAAACATCAAGCGGGTGTTTCTCAGCAAATCAGACCTGACCTGTATCTTCCACTACACACAACATCAGCAAAGCCTGAATCTTGAGGCAGAGATTTTCTTGGATTTTTGTTGATTTGACACAGAGTGACCCAGAATGATTTTAGTTATTTATTGGACGCGCACAATCCATCGATTTGTGAAACTATTAAAACATGAAAATTGACAAATATATTTATATTGATAGAAATGATTTGCTTGTATATGAGATTATCTGTAGACTATTTTATATGTTTTTTAATAAATACAGACTGTAAATCTCATGGCAATGTGCTGGTGTATTCACTCCTGTATGTGTTTCTAATTCAGTGAGGGCAGTGCAGTGAGCGTCCAGTGAGCCGTCCCGGGACAGAATGTTCAAACAGGAACAGCAGCTGTAACATGCTGTACCCGCTTTAAAAAATAAAAGCATATCATAGAAATACACAAAACAAAACACATGCTGTCTCTGCACAGGAGCCTACTGTAAATACTGCATGCATTCTGGGGCAATAAAATCACATCGGTCTGCGTTTCAGAATCAGCTGCTTCTAAGAAGCAAATCATCTGGGATGGCTGCGATTCTTAAACAGACCGCACTGGACTGAATTATTTATTTATGTATTTATTTGTGTTTGTAGCAATAGTATTATTGCTTCAGGCTCAAATGTGCATGGTTTTCTATGTACAGTAAAAATAATAATAATTAGCAACACAATTAAAAACATTGCTATTCTTCTGACATGGAAAATATATTTGATGTCCAAAACCTGAAGGGAAATCTCTGTAGAGCAGCAGCAATGTGAGGAGCTGTGCTAAGCAGGAACACATGTGCGTTTAATAAAGCGTCCCCCTGAATTCAATTCTCTACATGCACAGATCTGTGCAATAATAAAACACAACCTGTTACAACTTACAATGCAACGCAAACAGGGCAGGGTGTCCCAAACACTACCACAGCAAACACTTTGAAAACTATTACTGCAAAGGAGGGCTGCTGATCGCGCAGCTCTCAGTGCTACTGTATATTTACACTGCAGCAATCTCAGCCCCCTCAGGAAGTCTGTCATGAACCACATCTGGACTGTAATGGCGTGCTGTCAGCGTCGAGCCTCTCTCTTCTCTAGAGAAGCGCTCTAACCCGCGGGGCTCAGGTGGGGCTTTATTAATGACAGCGAAACACAGGGGTGGAATAACCAGCCAAACCAGAAACACACACACAGTGCAACACACACACACACACACACACAGAGAGAGTGCAAACACACACACACAGAGTGCAAACACACACACAGTGCAAACACACACACACACACACACACACACAGAGTGCAAACACACACACACAGAGTGCAAACACACACACACACACAGTGCAAACACATGCACACACACACACACAGTTCAAACACACAGAGTGCAAACACACACACACACAGGGTGCAAACACACACACAGGGTGCAAACACACACACAGTGCAAACACACACACACGCACACACACACACACACACAGTGCAAACACACACACACACAGAGTGCAAACACACACATACACACAGTGCAAACACATGCACACACACACACACACCCAGTGCAAACACACACACACAGTGCAAACACACACAGGGTGCAAACACACACACAGTGCAAACACACGTGCACGCGCACACACACACACACACAGTGCAAACACACAGGGTGCAAACACACACACACACAGTGCAAACACACACATACACACAGTGCAAACACATGCACACACACATGCACCACACACACACACACACACAGTGCAAACACACACACACAGTGCAAACACACACACACACACAGGGCAGGCTCACAATGCTCGGATTGACAACAGGAGGAGGGAAGCAACAATCACTCAGCCTCCTGGAACAATAACATGAATGCAACGCAGACTCTGTAGTGTGCCACTCACCACGAAACAGCGACTGGCTTCACTGCCGCAACAATAATGCAAAACAAAGACAGAAAGTGTCCCCTAGTAACTGCGAAACAAACAGCGCTACATATTGTTACACTGACAGACACGCACAGAGGGAGCGAGACGCTGTTTCCAACACATCGCACGGCTGGCCTCTGTCTTGCTGGCTCCTCCGCCAAACCCAAATACTTTCTAATCCTAATTCGCCGCCAGTGTGGAGAGAGGGGTGGGGGGCGACAGAGACTTTAGTAAACACTTACCTTGTTCTGTTTAAAAGCTCCGCTGCTCCTGATGGGCGAGCCGCTTGCTGCCGTCTTGTTGTTAGACGGATTATTCCGTGCAATAAAGACAGATAGACACAGTGCTGCCAGGAATCCCAACACACACAGAGAAAGAGGGCGCTACACCAGAACAAACTGAGCTCTGAATCACAGCACTGCCAGCAGCGAGGCCGTGCAATCGAGTGCGAACAACACCGAGCATCCCTCATTCCCAAACAGGAAATCCAGGCCAGAGCATTCGAGCGCGGAGACGCACACTGGTCACCCTGCGGCTTATGAAGACAGCCTGGAAGGTTAGAGTGGCCATGATGATATTCTGTAACACTGGGACACGAAATCATTACAGGAAGAGGCGGTTAGTAATGCGGGTACACAGGGCAGAGAGTCAGTGTAGTGTCAGAGGAGCCGAGCTGTAGATCCCACTCTGTCAATGCCTGAGTCAAGAAATGAAAGCGTTCTGTTTGCTTTTCCTGTCTAAGGATTAAACTGAACTCGAAAAAAAAGGCTACAGTCAATTATTATTATTATTATTATTATTATTATTATTATTATTATTATTATTAGTAGTCGTAGTCGTAGTCGTAGTAGTAGTATTCTTATGGCTGGTTTCACAATGCAGACCATTCCCGTGGGACCCCTGATCAGAGATGCACCCCAACATTGTGCACCAGGCTGTGCTGTGCTGGCCTCTCCACACCTGCACTCACCAAAAACGACGCAGTAATGTTGCAGTTCCCCCATCCTTTCCCATGGTTACACTATAGCATTTACTCATGTTGTAGTTTCCTCATGCTTTCCCATGGTTACACTATAGCATTTACTCATGTTGTAGTTTCCTCATGCTTTCCCATGGTTACACTATAGCATTTACTCATGTTGTAGTTTCCTCATGCTTTCCCATGGTTCATGTTGTAGTTCCTCATGCTTTCCATGGTTACATTTTACTCATGTTGTAGTTTCCTTTCCCATGGTTACACTACAGCATTTACCATGGTTACTCATGCTTTCCATGGTTACAGCATTTACTCATGTTTTACTCATGTTTCCTCATGCTTTCCCATGGTTACAGCATTTACAGCATTTGGTTACACTCATGTTTACCATGTTTCCTCATGTATTCCCATGGTTACACTACAGCATTTACTCATGTTGTAGTTTCCTCATGCTTTCCCATGGTTACACTACAGCATTTATGGTTACTCATTTACTGTTGTTTTCCTCATGCTTTCCCATGGTTACACTATAGCATTTACTCATGTTGTAGTTTCCATGGTTACACTCATGCTTTTCCCATGGTTACACTACAGCATTTACTCATGTTGTAGTTCCTCATGTTTCCCATGGTTACACTACAGCATTTACTCATGTTGTGGTTCCTCATTTCTTTCCCATGGTTACACTACAGCATTTACTCATGTTGTAGTTTCCTCATGCTTTCCCATGGTTACACTATAGCATTTACTCATGTTGTAGTTTCCTCATGCTTTCCCATGGTTACACTACAGCATTTACTCATGTTGTAGTTTCCTCATGCTTTCCCATGGTTACACTACAGCATTTACTCATCATGTTTCCCATGGTTTCCTCATGCTTTCCCATGTGGTTTCCATGCACCCCATGGTTACACTACAGCATTTACTCATGTTGTAGTTTCCTCATGCTTTCCCATGGTTACACTACAGCATTTACTCATGTTGTAGTTTCCTCATGCTTTCCCATGGTTACACTATAGCATTTACTCATGTTGTAGTTTCCTCCCATGGTTACACTTTTACTCATGTTGTCCCATGGTTACCCATGGTTACACTACAGCATTTACTCATGTTGTAGTTTCCTCATGCTTTCCCATGGTTACACTATAGCATTTACTCATGTTGTAGTTTCCTCATGCTTTCCCATGGTTACACTACAGCATTTACTCATGTTGTAGTTCCCTCATGCTTTCCCATGGTTACACTACAGCATTTACTCATGTTGTAGTTCCCTCATGCTTTCCCATGGTTACACTACAGCATTTACTCATGTTGTAGTTCCCTCATGCTTTCCCATGGTTACACTACAGCATTTACTCATGTTGACCCTGCTTTTCCAGGCTTTATGATTAAGGTGACCATATGGCTCTGTGTTCAGCGGGACAGTTCAGGCTTTTCAACTCACAACCCAATGCATTCTGGTACATTTTACCTGTCTCAGGTACCATTCTCTCTTTTTTAAGAGAAGCAGGACTACACTTACCAGAATGCATTGTGTTGTGAGTTGTAAAGCTTGAACTGTCCCAGACTGCCCTACTGAACACGGAGCCATATGGTCACCTTATTTATGATATGCTTTACCATACCTCTTTGTGCTTTGCCCAGTTTTCATTGTGCTCAATGAACTTGTATAAGACACACTGGATTTACCACCCCTTTATACAGGAAGATCTAGGGCAGGTCTGTCTCATCTCATTGGGAGTGAGCACTGTGTGGATTTACCATCCCTTTATACAGGAAGATCTGGGGCAGGTCTGTCTCATCTCATTGGGAGTGAGAAGAAGCAGGGCTCATTATCAAAGGCAGACTGTATCCAGAGGAAGAAGGAAAACTGTTTCCAGCACATTTCCATAGCAGCAGAATGCCATCATCATCATCATCGTCATCATCATTGTCATCGTCATCGTCATCATCGTCATCATCATTGTCATCATCGTCATCATCATTGTCATCGTCATCATCATCATCATCGTCATCATCGTCGTTGTCATCATCATCGTCATCACCATCATTGTCGTCATCATCATCATCAAATGAGATAATGAACGACTTTATGGTCTGGATGGAGGGTTCATTGGTTCAATTAAACAATTTAGAACAGGGTTGGAACAAAGACCAGGACTGGAAGAGCCAACGTTGCTTTGTTCTTTACAAAAATACAAGAAAGTGCTGTTACAAGGGAGCCAGGGAGTTCAGTGAAACTCTTTGACTAACGTTTCCACTGGAAGTCTTTCCCACAGCTGGCTTCACAGCACACAATTAGCACTGCTCTTGGATTAGCTAACGCTACCTCAGGTAAGATAGTCCTGAGATCAGTGCTCATCACTGTGTGTAAACCAGAGCTCAGGTAAGATAGTCCTGAGATCAGTGCTCATCACTGTGTGTAAACCAGAGCTCAGGTAAGATAGTCCTGAGATCAGTGCTCATCACTGTGTGTAAACCAGAGCTCAGGTAAGATAGTCCTGAGATCAGTGCTCATCACTGTGTGTAAACCAGAGCTCAGGTAAGATAGTCCTGAGATCAGTGCTCATCACTGTGTGTAAACCAGAGCTCAGGTAAGATAGTCCTGAGATCAGTGCTCATCACTGTGTGTAAACCAGAGCTCAGGTAAGATAGTCCTGAGATCAGTGCTCATCACTGTTTGCTACAGTGCATGCAGACTCTATGAATCTCTTAGTGTTTGCTACAGGGCATGCAGACTCTATGAATCTCTTAGTGTTTGCTACAGGACATGCAGACTCTATGAATCTCTTAGTGTTTGCTACAGGGCATGCAGACTCTATGAATCTCTTAGTGTGCTACAGGGCATGCAGACTCTATGAATCTCTTAGTGTTTGCTACAGGACATGCAGACTCTATGAATCTCTTAGTGTTTGCTACAGGGCATGCAGACTCTATGAATCTCTTAGTGTTTGCTACAGGGCATGCAGACTCTATGAATCTCTTAGTGTTTGCTACAGGGCATGCAGACTCTATGAATCTCTTAGTGTTTGCTACAGGACATGCAGACTCTATGAATCTCTTAGTGTTTGCTACAGGGCATGCAGACTCTATGAATCTCTTAGTGTTTGCTACAGGACATGCAGACTCTATGAATCTCTTAGTGTTTGCTACAGGGCATGCAGACTCTATGAATCTCTTAGTGTTTGCTACAGGGCATGCAGACTCTATGAATCTCTTAGTGTTTGCTACAGGACATGCAGACTCTATGAATCTCTTAGTGTTTGCTACAGGGCATGCAGACTCTATGAATCTCTTAGTGTTTGCTACAGGGCATGCAGACTCTATGAATCTCTTAGTGTTTGCTACAGGACATGCAGACTCTATGAATCTCTTAGTGTTTGCTACAGGGCATGCAGACTCTATGAATCTCTTAGTGTTTGCTACAGGGCATGCAGACTCTATGAATCTCTTAGTGTTTGCCCGGACCCGTGTTCCTGTTTTGCAGCTGCAGTGGGATAGCAGAGAGCAGGCGGAGTGTGCTCGACGTGCAGAGACACATCCCGAGACTGCAGTTATTTACAAACATTCATTTCACTGCAGAACAGGACGAACTGCCTACTCTGGGAAAGAGTTCAATAAACTCAGCGCCCCACCCTGATCCCAGCTAACTTCCCACAGCACTGCTCTCCCAGGGATACGTGTGAGTGTGTGTGTGTGTGTGAGTCTGTGTCAGTGTGTTTGTGTGTGCGTGAGTGTATGAGTGTGTGTGTGTGTATCTGTGTGTGTGTGCGTGCGTGAGTGTGTGTGTATCTGTGTGTGTGTCTGTGTGTGTGTGTGTGTGTGTGTGTGTGTGTGTGTGTATCTGTGTGTGTGTTTGTGTGTCAGTGTGTGTGTATCTGTGTGTGTATCTGTGTGTGTGTGTGTGTGTGTGTATGTGTGTGTGTGGGTGCGTGTCTGCTCGTTTCAGTACTTTAGCACTGTGGTATGAATTCTTTAGATAACGACTCGTCTGCCTTTTCGTTATTGAGGATCGTCTGTATTGTTACAAGATTCTCTTCTGAAGGACTTCGTCATGTAACTTGTTTGGCTTCATTGTGAATGGCCTGTATTCTCAAACAGCAGGAGCCAAGCAGCCAATGCCCTTCCTTGCATAGCTGTAGAGGTCCCGCCCCCACAACCTTTCCTCCAATCACAGCCTGTGAAAGCAACACTCTACACTGCTGCATTTGTACTCTCACTCTGCACAGCATGGACACCCCCCTCCTCACTACACTCCTGTATATTCAGTGCCTCACTCCTGTGTATTCAGTGCCTCACTCCTGTATATTCAGTGCCTCACTCACTCCTGTGTATTCAGTGCCTCACTCCTGTATATTCACTCTCCTGTCTCTGTGCTGTGTGATAAGCCCCGGGGAGACTGAGACTCATTTCAATGCGGGCAGCCAGACACTTCAGAATCCTAGAGTGCCTGGAAATGCAGTGAGAGAAGCGAGGGGAGGCAGAGAAACAGGAGAAACTGCACACTGTATTCAGATCACTAATGAAGTCTCTATATTAAACCACACTGCACACTGACACTGTATTCAGATCACTAATGAAGTCTCTATATTAAACCACACTGCACACTGACACTGTATTCAGATCACTAATGAAGTCTCTATATTAAACCACACTCCACCCCGGCACTGTGCAGAGCTGAACCCCTCAGAGACGCCTCCTCTTCCTGTGGGTGCTGGTCTGGGTCCTAGTAGCTGAGGGGTCTCTGTCGGGTGTGGAAGGGTCCCAGTGATTGCGCTGGGAAGCCTGGGTACCCCGCTCCACCCCGGCACTGTGCAGCGCTGAACCCCTCAGAGACGCCTCCTCTTCCTGCGCTCGCGCCCGCACTCCAGGGCCTGGATGCTGTCTGGCGGCTCCGGCACCACAAAGCCGCGGCTGAAGCGGTAATACGCCAGGGTGGAGTCAGGGGCCACGGCAGCCAGGAGCAGGGAGGGAGAGGGGGCCCCATCGGGGCCGGGCTGGGAGAGGAGCGACCGTACACTGAGGGGAAGAATGAAAACCAATTACAATCCCACTCCCACTCCCACTCACTCTCTCACACTACAGTGTGCTCACTGCATCAATACAACTGCACCTTGACCATTCACGCTATGGTTTGAATTATTAAAGACAAGCACAGCTTTCACAGTGGGTTACACAGAAACTGCCAGATCACTTCACATTCAAGAGAGTTTTTCTGAAAAACAAAAACAGTTTTCTAAAATAACATTGTGTTGACATTTGGAGTTGGAGTCGTTACTCCTGCAGCAGGATTCCAGTGTGTTTGTAACAGCTGCGTGACGCCACGTTACAAACTGAAATGAAGTGAATCCGAAGGCTTGAGTGCGAGTAACCCGCTCAGACCTTGTGAAATGTTTCACGTCCTCCCTAGAAAGCAAGCTGAATTTGGCCTTGAAATGTCCCAGACCAGAGAGAAGGCAGGGGAGAGGAGCAAATAGAAGAGGAGAGGAGAGAGGAGGCGTGCCTGAATTATCAGAGACTCATAAAGGTCACAGACGAATCCACTCGGGACGATGCTGTTCTCAGCCCTGACATCATTTCAACACAGCAGCAGCTGCTGCTCTGTCTCTGCAGGGCCGCGGCGCCCTCTGCTGCCCGTAGACACACATTACAGGCAGCTGTGGGGAAGGTGGAGGGTTAGAGCTCCACTCAGCGCTGGGGGTCACTCTGCTTTTTCACAGAAGCCAGAGGAAAGGAATGAATCCAGGGCACTTCTGCTCTTTCTAGCTTTGATCAATAACCTTGAGAAGCTGTGAAGAAGCTCGATTACTTCTGATCTGTTGTTGTGAAAGGTATGCGCTGAGGAGGAGTAAATCTGTACGAGTGCAGGGCGAGTGCAGCCTGAGTGCAGGGCGAGTGCAGCCTGAGTGCAGCCTGAGTTCAGTCTGAGTGCAGCCTGAGTGCAGGGCGAGTGCAGCCTGAGTTCAGTCTGAGTGCAGCCTGAGTGCAGCCTTAGTTCAGTCTGAGTGCATCCTGAGTTCTGGGTGAGTGCAGCCTGAGTGCAGCTCACAGATGTTTCAGTTCAGATTTAATGCCAATGTCTGGCTGATGTGATTGTGCATGACTTCATCCATTAGAATATTTTACAAGGAACAGCCTCAAAAAGAATGTTCCTGTTACTATGGAAACCTGGAGACCAGCCAGCACGAGAGAAACACACAGAGCAGAGTAGAGCAAAACTGAAACACACACACACACACACATTCAAATATCACACACACACACACACACACTCAAATATCACACACACTCAAATATCACACACACACACACACTCACATGTCAGAGCCTGCAGCTCAGCTCAGAGACGATTGAAGAGTTCAGTCTTGTTTAGAACTCACGTGACAGCTGGCATCGTGTTCAAGGAATAACTCCTCCAAGCAGGCAACTGGAAACACTGGAAACACTGGAAACATATCAATCCAGACAGACACTGACGCTGCAGCACTGACACTGATGCACAGACACTACAGCGCAGACACTGATGCACAGACACTACATCGCAGACACTGACGCACAGACACTACAGCGCAGACACTGACGCACAGACACTGCAGCGCAGACAATGACTGGGAGAGGAGGGGTGTTTCTCTGCTTTCCTGTGTGCTGTCCAGAGCTGACCCCTCACCCTGAATGGAATGCCCTCTTACCCCTGGTGGCTGAGTGACCTCTGACCCGGCAGCGGTACGATGAGTTGGCGGGGCTGGCTCTCGGACTCTCGTCCCTCCAGGTAAACCAGCTGCAGCTCAGCACTCCCCCTGCTGGTGACCTCCAGCCAGCGCCGCTCTGCACAGAGAGAAGGGGCAGCGTTACAGCAGCAACACAGAGACAACTATATATACTAATACTAATAATAATAATAATAATAATAATAATAATAATAATAAATGTATTTGAGTGGTACTGAAGCACAGAGAGCCCTACTTTCAAGCAGGTCCAGGTAGACAAGGAAGGCAGCGTACACCTGGGCAGTGTCACCCACATCCAGAGCCATCAGCTCCCGGTACTGAAACACACAGAGGGGTGCCGCGGGGTTAGGGGAGGAAGGGGGTCTGCGGCACAACATAGAAACGCGCCGCGCTGCCTGCTTCCACATACTGCTCAAAACGGCAGGGATGGAAAGACGGCTCCTACTGAAGAGCAGTTTGATCCAGTCCTGGTTTTATTTTGAGTTTAATAAGACACACCTGAGCTTGTTACCTGTACACTGTGGCTAATCAAGCGCGTAGTAAAACCTGGTGCCACTGCTCTGCAATGGGAGTGTGGTTTCTCTCTTTGAATAGCGTCAGTCGTGACTGGATTTCAATTGGACTAAGGCTACATTAACAAATCACATGAAATGATTTCATTAAGACGCGCTTCCAGTCCCGGTCCTGACGCCGCTCCACTCCTACCTTGTGGTGCTGCAGGATCCAGTTCCGGGGAATGTCTCCCTCGGTCCCCGATGCTCCTGCCCGGGTCTCCGCCACGTCCCCACTTTCCTCAGCCGAGTCCCCCGAGCCCCCCACTCTCTCCATCTCCCGGCTTTACGTTTACAAATGAATCTCGTTTTTATTTCACGTGTTTCGTTCAAACTCAAAATGAACTCTGCATTCCTGGAGTGTGAATAATTCGTCTCCTTTATGGAATCATTTCAGTGCGGACTCCCGACTTCCAGATTCACGTGACATGTATTTATCTTGCTTGTGTTTTATTTATTTATGTGTGATTATTATTTTTTTTTTCATTTCTTTCACTTGCATGCACTATTCTTTCACCTGCAAGAACGTCTCGCTCACGCATCATTCAAACGAGTCCGGACACAAACTGCTGCCGAAGGAAACCGAGTTCCGCTTCAAGGATCGCTTGGTCCGCGACCTGTATGTTTTCTCTCGTCTCTGTCAAACGATTTGTAAAACAGTACAAGCGGCTTGCAGATTTGTATGGACCTTTTTCCGCCTATACAAAGTCTAAACAAAATTGATAATATTTCACCGTGTTAATTAAAGGGTCTGTCTACTTGTTTGGTTCCATTGCTAGCTGCCGTCTTCTCAAATACCTGCTTTTCTTATTAAATCAATAGAAAACTAACAGCAGCGTGCCCTCAAACAAAACGTGAACAACCAGACCGATTCCAGACTGCTCACTGCCAGCATCGTTATTACAATAGAAATGTTAAAAGATTCAGTTATGCGATGCGATGGACATGTATTGGGGTTTATACCATTGAAATACAGTATTGTGCTAGTCTAACATCATTGAATAGCGTACATCGATACACCGCGGCATGTATGAAATACAGTACAGTATTGTGCTAATATCATTGAATAGCGTACATCGATACACCGCGGCATGTATGAAATACAGTACAGTATTGTGCTAATATCATTGAATAGCGTACATCGATACACCGCGGCATGTATGAAATACAGTACAGTATTGTGCTAGTCTAATATCATTGAATAGCGTACATCGATACACCGCAGAGGTACTTGCAGTGATCTGTCAGTGTAAGTGCGGATGTTACCACTAGAGGGAGCCGGAGTTCCACCTCCCCACAGCATTGACAGTGCACTGAAGCATCACCCGTGCAAACCGCCTCTCTCAACCAGGATGAAGACAAATACAGTGAAGATAAAAACACGACTAACCCCACGGGGACTGCCGTGGGCTGCTTCACGTGACCCTGCTGCGCGGCATATTGACTGGAAAAAAATCACAAGCATCTGGTGCAGCTTTCTTTAATTTAATAACTAAAATAATGAGTAGTTTGAAAATATATCATCTATAATAATAATTCTGATAATAATCATTTAATAAGGTCAACTTTCTTTATCATTCATTCAGTTTGAAACTGTCCATAATATCAATAATATAGTATTAGCAGAATTGATTGTGACCGATACCACTTCATATAATCACACAGTCTGGTTAATGAAACATAGATTTTAGAAGGAATATCTAACATAGTGTTCGTGACTGCAATACAAATCCCTGTGGATTACTCTGCAGTATCATTTCATCACAATATATGTACTGTGCTAAATTTGTGTTCAGAGAGCGAGGGCGTTTCCAGAGCAGAGCGAAACGAGCTGGCAGAGGCGTGTGTGGATGAGCCCTGACCCGGCCTCTGGCACAGGTGTGGGGGGTGGGTGGAGTACACCCGTGTGCGTGCCGACGCGCGTCCAGCAGATAGCAGCCCGGGGCAGAGAGAGCCGAACCGCAGACTGCCAGTCACGCCGCTGCCGGTTTAAATTACAGCTTCGCAGTGCAGGACATGCGCTTTACTGAACCTCATGTCTGCAGTAAACAGTTAACACATTTATACAGCAGATATCTGCAATGAAGAAAAACACACGCGCATCATTGCACGTAATTGCCAGGCTAACCCGACTCAGTTTAAACTTGAATTGAAAGCTGCCTGTCCCTGCAGAGGGCTGCGCCGTGGTTCATAGTCATAGAATCACGAGCCATAGAATCACGAGCCATAGAATCACGAGCCATAGAATCAAGAGTCATAGAATAACGAGCCACAGAATCACGAGCCATAGAATCAAGAGTCATAGAATAACGAGCCACAGAATCACGAGCCATAGAATAACGAGCCATAGAATCACGAGCCATAGAATAACGAGTCATAGAATCACGAGCCATAGAATCACGAGTCATAGACCTAACGAGCCATAGAATCACGAGCCATAGAATAACGAGCCATAGAATCACGAGCCATAGAATAACGAGTCATAGAATCATGAGCCATAGAATAACGAGTCATTGCTGTGTTTATTAGATTGCACATGCTGCTCAGTGTTGATTAGATTGAACACCCTGCTCAGTGTTGATTAGATTGCACATGCTGCTCAGTGTTGATTAGATTGAACATCCTGCTCAGTGTTGATTAGATTGAACATTCTGCTCAGTGTTGATTAGATTGAACACCCTGCTCAGTGTTGATTAGATTGAACATCCTGCTCAGTGTTGATTAGATTGCACACCCTGCTCAGTGTTGATTAGATTGAACACCCTGCTCAGTGTTGATTAGATTGCACACGCTGTTCAGTGTTGATTAGATTGAACACCCTGCTCAGTGTTGATTAGATTGCACACCCTGCTCAGTGTTGATTAGATTGAACATCCTGCTCAGTGTTGATTAGATTGAACACCCTGCTCAGTGTTGATTAGATTGCACACCCTGCTCAGTGTTGATTAGATTGAACATCCTGCTCAGTGTTGATTAGATTGAACACCCTGCTCAGTGTTGATTAGATTGAACACCCTGCTCAGTGTTGATTAGATTGAACACCCTGCTCAGTGTTGATTAGATTGAACACCCTGCTCAGTGTTGATTAGATTGCACATCCTGCTCAGTGTTGATTAGATTGAACACCCTGCTCAGTGTTGATTAGATTGAACATCCTGCTCAGTGTTGATTAGATTGCACACCCTGCTCAGTGTTGATTATATTGCACACCCTGCTCAGTGTTGATTAGATTGAACACCCTGCTCAGTGTTGATTAGATTGAACACCCTGCTCAGTGTTGATTAGATTGCACACCCTGCTCAGTGTTGATTAGATTGAACACCCTGCTCAGTGTTGATTAGATTGCACACCCTGCTCAGTGTTGATTAGATTGAACACCCTGCTCAGTGTTGATTAGATTGAACATCCTGCTCAGTGTTGATTAGATTGAACACCCTGCTCAGTGTTGATTAGATTGCACATGCTGCTCAGTGTTGATTAGATTGAACACCCTGCTCAGTGTTGATTAGATTGCACACCCTGCTCAGTGTTGATTAGATTGAACACCCTGCTCAGTGTTGATTAGATTGAACACCCTGCTCAGTGTTGATTAGATTGAACACCCTGCTCAGTGTTGATTAGATTGAACACCCTGCTCAGTGTTGATTAGATTGAACACCCTGCTCAGTGTTGATTAGATTGAACACCCTGCTCAGTGTTGATTAGATTGCACACCCTGCTCAGTGTTGATTAGATTGAACACCCTGTTCAGTGTTGATTAGACTGAACACCCTGCTCAGTGTTGATTAGATTGCACACCCTGCTCAGTGTTGATTAGATTGAACACCCTGCTCAGTGTTGATTAGATTGAACACCCTGCTCAGTGTTGATTAGATTGAACATCCTGCTCAGTGTTGATTAGATTGAACACCCTGCTCAGTGTTGATTAGATTGAGCACCCTGCTCAGTGTTGATTAGATTGAACACCCTGCTCAGTGTTGATTAGATTGAACACCCTGCTCAGTGTTGATTAGATTGAACACCCTGCTCAGTGTTGATTAGATTGCACACCCTGCTCAGTGTTGATTAGATTGAACACCCTGCTCAGTGTTGATTAGCTTGAACATCCTGCTCAGTGTTGATTAGATTGAACACCCTGCTCAGTGTTGATTAGATTGCACACGCTGCTCAGTGTTGATTAGATTGCACACCCTGCTCAGTGTTGATTAGATTGCACACCCTGCTCAGTGTTGATTAGATTGAACACCCTGCTCAGTGTTGATTAGATTGAACACCCTGCTCAGTGTTGATTAGATTGAGCACCCTGCTCAGTGTTGATTAGATTGAACACCCTGCTCAGTGTTGATTAGATTGAACACCCTGCTCAGTGTTGATTAGATTGAACACCCTGCTCAGTGTTGATTAGATTGAACACCCTGCTCAGTGTTGATTAGATTGCACACCCTGCTCAGTGTTGATTAGATTGAACACCCTGCTCAGTGTTGATTAGATTGCACACCCTGCTCAGTGTTGATTAGATTGAACATCCTGCTCAGTGTTGATTAGATTGAACATCCTGCTCAGTGTTGATTAGATTGAACACCCTGCTCAGTGTTGATTAGATTGCACACCTGCTCAGTGTTGATTAGATTGCACATGCTGCTCAGTGTTGATTAGATTGCACACCCTGCTCAGTGTTGATTAGATTGAACACCTGCTCAGTGTTGAAAGATTGAACACCCTCTCAGTGTTGATCAGAACTGAGCACCCTGCTCAGTGTTGATTAGATTGAACAAACTGCTCAGTGTTGATTAGATTGAACACCCTGCCTGTTGATTAGATTGAACATGCTGCTCAGTAATGATTAGATTGCACACCCTGCTCGATTGTTTTTTTAATAAAACACCCTGCTCAGTGTTGATTAGATTGCACACCCTAATCAGTGTTGATTAGATTGCACACCCTGCTCAGTGTTGATTAGATTGAACACCCTGCCCAGTGTTGATTAGATTGAACACCCTGCTCAGTGTTGATTAGATTGAACATCCTGCTCAGTGTTGATTAGATTGAACACCCTGCTCAGTGTTGATTAGATTGAGCACCCTGCTCAGTGTTGATTAGATTGAACACCCTGCTCAGTGTTGATTAGATTGCACACCCTGCTCAGTGTTGATTAGATTGGAACACCCTGCTCAGTGTTGATTAGGGGAACATCCTGCTCAGTGTTGATTAGATTGAACACCCTGCTCAGTGTTGATTAGATTGAACACCCTGCTCAGTGTTGATTAGATTGCACACCCTGCTCAGTGTTGATTAGATTGAACACCCTGCTCAGTGTTGATTAGATTGCACACCCTGCTCAGTGTTGATTAGATTGAACACCCAGCTCAGTGTTGATTAGATTTTGTGTGTGTCAGTGTTGATTAGATTGAACACCCTGCTCAGTGTTGATTAGATTGAACACCCTGCTCAGTGTTGATTATAACACCCTGCTCAGTGTTGATTAGATTGAACACCCTGCTCAGTGTTGATTAGATTGCACACCCATTGTTTGATTATTTTGCACCCCTGCTCAGCTGTTGTTTTTTGAACACCCTGCTCAGTGTTGATTAGATTGCACATGCTGCTCAGTGAGATGCTTGTGTTAACAGCACTGAGAAGGGAATCCTGTGTTTTATTTGCACAAGGAAAAGGCACCGTCTCCAATCAGAACTCAATTGTAAACATGCCAGCAAACCGTAATCATTCACGGATTCTTTTTAAACCGCCTGTTGCCATGCCTATAATAGTCACACTAATCGATTATTTTTTTTTTAATAAAACAATAAAAGGAAGAAAGAACGAGCCATTCTAATAATAGGCTAATGAGATTAGGTGTCACGCCTCCTGAAGCAACACCGGCAGCGTGCCCTGCTGGGGGTAAAGCCGGCCCCTGCCTCAGAGGCGCTCCTGAGACTCACTTGGCACTCTGCAGTCAGAGAGTCGAGGGAGCGCTCAGGAACATGCGCTGCACACACAGCTCTCACTTTCGGGACTATTTTCACCTCTCTCGGTCCTCCTGTTCACCAGTGCAGAGCTGGTGACCGTGGTGGGGAGAAAGTTGTACCGAATCTGCGCTCCAGAAACCCAAAATCTTAATAGCGATTATCGCGAGGAACAGCGCCCACAGTTTGCCCTTCTACTTGGGCTGCATAGAGAGGCTGGACTACCCGAAGGACCGGCTCGCTATCTGGTGAGGAAACACACGCACACGCACACGCACACGCACACGCACACGCACACACACACAGAGTGCAGGTTGTTTTTGTGTGTGTCTTGTATGATTTACCTGTTTCCACACAGTGTTGGAATGCATTGATTTCTGCAGTGGATATACAGTCTCGTGTAGTTTCCCAGCGAAACAAGTATCTTGTAAAAGACGTTCAGCAGCTTCCAATCACATTGTTTTGATTATTTTTACCTACAGCTGTTGTTTTTTTAAGTGAACGCTTTATATAGCGCAGTCTCACGGTACCTTTTTGGCAGGGGGTGTATCTCTCTGGAAGATTCGCTGTTTGAGAGCTGGTTTGTAAAACGCTGTAACTGCCGCTATACTGTAATCTTATTAGAGGCTTTTTAAACCGCAGATCACCTGCAAATACAGACGCTGCGTTCGCTTGAATGCCTAAACAGCGATAGACCCTAACATAGCTGTTTGCAGAAGCATCGTGAAGTGATTTGGCTCTTATGGAGTTTCAGGGGGTTCCTCGGGTATGGAGCGCTGAGGTTTGCAGAAGCATCGTGAAGTGATTTGGCTCTTATGGAGGTTCAGGGGTTACTCGGGTATTGAGCGCTGAGGTTTGTTAATATTGTTTTTAACACGAGGAATGTTGACGCGCGGATTCACATGTTTATTGCTCAAGTGAAGGTGTGGAGCATCGTGACACTGGAGGCTATTTTAAAGCACGTGTCGCTTTAATTAAGGGCTACTGCTGTTGTTTTTATGAATGGCTTTCTTGTAACACTCTTACTATAGAAGGTATCTGACTTGTTAATAGCGTGGCAGTAACCCTGGGGAGGTAAGTTTAGTTTAGAATGGGAGCATGGGGTATAAATGTGTATGTATTGAACTTTAATACAAATATCAAAAGCTG